>CM050526.1:32802218-32809718 GCA_027563665.1 Antrozous pallidus
TAATATTCAGCTTTATAATTTAATATTCAGCTTTACAATTTAATATTCAGCTTTATTCTCCCGGGGAACTAGCATGGCTTCTCCTTTCAGATAAAGTTTCCTGGCTGTTAGGAAACCTGGAGTGAAACTTGAAGCTCAACCCTTGCACCTGTATTGACCTTGACTTGGCATATTTGTCTTCTCCTTCACCTTGATCCTGGTTTTTACTTCATTTTATTGTTATTTAATTCCATGTGTTTTGAGGACAGGCACTATCTTGCTGTGTTCTCTGTGCTTGCTAAGTACATAGTAGATGCTCAATAAATATTTGTCGTCTCCACCTTTTTTCCTTAGCAGGTTGAGTGCCTTCTACATTAGCTTTGTAGTCTGTTGTCAACTCTTAACTTCAAGTTTCTATTTGTTAAGCTGGGTCCTTGTTTTACTCTTTCTTGGCCTCAGAGGATCTTTCTTTGAGTTTGGTGGGTGTTGTCATTGTTTTAGAAAATATATTTTATTGATTTTTTACAGAGAGGAAGGGAGAGGGATAGAAAGTCAGAAACATTAATGAGAGAGAAACATCAATCAGCTGCCTCCTGCACACCCCCCACTGGGGATGTGCCCGCAACCAAGGCACACGGCCTTGTCCAGAATCGAACAGAGGACCTTTCAGTCTGCAGGCTGACGCTCTATCCACTGAGCCAAAACGGTTTCGGTGGCTTTGTCATTTTTTAACTGAATGGTCCAATCAGAAGAGCATTTAGCCGGGAGCTCTGACTGTGTTGCCCACGCTCCTTAGCATGGTCGTAGCCCAGAGGCCCTGCTCGATCTAGCCCCTTCCTAACTCTCCATCCTAAATCATCCCTCCCCCTGCCCCCACCATCCCTTCCCCCTCTTGTGACCTGCGTTCACTTGTCTGGATAGAAGCATGGGCTGCAGGGGCCATCAGTCCTGGGCTCCAGATGGTTCTGCCTTTAATATCTGGGTGAGCTGAACCTCGCTGAGGCTCCGTTTTCTCTCTGTAAATTGAGGGTTACTGTGAGGTTTAGCACAGGGTCTGTGCCCACACTCTTTGTCATTGTTCATCTCGTTTTACTGTTTGTGTTGTTTGTATAGTAGCTCCCACCCCCAGACCTCTGCATTTGCCCCTGCCTTCTCTTGGAACGACCTCTACAACTCTCATTCCTTCTTCAAAGGGCAGTTCAGGCCCATTTCCTCTGGGCAGCTTTCCCTCTGCACGTGGCCCGAGCTCAGCCCTCTACTCCATCTATCTGTGTTATTGACTCAACTGTGAGCCCCCTGTGGGCAGGACCAGGTCTCCATTATCTTTGTACCCACATCACCCAGCAAAGCACGGGCACACAATAGGTCCTCTGAGCTGGGTGGTGGAATGAGGGTCATTTGCCATCTGCCAACAACAGGCTCAGTCTCCCAACTCCAGCTGGATTCCCACTGCCACAATGAGGCCCTCCCAGGAAGACCTACTGGCTCTTGTCACTAGTTTCCTCTTCCTGGGCATCCTTCTTATCTCCCCAACTAGAGTATCGGTCCAATGAGAGCAGGATTCTCCTTTATATGTCTTTGTATTCCTAGTGAGCCTGAATATTGCAGGAGCACAGTTGGTACTTCTGTTGGTTGTTGGCCAATGAATCTGGCTTCTTCCCAAGCCAGCTCATGTCCAGGCTCAGCTGGTCCCGGCTCCCTGGGGCCATTTTCCTTTCCCTCATTCTGTGATCCCCAGAGGGTTCAGACTTGAGCTTCTAGCCTCTGTGGTGGGAGGCAGCCTAGGGTTCCGGAAAGTGGGTGAGCTCTGGGCCTAAATAGGCCCTGGTATAAAACTCAGGGTGCTACTTTATAGTGGTGGAACTTTGGATAGTTTTTTTAATATATCAATTTGTTCATCTGTAAAGTGGGGGGTAAAAATCCTAATCTCAGGGCAGCTGAAATGTGAGGTTGAAATGAAATAAGAAACAG
This sequence comes from Antrozous pallidus, assembly GCA_027563665.1. Taxonomy (NCBI): domain Eukaryota; kingdom Metazoa; phylum Chordata; class Mammalia; order Chiroptera; family Vespertilionidae; genus Antrozous; species Antrozous pallidus. Next base: position 32,804,169 of record CM050526.1, read on the forward strand.
GAACTGAGTTAAAGGTATATAAGCACTGAATTGAGAATTCTGTACAAAAACTAGCCTTAATAAATTTAAGAAAGTTTAAAAAATAATTCTGTGGGTCCGCCAGAGCCAGTTTGGCTCAGTGGTGGAGCATTGGTGTGGGGACTGAAGGGCCCCAGGTTCAATTCTGGTTGAGGGCACGCGTCCTGGTTGTGGAATCAATCCCCAAGAGGGGTGTGCAGGAGGCAGCCAACGATTCTCTCGCATCATTGATGTTTCTGTCCCTCCCTTCCTTTGTGAAATCAGTAAAAATATGGTTGTTTTTTTTTTTTTTAAAGAATTCTGTAGGTCATTCGGTGTAGCAAGGGTTCTAAGAACATTCTATCCCAAGCTAGTTTTCTGTGGAACAAAAAGCTCTGAATCCCTTCCCAAATAGGAAAGGCCACACTCAGGGAAAGCCATGCCCTTTCTCTTGGGTTGTCCTGTCTCTCTCACCTGGGGAAGAAAGGAGTGAGGGATGGGTGTGTGGCAGAGTTCTGTCCACCCCAGAGAATGTGGACTCTGTCCGGACCTTGTGTCCTGGTGTCCTGTTCGGCCAAAACCCTCACGAGGACTCTAGTTCTCAGGAAGGGAAGGCTGCAGCATTCCCTCTCACCTGTTCCCCATGGTTGCAGTTACGCACGGGCAAATGCAGTCTAAAAATACCAAGTGGCAAACTTCAGAAATAAATAATTCAAAAGATTTTTGGTATATTGACATTTGGAGAAAAAGACTAATTTACTATTATGTATTGTTAGCTCTTACTGTGCCTGACTTATAAATTAAACTTTATCATAGATGTGTGTGTATAGGAAAAAGCATAGTATATATAGGTTTTGGTACTCTCTGCAGTTTCAGGCATTTAGTGGGGGTCTTGGCAAGTGTCCCCGGGGAAGAAGGGGGGACTACTATAGAGTAAATATGGTGTCTGTGAGAGTTTTTTACTGGGATTCCAAGGACTGGCTGTGTGGTCCTGTAATGGCTTAGACACTGGCCATAGCAGCCTCATGAAGCACAGTGAGTAAGGTTGACTGAGTACATTCCCCCACCTTCAGCTTCCAGTCCCTCATATTGTCCGCCTAAGAGCCAGAGGGCATCACTGGCCATTTGGTGGCTCCAGACCCAGACGGGTCTCCCCTGTCTCACCTCTCCACTTTCTCCACCTCTTCCCTTTCTGCTCCTCAAATGCACTCTCATGGGACTTGAACACCCTGCCTATTATCCGGAAATAATGCCACTTTTTTCTAGGAGGGCCCACCACTAGAACCAGGGCAAGTTTCCCTCCCGGCCCAGCACCTGCCCTTTGTTTCCATGGGCCACCCTGCCTGAGCCACCTCAGGGAAGACCAGAAGGTGAATCCTTACCTTAAAGTTTATCCCAACCCCGGACTCCTTCCTTCTGGGAGAAAGGCGCCCAGCTTCCCCGCCCACATCAGAAAGCAGACGTGGCAGCCGTCTCCTGCTGGGTCTCTGTCTTCAGGGCTGGGCCCTGCTCGTCCTCCCTTCCTGCCCCGGGGCAAAACTCCACCTCCTTGGGCCTCCACTATAAATAGTTTTCCCTATGGAAAAACTCCTTCCCATCACCTCTCCACTGCCTATGACCTTCCCAGGATTTTTCCAAACCCAGCTCAGAGCTGCCACATTCCTGGGAATCCTTCAGCCTAATTTACTTTCTCTTTCTCTCTCTCTTCCTTCCTCCTTTCTTCCTTCCTTCCCTTCCTCCACTTTTGGGGCCTCCACCTTTGGGGCCAAGGCAGGCCATCAGGTGTGGTTCTTACACCAATCCCACATAATCCTGCTGAGAAGAGCTTCTAGGGTCAAATAAGTTTGAGAAGTGCCACCTGCTACTTCCAGCCTCTTGGTGTTAATAGTGCTCATTAGCATATTAGCATCTCATTAGCATATTAGCAACATAGAGAGGCCAGGGATGACCCTTGCTTCCTTTCTTTGTATGACCCTTGTTTTCATTGGTTTAGTCTGTTTTCCAAAAGTACTGAACCCCTCAGAGCTGAGTCTCCCTCCCACTTTAGGTAACAGTTGACACTTGGAAAATGGAATCTAGAAGATTCACCTGCCCCTCTCCTATGTCAGTTTATCTTGTGTCTTATTTTTCTCCTCAATTTGTGATTCCACTATCTTTTAAATCATCCTAAATGAACCAGTTCAGCCCACAGCACCCATTCCAGGGGGGTTTGAGTAAAATGCATGCACGAACGAGCGAACGAGCGAATGAATGAACAAATAGAGCAATCAGCCACCAAGTCAGTCATCCCAACTGCGTCTCCTCTGCTGTGAGGCCGTTCGCTGGTCTTTGTACCCTGGGGACGCGGTCTATCTGGCCAGTGTCGGACCCTCTCACCAGTGTTTCCACAAAGCCTACCCCCTCACCTCTGCTAGAATGAATCACTCTTCCTCGTGAGGCCTCCTGTAATTTTCTTTTGGGGCATCTGTCTCCCTGTGAGCCTGAAGCCCCCGCAGGGCAGGCACCATGTCACCCCCCTCTCTGTACTCCCACAAGCGGAGCGCGGTCCCCAGCTGCTGAATGATGGATGGCTCCCCTGTCTCCTGGCAGAGGCCGGCAGAGCACTGTGGTTACGCCCGCAGGCTCTGGAGCCAGACTGGATGTGTCTAACTACCAGGGTGACCTGGGGCAAATGACTTAATCTCTGCACTTCAATCTCCCTGTCCGAAGGGGGGTGAGGATAGCAGCGACTCCCTCGCAGAGTTGTTGGGAGGATTAAATGAGTTAATGTGTGTAAAGCACAGGAAATAGTGCCTGGCACTGAGCATGGTGTTGGCCGGTGTTCGCACTTACCACAATAGCAACCACCATCGCCGATTGTGATAAGAGCTTTACCTCAGTGTTTCAGGACTCCTCCCTCCGCCTCTTTGAAGCAGGTGATGCTTATGTTTCCAATGAGGAAGCTGAGGCCTCCCAAAGGGACACCATAGGTAGCTGGTGGTATCGTTGGGCCAGGACTCGGGTCAGCAGGTGGGACAGTCCTGGCCCGTGAGCACGAATGGTGTTGCTTCCCCCTTGGGGGCTGGGTAGCTCCTCTGCTTCTGTTCACCTATAATTATCCCACTGAGAACCAATCCAGGTTTTTGTGTGTTTAATCCTCTATCCTTCCCCCAAAGATGGACATCCGTGCTGCATGCTTGGTTCTTATGTGTGTGCGCGCGTGCGAGAGAGTGGTGGCAGGTGAGAGTGATTGATTTGAGAGGTCTGGGGTTGCCAGAACCTTCATGGCAGACCCTATAACACAGACACTGAGGCGGGACTCCCTCTGAGATACAGGGTGGGAGAGCCCCCGGGAAGCCAGAATGCTGCAGACCGGGCCAAGAAACCCTGGCATTCAGCTTGGTATCGCCGTCCCAGCACCTCACCCAGGCCTGTGTGTGCCCAGGAAATGCTTGAGGCAGGACGCCTGTGGTCGCTTTCCCCCGGGCCAGTTATGCAGGTGAAAGACGGAAACCACAGGTTAGGGATGGGCATAGGGGCCTCAGGACTGGGGGCCATCCCTGACCCTTGAGGTGAGCATGCTGGAATCCCTTCCCTGGGGGCCAGCCGGCCTTCTCAGACTCTATAGATTGACCCCATTCTTCCCCACTCAGGCGGAGAACCCCAGATCACAGGGTCCAGTGATCTCCTCTGTCCACACTGGGCAGGGCTGTCTTCCAGCACCATCCCTGGTCTGGGCACACAACAGAGGTGTGGGGAAGAGGGGATAATGTGAATGTAAGAGGCTGCTTTTCTTGGAGCAGAGGACATTGGGGGACTTCATTCTGTGCAGGGGAGGACAGACACAGAGGCGACGTGGGGCTCATCGGGACAGGGTGGCGAGGTAAGCTTTCCCACCAGGTGTCACAGGCAGAGGCAGGAGTGGAAGCAGCGGTGCAGCTGGCAGAGGGAGTGAGCGAAGGGGCTGGGGCGGCTCCAGCCTGAACAGGAGTGGGGGGGTGGGGTGGGGGGGGGTGGAGTATTCCCAGGAATGTACAGGCTGCCCTAGCATCAAAGGCTTGACTCATGGAGAATCTGGGAAGGTGTTGCATTTTAGATTCGTATCCTCTCCATGATCAAGTCGGAATGTTCTGTGAACAAAGGAGGATCCGAATTCCAGGAAAACTGGGCAGAGCCCTTCCTCACAGCTGACTGAGGTCTTTGGCTCCTCATCCCCACAGGATCCCAACTGAACTCCGAACTGGGGCCCAATGACCCCAGGGTTCCTTCCCGCTCAGACGGGTTCCTTCCTGGGGGACCAGCCCTGCGGAGGACCGGGCATCTTTCAGGCCAACAGTTGTCCCCTCTTCACTGCCTGTGGGATTCAAACTCGTCCACTGGGCTTTTGGCCCCGCCCTCTTCCCCCTTGGCTCCTTGTATTTTGGTGTTTTGGGTCACACCAGAGAAAATCATCACATACCCACACACAAAGAGCAAACATTTATCTGGTCACCCCTTAGCCCCAGCCTTCAACCCTCCCATGCATCCCCTGGGTTTCTGCCCTTATTTCCCGTCTTCCTGGGACTCCAGGTTCTCCACTCATCTCTTCACTGGAAATGCTTGCTCTCCTTCCTTTTCCTTTTCTCTCCAGCACAAAACCACCACTGAGGTCTTCTGGGCTATCTGTCCCCACCCCCCACTATGTCCTTCTTCCCTTGTCTCTCTGTGGCCACCAGGACGGTTTGTGAGCTGGATGGCCTCCTTGCTCTTGCTTTCTGTCCCTCTGCACATGGCCTGCCAGTTAGATTGTACCCTCCACCTGTTCAGGGCAGAGCACCCTGGGGTTAGGGGTGGGTGGGTGCTGAATAAATGCATTCTGCTGGAATGCACTGACAGAGAGCAAAATAACGGCAGTAGGGATTTGAGTGGGACAGATGGGGATCAGGGGCCCACCCCCAACTCCACCCCACTTCCTGGCTGGTGGTCCTCTGAGTCTCAGTTTCCTCATTGGTAATGAGGATTAGCCAAGATGCTCTTTGGGGAGACACTGTACACACTGGAAGGTGCTAGAACGTGTGTCACTTACCCTGACCTCTCTTGGGAAATCGATGCCCACATTTGTTAGCGTCTGTTGGGTTTGGCTTCTTGGAAGAGGTCCTGAAACCACATGGCCTGCCTCACACACAAACCCTTCTGGAGTGTGGGTCTGGCCCCGTCTGACACGCAGTGAAACAAACCCCAGGGGAGAAGGTCCATGACGACATTCAAAAGAAAGATCAATAGGCAGGGCCCTCAGGGTGGAGTTTACAGGACTGTAAATGCAGACAGCAGCCTGAGGAGCAGGACAGACCTGAGTCTTTCCTTCCCCTCCTCCTTAAAGACCTCGTCCTCATAAATTAGCCTTGTCAGCACCTCCATTTCCTAGCTGTGTGACCCCAGTCAAGTTCCTTAGCCTCTCTGAACCCATGTCATCACCTGTCAAATGTGGATGATAATAATAACCTCACCAGGTTCTTTGGCAAATTAGAAGATATACTCTGTGTAAGGGCTTTCCATGGCTCTGGCCCTTTGGGGCTCAGTAAAGGTTAGTTGTTA
>CM050526.1:33414718-33742218 GCA_027563665.1 Antrozous pallidus
AGGGTCCTGATTCAATTCCAGTCAAAGGCACATGCCAGGGTTGCAGGCTCGATCCCTGGTTGGGGGCGTGCAAGAGGCAGCCAATCAATGATTCTCGCTCATCACTGTTGTTTCCAATTCTCTCTCTCTCTCTCCCTTTCTCTCTAAAATCAATTAAAAAAAAAATCCAACTTTACTAAAGGTTATTAAGAGATACTCAAATTTGATTTCCTTATGTTAAGTGCTGAAAATAATTTTATGTCAATATATTTTCTCTATATTTTTGTATAGTGTCTAACTATAAAAGTTATGTCAATTTTAAAGAAAATTATTCCCCAAAATGAATAGTAAAATTCCAAAGAACATTATTTCCTCATAGTGTATGCCCAGTCCCATAAAACTAAATGTGTTGAGAGAAAGATAAAGGGATGGGGGAGGAAAAGACAGAGGCAAAAGGAGTGAGAGGGCAAGAACAAAAGTTAAGGTATTATACTTATAGAGAAACTAATAAATGAGATTTTAATATGCAAACATACTTTCTCTCCTATCAAAGTACAACTTATCATCAGATACATCAAAAAATGTATATAAATATAAAATTGGTGATCCACATTGCCTTATACAAATTTTAGGCTAAAACACAGGAAACCATTTGCCTTAGAATATTAATTCTTAATTTAGAGCTAAATATTAACATGAAAAAGTACTTTCAAAAATATGAAGTATCTAATGTGAGTCTTAAGATCCCTATGAGGTAAGCAAGGAGGTAAATATTTGTCATTCATAAAGTAGAAGCTCAGAGAAATTAAGTGACTTGTCTAAGAGATAAAGATACACCAGTTATTTCTCTTTATGCCAAGAAAAACATAGTATTTTTGGCTGCAAAAGAATCCAGGATATTGTTTCAAGAATAACAACAATAACAAAAAAGCCCTAATTCTTATTATAGCAATAAAGTCAATAAGAAACACATTTCAAAAGGGAGACTATTTGAACAATGTTTAGAAAGCTACTTACTACTCCAATGTGGCAAAGTAAAACTGAACTCTGAGGGTTGATATCAAGTGCTTTCTGGAAATGCATTTCTGCAAGGCTGAATTTTTCTTGCTTATAATAAATCATTCCTAAACCATACCTGAAAGTATAAAAGTATAATTTTAGGGATATAAGCTGTGGTGGCTAATTTAGTTCAACTAATAAAAGAATTATGTATGGAATCTAATAAATCAGTAGAAAAATAGAAAAACCAACAAAGCATTTTAGACAAGTCACTTTTACAAGTGATAACAATAAAATCCATCAATCAAATAAAAATATGATGATGTGGGGGGGAAAAACCACGTTCTTAAGCCAATCAAGATTTAATAGCTGCTTTGTCATGAGTCGTTATTATGTGTGTGCCAATAATTTTGTAAATTCTTCACATAAATTATCTCATTTAATCCTAGGAGGAACCAAGGAGATCAGTACTGTTATCATTTACATTTTCAAATAGGAAAACTAAGGCTTAGAAAAGTTAACTTAACTTGTCCAAAAATATATACCTAATAAGAATTCTAACCAGATTCTTCTTTGATTCTAAACCCTACCCTCCTAACAATGCTATTTCCATATTCTTTGTCCAAATATGTATGTACTTTATATAATTACAATATGCATAGTGTCATGTTCTGTTTCTCTCTTTCCACTTACTGTATCAAAAGCATGCTTCTATAGACTTCAAAATTATAATTTTTAATAATATAAAGTATAAAATTATAATTATGAAATTATATAATTATAATGATCAAAATCATAAATTTTAGACCTCAAAATTATAAATTTTAACAACTATGTAATGACATATTAAGTTGACATACAGGTATTTCTCCTGAATTTTCAAACCATCAAATGAACACAATGTGACTGATTTATATTAAGGAAACTCGCTTGGCTATAACTAGATGATGATGATGATGGGGAATAAGCACCAAATGAATAAGAAGAATATCATACTGTATCTGCTTTAAGTGGCGTTCTTGATCACTATAATGGTATTAGAGGTAAAGAAAGGGTATAAAAAGCTATTCTTTTTAAAAATACATTTTTATTAATTTCAGAGAGAAAGGAAGAAGGAAAGATAGAAACATCAATGTGAGAGAGAATCATTGATCAGCTGCCTCCTGCAAGTCCCCCACTGGGGATCGAGCCTGTGACCCAGGCATGTGCCCTTGACTGAAATCGAACCTGGGACCCTTCAGTTCACAGACTGATGCTCTATCCACTGAGCCAAATCAGCTAGGGCTGTTTTTTTTTTGTTTTGTTTTGTTTTTTAATATATATATATTTTTATATTTTAAAAATTGATTTCAGAGAGGAAGGGAGAGGGAGAAGAGACAGAAACATCAACGAGAGAATCACTGATTGGCTGCCTCCAGCACGCCCCCTACCGGGGATTGAGCCTGCAACCTGGGCATGTGCCCTTAACGGGAATCAAACCTGGGACCTTTCAGTCCACAGGCAGATGCTCTATCCACTAAACTAAACCAGCTAGGTCAAAAGCTCTGTTCTAATAATGGTGAAAGCGGGGATAAGAAAAGATCATTTACTTTGGAGTTCAAATAATAAATTTACTTAATGTTTAGATATTTATATAGTTAACTAAATTCCTCAATATTTAATTCTTCTAGTAAAAAGACTGCCTCTCTAAACATTCCTTCTTTTCCCAAATGAAACAATTATTTTTACAACATGATTTTTGATACGGTAAAGTTTTTTAAGCATAAAATATAGAACAGACACTACACATCTAAAAAAACAACCAAATCCTAATAAGAACTGACTTCTTAAAATATTAGGGGATTTTAAATTTATATGAAGAAAAGTCAGTGTGGGAAAGGCCTGTTTACTATACCAGCGGAAGTTAGCACTTATCAGGCCATTTAGCATTACAAGCAATGTTAACTACTTAGAAATGAGATAAAATTCATTAAAAATGTACAAAAATCAAAAACTATTTTAGGAATCTAGTGCTTCTGATTTAGTGAGAAATAGAATAAAATTCAATTGCTATAATGATTAAACCAAAAGATAAAAACACAAACATGTCTGACAAAAACTACCACAGAATTACAGTACCAAAATAACACTTCTTAATATTTGAACTATGAAGTTAGGCAAGAAAAACACAACAAAATATCAACAGTAAATATAGTGCTAAAGCAGAAATAAGAACTCTTCCATGTTTTCTTCATTTGATAACAATTTGAGCCCATTAGTAATTTCCTATTTGTCTACTTATGAACCGTCACAGTTCAATTCTCGGTCAGGGCATAAGCTCGGGTTTGGGGCTTGATCCCCAGTGTGAGGCATGCAAGAGGGAGACGATCAATGATTCTCTCTCTCTCTCTCTCTCTCTCTCTCTCTCTCTCTCTCTCTCTCTCCCCCCTTCTTCTCTGAAATCAATAAAAATATATTTTAATAAAAAAAGTAAAACCTGAGTTCCTAATAAACTTAACTAACTAGAACTAGTACTTAATAAACTAAAATACTACCAAAGATTAACAATTAACATATAGTTTCAATGCTTATATTCTACTATCCAATGAATGAATTATACTATTTTTTTTTCATTTCTCATCCTAATCACCATTTTAGTGCTCTAAAAAAAAAAGAAAAAAATCAAAGTAACAAAATCAATTATTTGCAAAAGTCTAATAGGAAAAAAGGTTGAAACTGCTGAGTACAAAGACCTGGTATTCTACTATGATTAGTTAATTGAAGAGTTTGTTAAAGGTATAAACTTCACATAAAAAATATTTTGGTTAGATGTTATCAACCAGTAAGTACCACTCTTAAGTATTAGTAATCAAATTCATGACAACAGAGAGCTATCTAATAAGAAAATCACTATGTATCAGCCCCATTAATAAGACACTGTCTTTGGACTTCATTAGCACTTACCATGCATTATAATGTCTAGGATTGACTCTGATAGCATTTCGAAAACAAGCTAATGCTTTGTCTAATTCTTCAGTTAAGACAAACTCATGCCCTAATAGAGTATAGGCATAAGCATAATTTGGATCAACCTGGATAGCTCTCTGGAAGAATTTAATTGCAATATCATGTTCCCGTTGCAAACTGAAACAGTTCCCTGCAGCACACCAGGCCTTAAAAATATGGAAAAAACAAACAAATAAATGCACAATTAAATTTTTGTTTTATTTTTTCTAACAAACAAATCTATGGCTAAAATTAGAACAGAGAGATACAAACTGAACAGTTTTAACAAATACAATCTTCATTATTCATATTTGCAAAATTGCCTACTTGCTAAAATTTGAAAACCCAAACCATAGTTGCAGTGCTTTAATGGATCCAAAATATGTGTTGCCCAACAGATATAGTCTCAGTGAGATTAAAAAAAACAAACAAACAAAAAAGGCAACTGTCTACCTTATTTTCACAGGTCAGTGATCAAAAGACAGAGACTATAGGGAGGGCAGTGTATGGAGGGCTTGGGTTCTAGGACCAGATGGGCAGTTTGAATACCAGCTCTGGCATCTGTATGGTGGCCTCAGAAAGGCATCTTAACACTTCTGCACCTCATTTTCTCTCTTGTAAAATAAACAGAATGTATCAGGCTGAGTTGTTTTTAGGATATAAGATTATAATCTACCAGGGGCCCGGTGCATGAAACTGGTGCACTGGGGGGGTGGGTGGTCCCGAAACCCAACCTGCCCCCTCTCACATACTGGGAGCCCTCAGGGGATGTCCAACTGATGGCTCACCCCCAGTCTACCCAAGGCCTAAAGCCTCACCAGAGGCTTTAGGCCTTGGGTACCCAGCCATTGCCCTGCTCAGCTCAGCCCCGGCTGCCTGTGACCACACAACCCCGGGGGCTGGGCACTCACTGCCACCGCAGTTTCATCTCCATCCCTGCCCGGTGCTGGTGCCACTTGGCCCTGCCCTCACTCCTGATTGGCTGGTAGCATAGCCAATCAGGAGTGAAAGTACGCTCAAATTTTCATGTTTCTCTTTTATCATATAGGATAATCAGCGTAGGCACATTTGCGCATGTGCTTATTTCTCCAAAGAGCAATGAATGGTTCAGTACATGCTAACTCACTGTTCTTGAAGACTATCCTATATAATAAAAGGCTCATATGCAAATTTTCCCCTCAATTGGGAGTTTGACCAGGAGGCATAGCCGGCTGGCCAACTGCCTGCGCCCCTTTCCCCTGCCAGACCCCACTCATGCATGAATTTGTGCATCAGGCCTCTAGTAGAACATAACTACCAAATAAAATAGGAATTGACTTTTACATTCTAAGCTTAAATATGTTATAAAATTACCACCAATATTCTTTAGATACACTAAAATACGATTCTTACACAATTGCACCAAGTAAATGAATTTATTTATGTCTTAAACTGACAATTAAAATTACTACTTTTTTTCAATTTAAAATGACCAATTTTCAATCTATTTAATTTCTGCTTAATAAACTCTTAATCTTGGTGATAACAGCAATTTTAACACAGCCAAATCTCTATTTTTTAAAATATATTTTATTGATTTTTTTACAGAGAGGAAGGGAAAGGGATAGAAAGTCAGAAACATCGATGAGAGAGAAACATCGATTAGCTGCCTCTTGCACACCCCCTACTGGGGATGTGCCCGTAGCCAAGGTACATGCCCTTGACCGGAATCGAACCCAGGACCTTTCAGTCCAAAGGCCGACGCTCTACCACTGAGCCAAACCGGTTTCGGTTTGAGCCAAACCAGCCAAATCTCCATTAATCCTAAACGAAATACCTACTTTGTGATTTTCCTATTTAGGAATCTGTACCATCTATTTTAGGACTCTCTTCTTTCCTGAGTCCTGCCTACAGAGAAGGGTATGGGTAATATTAAGTGGCATTTGAATTATTTATTTCATCTAAATTTTATAATGGTGATAAAAAAAAATAGCTACATAAGCAAAGTGTTTCAGTAACATACCTCTGGTGAATTTTTATCCATGTCTGTTAAGTCTTTTGAAAGAACTGAAAGAGCAACATCCTTTTGAAGATGCCACAGTGTTGTAGAGTAGATCTCCATCCCTTCAACTCTATAATTCTCAATTCTTCTAACCTCTGAGAATATTCTTTCAGCCTGAAAATACAAAAACTAGTAAGTGGAAAACAAGTTGACACAGTTTACAAATATATAAGGAGAGCACTGAGCACTTCCATAGGACCTTCATGCTGCCTTGTTTTAAGGTTGTGTGAGTTAGTAATAACACAAGGCCAAACTGAGGAATTTTTCATGGCAGGTCAAATGTTGATATAATCACATTCAGACTTAACTTAGTTTTTATATACAAGTCATAGTAGAAACATGAATTCTGAAAAGAAAACTTAAGTTTCCACACACACAAAAAGATCTATTCAAAGTTACAATTTAAAAAGGACAAGTCAATTATTTTATTCTCAAAAACCGTATTTCAAAGTTTTAATATTATGACTTTCCAGAATAACTTTCCCTCAGGAAAGGTGAGAGAATAGGTAACAAAAAATACCTATTTTTTGTACTGACTTTTATTAAAGAGGTTGGGTTGAAAACTTTAGAGGAAAACAGGTTCAGGCATGTTGAACACTTACTATACCCACCAATGTCACATCTGCCAGAAATTGTCCCTATTTAGTAATTATTTTTTCCTTTGTGGCACTCTCTTGACTTAGGATCCCTCCTGAGCTATCAGATCAAATTATTTCTCACCACACTCACAGCTCCCAGAACTGTGCTTCTTTCCCCCTGGAGTTTGAGACTTTGGTTTATATAAAACCAATTAGTTCCTTCATTTATCAATTCAGTAAGTTCAAAATTCTGAAAGTCAAGTTTAGTTTAGAATTAAAGAATATATGGTCTATTCTTAATGAAATTAAAAAGACATAAAATAGGAAAATATTTCTAAAACCAGGAGCTTAATTCTAAGAAATGTCCATATACTATCTAGGATAGCTTGATAACTTGTAACTTCCCTGAAATCCCCTATAAGTTATACAGATATAATTTTCAAACAGGCATTGGTTACAAGAAGACAGAACTATCAGCCAAATACAGATTTTGGAAATGTGTTTTCAAATTTTCCAGAACCTATTGTTTCTTCTGAAAAGTGATTGTGGCACAGACAAGAAAATATTTTTAATAATCGTAACTTTAAGTTGAAACAAAGGCTTTCTTCAGTTAAATATCTGGATCTATATCTGCTCTATAATTAGGGGAAACAACAAAATTAATGTATTTTAAAGTACCTGTAAAACAATAAATTTGAAAAGAGCTTGCCAAACACAACTTTTGCCTGTGTACCAGTAAAGGACCATAATCCAAACATGGGCCTTCTAGCAATGAATAAGGCTATCTACAGCTCTTTCTCTCTTTATTCCACAAAATTACATGAACAGGTAACTTCTGGATTTATTCTCTATCTGAAAGAACACTCCACCACTAGATCTTTATATGGCTCATAAAGGGAGGAGTAAAGTTCTTTCTCTGAGCACACTTAAAAAGAAAAAAAAATAAGCACCATACTTCACTGTCCCTCAATTTCCTTACCATGCTTCATTTTTTCCTTCATATACCTTACTGCTATCCATCCTATATAATAAAAGGGTAATATGCAAATCGACCGAATGCTGGAAGGACTGGTCACTACGATGTGCACAGACCACCAGGAGACAGACACTCAAAGCAGGAGCTGCCCCCTAGTGATCAGTGCACTCCCACAGGGGGAGCACCACTCAGCCAGAAGCCCAGAACCTGGCCTCATGGTTGGGGAGCACAGCAGTGGTGGCAGGAGCATCTCCCATATCTGCAGCAGGCACTAAGGATGGCTTAGTCTGCTCCCCAGGGGTTCCCAGGCTGTAAAAGGGTGCAGGCCGGGCTGAGGGACCCCCCTCCCCGAGTACGCGAATCTAGTCTATTTTATTGGCTTGTAATCTCTTTTATTAGAATTAGAATATAAAGTCTAAGAAAGCAAGCAATTATCTGTCTAGCTGTATTATAGAATCTAGAAGAGAGACTAGGACATAATATTACTCAACTATATACTGAATAAATGAACTGAAAGTAAATAAGGCAAAAAAGTAACATTATTAATCTTAAATAATTTATATTAGAAAAAGTATCTTAATATAGAACAAATATGTCAAACTCGAGGGCTGCATGTGGCCCACAATGAATATTTTTGTGGCCCAGCCAATATCACAGTAAGAAATGTCTTAATAAAAATTTGGTTAACTTGCCGAAACCGGTTTGGCTCAGTGTATAGAGCGTCAGCCTGCGGACTGGAAGGTCCCAGGTTCGATTCCAGTCAAGGGCATGTACCTTGGCTGCGGGCACAATCCCGGTAGGGAGTGTGCAAGAGGCAGTTGATCGATGTTTCTCTCTCATTGACTTTCTATTCCTCTCCCTTCCTCTCTGTAAAAAATCAATAAAATATATTTTTAAAAAAATTTCGTAACTTAATTTTTACAATATCCTGTTATACATAATTATTAATAAAGAACTACAATGTTCGCTAATGACAGATTACTATAATCGTGTTGATTCATTTTTCTTACATGCCTTATGCGCAGGCACATCATTTCTCTCCACTAATACTAGCAGCGAATAATTTAGCAGCCGATTGCCACATCATTAGTTTTGTACTGACTTGTTTGATGTGCACAGCATGAAATACTTAGTTTTTTATTTTTAATTTTTTTATTTTATTGATTTTTCAGAGAGGAAGAGAGATAGAAAGTCAGAAACACCGATGGGAGAGAAACATCGATCAGCTGCTTCTTGCACACCGCCTGCTGGGGATGTGCCCGCAGTCACGGTACATGCCCTTGACCGGAATCGAACCTGGGACCCTTCAGTCCGCAGGCCGACGCTTTATCCACTGAGCCAAACCGGCTTTGGCTGAAATACTTAGTTTTTGTAGAACAAGAAAAATAGGTTTATTTGCGTTACGCTATTAATTTGTGCAGTTATTCAGTGTCTGGTAAGTTAATGTTTAAGAAAATATTAATTTTTATTAAAATGGTCTATTATTTTATGTTAACAATTACTCATTTATTTTAGCCCTTTGCATTTAGGATGTCTCTATTGAAATAAACCTGCGCTTCTATGAAAATTGAAGTTTTGGGGTTTTTTGCATCCCACATAAATTTAAACCTTGTTTATGTGGCCCATGTTAGCCTTTGAGTTTGACATGCTTGATATAGAGGTCTCTTAAAATTTTGTTTTTTAAATTTAGAGGGTGAGGGAAGAGAATGCTTTGGAAGAAGTAGGGAAAACATTTAAATTATAATTAGAATTTTCTTTGGCTTTAGGTTAATCATGTTCTCCATTTCCAGTATAAATAAACAACAAATACAATTAAAATTAAAAGGCTAAAAGCCTTGAGATAAAGGCACTGTGTCCTCAATTATAATTTTCTTCATAGCATCCCTTAAGTTTATAAAACACTAGAGGTCCAGTGCACAAATTTGTGCAACAGGTCCCTATGCCTGGCCTGTGGGATCAGGCTGAAACCAGCTTTCTGACATCTCCCGAGAGGTCATGGATTGTGAGAGGGTGCAGGCCAGGCCAAGAGACCCCACCAGTGCACGATTGGGGCTAAGGAGGGACGCAGGAGGGCTCCAGGGCGTGTCCAGCCTGTCTTGCTCGGTCTCGATCCTCCAGACCCCAGCAGCAAGCTAAACCTCAGGTTAGACCATCTGCCCCCTGGTGGTCAGTGCACATCATAGCGACTGGTTGAGCGGCCTTAGCATATCATGGGCATATTACGCTTTGATTGGTTGAACTGCCAACAGGACACCTAGCATATTAAGCTTTTATTATATAGGATATTAAATGCCAAGTATTCATTCCAGTAAGAACTCTGAATATAGTAGAAAGAATTTTTACTAGAAATATCTATTACTTGGTATATATATATTTTCAGGTTCAACTGAGTTCAAATGTTCTACATAAGAATGTATGCATGCAACCCTGTCCCCACCCCTTCAACCCCCCTAAAAAAAGAAGTATGGGCCCTGGCCAGTGTGGCTAAGGTGGCTGGAACAACATTCTGTACACTTATAGGTTGCTGGTTCAATTCCTGGTCAGGGAACATACTGAGGTTGCATGTGTAATCCCCAGTCAAGGAAAGTATGGCAGGCAAGCAATGGATGTTTCTATCACATCGACATCTCTCTCTCTCTCTCTCTCTCTCTCTCTCTCTCTCTCTTAATCTCCCCCCCCCCCCCTCAAATCAATACAAATATTCTCGGGGATTAAAAAAAAAAAGTATGGATGACTTGGGTTGTTCTCTACAAATCTACTTCAAGTAATCCTAAAGAATTTAAATCCCTCATCCCTTAACACAAGAAAGAACTGTATAAATTATAAATACTGAGAAAATATAGACATTACATAATATTGAACTTTTAGATCTAGTCTTGCCCAGCATAGGCATTAATTACATTTCACTTATGTGTAAAAAGGCATATGTAACTGTTTTCTATACTTACTTGCATGTACTCTGAAAGTTCAAAATAGGCCCTTCCAATTTGGCACAGTACCCAACCAGTATTGTAGTGATGAGAAGGTAGGTGGCTCAAGATATTTATAGCTTCTTTGCAGTTGTATGAACACAAAGCTAAATAACCTTTCCCCATTTCACGAAGAAGGCTCATCAAACCTTCTAGGAGAAAACAATGTAGTAAACAAAGGAGAAAAGACAATAAAACAGCTTGGTTTTCTAGAAAGGCTAATTACAAAATTATTCATTAAAAATTCCAATATCTATTTAGATAAAGTAAAAGACACTTTAGTGAACATGAAAAAACTTACTTAAAATAGTGAATAAAATACGAAGAAGAAATTTAGCATTTAAAACAGACCTGCTGCTGCTTTCTGTAGATTAAATGCCTGGATCTGAGGTGTGATTGTAGAGATTTTCCCTTCTGAAATGATGGAAGAGTC
Source organism: Antrozous pallidus (assembly GCA_027563665.1). Taxonomy (NCBI): domain Eukaryota; kingdom Metazoa; phylum Chordata; class Mammalia; order Chiroptera; family Vespertilionidae; genus Antrozous; species Antrozous pallidus. Next base: position 33,425,679 of record CM050526.1, read on the forward strand.
CAATTTTGTAATTTCCAGGCTATCATTTATGTTAGTTTGAGTTATCCCTCCTTTATTAGTTTTACTTTTTGTTTTTCTGTTTGGGATTTTAGGTGGAAACTTCATTTTTAATTTTTTGCTATTCTCCTGAAAAAGCAGGAAAACACCACATTTGTTACACTCATGTATTTTAGACATTCCTCCAACCCTTTCTCAAATATTAGATAAAAATAAACATATAACCTTGTGTATAATCTTGACTGATGTGTATTTTTCTCAGAAAAAATTTATAAAAACAAGTCTTTAAAGTCATTGAATTTTAAATAATTCTTATTAACCAGTGTTTAAGATAAATTAGCATTAAATATTGCTCTTTTCTGAAAGTATATCATTTTCATTTATTATTTAAAAATGAGAAAAGTAGATGCAGTATTATTTATCTCAGAGCATAACTGATATCATAAAACTATTGAACTAAATGTCAAAGATTATCCATAATATTTGCCAAAGGACCAAGGAAATTTACCAAAGACATAATGAGACCCTTCAATTGTGCAAAGAAATGTGTAAAGAAAATTCCCATTTACTCTTCCCCCAATTTTTACCAATGACAACATCTGATATAACCATAGTACATCATCAAATCCAGGAAACTGAAGTTAGTATAATACTATCAATTAAACTACAGATCTTATTTGGATTTCATCAGTTTTTTACATGCACTTTTTCGGGGGAGGGTGGATGTGCACAGTTCTATGAATTTTATAATATGTATGGATTTGTATAATCCACTGCCACAATAAAGAAGCAGAATATTCTATCAACACAAAAAATTTCCTTGTGCTATGCTTTAAAAGTCATACCTTCCCCCAGTTCTAACTACTAAAAACCTCTGATATATTCTCCAACACAATTTTGTTATTTCAACTAAGTTATAAAATATTTAATAAAGGACCAAGGAAATTTACAAATGTTGTATATATGGCTCCCCAAATTTTAAAAAAATGTAGTCACTTAATTTATTTATTAGAAATTGAGTCATTGATGAACAGAAATTTTAGAGGGGGAAGCATTACCTTGGTTGTAGAGCTGTCACTAGTAAAAAGTCGTGAACTTCTTCGAGGCAGTGCATTTGGGGGAGATGTGATAGTGGGGCTCAATACCTGAGGTGTTGTACTAAAAAAAATACATAAAATTAGACATTAAAAAAAAAATTCAGTTTATGACCATAAACTGTTGCTTCAATTCGGGTATACTAAAAAATAAACATTCAACATGTTTGCACTCTAAAGTTGATGAGTCTAGTTAGTCCTTTTCTCGTCCCTCTATGAAAACTCAGATTTAAATACTATTTGTGTTACCATAAAATAATGATTATACTACAGATCTTTGCTCCATCTGAAATTGCCAATTCAAGCTTAAAACAATCCACACACAAATTCTGAGTCATTAAAAGGTAAACAAACCTATAAACCAATTATCTCTAGCCGTCATTTACAACTGTAGCAAATTAAGAGAAAAAGGAAAAGATAATTGGCCATGGACAGTTTAAATGTAGGGATACTTCCCAGCAAATACCACCAGAACAACTTATACTTGAGAAGTATTTCCCTATAAATTCAAACACCACATCAAGATTTATAGAACAAAACAAATCTAATAATCTCGTGGGTACATATTTTTACTTTAAAGGCAAATCCTATGATATAGAAATTTCATTCTTAGAAAGCAAACAAAATTAAAACCTAAAATTATCTGACAATAGGTAAGTCTATGGAGCAAACTGTTCACAATTTATACAGTTTATGGGAAATCCTAGTAGTTACCTGAGTTTGGGTCAAAGAGACTTTTGAAAAGATATGTTGACCGGTGAGTAAAGAATACCCAGGTAATCCTTAATCTTTTCAAAAACCATAATCTCAATGTAGGGATTTCAGCAAAAGAGGTCATTTGGGTTAACTAATTAATTTTTTAAATAAAATTTTAAATTTATTTTTAAGAGCAGTTTAAAGTTCACAGAAATATTGAGGAGGCAGATATAGGGATTTCCCATATATCCTCTAAATTCCCCAATGCATAGCTTTTCCCATCATCAACATCCCCCTACAGTAGTACAACTGTTAATAGTTTAGGAACCTATATTTACACATCATAATTCTCCAAAGAAGATTCTGGAGTTGGGATGGCTAAAGACAAACTCTTCCTATATTATAATTATCTTTAGGGTTCTATTAGCTCCAAAGGGCCATTTGATGAAAGAAAAAGAAAAAATGCTTAAAACCTGACAATGGGGGAGAGGTCAACCAAAGGACTTATATGCATGCATATAAGCCTAAGCAATGGACACAGACAACAGGGGGGTGGGGGCATCCATGGAGGTGGAGGGTAATGGGGAAATAAGGATATATATGTAATACCTTAATCAATAAAGAAAGAAAAAAAAAGAAAACCTGACAGTGAACAATTCTTTCAATTATAAAACAAAGGTGAAATAAAAATTTTCTTTTGACATACAAAAGCTGAAAAAATTCATGATCATTAGACCTGGACCACAAGAAAAGTTAAAATAATTCCTTCAAGATGAAGAAAAAGGATACCAAATTGAAATTTGGATATATAGAAATAAATAATGGCAGTGGGGAGAAGGGGAGTTAAAAGAGGGAAAAAAGGGACACTTGTAATACTTTAAACAATAAAGATAAAATTAAAAAAGGAAAACCAAAATAATAAAAAGCACAAGAAATTATAAATATATGAGTAAATATAAAATACTTCTTTGTATTATTTTACAAAAATTCTATAAAAGACAACCAAGGCAGAAACTACAACAATGCACTATGAAGTTAATAAATAACATACATAGAAGTAAACTATATGACAACCATAGCATAAAGACTAAGAGAGGAGCATGAAAATATACTATAATAAGATTTTATGCTATACATGACATGATATATATTATTACTTGAATGTAGACTTTTATAAGTTAAAATGTTACACTATAAACTGTAAACAAAAGACAAAATAAAGAGTAATCTATAATAATAAAGGCATAATATGCTAATTAGACTGGACGTCCTTCCTGAAGAAGCCAAGCCGGGGCTGTGAGGGAAGCCTGGGGCCCGGGTACCTGCTGGCGGCCAGAGGGAGGCCAGTGCTGACAGCCGGGGGAAGGAAGGCCTACTCTTGCATGACTTTCATGCATCGGGCCTCTACTTACTAATAAAGCAATGCTACGGGTTGAACTGTGTCTCTTAAAAAGATATGTTGAACTCCTAACCCCTCAGAACCTGTGAATGTGACCTGATTTAAAAATAGGGTCTCAGCTCTAGCTGGTTTGGCCCAGGGGACAGAGTGTCACTCTGTTGACTAAAAAGTCCTGGGTTCTATTTAAGGGCATGTGCCTGGGTTATGGGCTCCATCCCCAGTAGGGGGCACGCAGAAAGCAGCTAATTGATGATTTTCTCTCATCATTGATGTTTCCATTTCTCTCTCCCTCTCCCTTTCTCTCTGAAATAAATAAAAATATATTTAAAAAAATAACAGTAACAAATAGGGTCTTTGTAGCTATAATCACAGCTAAGATGAAGCCATCAGGCCCCATATTACTGATTTCCCTAAAAGAAAAGGGAAATTTGGATACAGAAATACATAGGGAAGACGCCATGTGGAAAAGACAGAGGCAGTTACTATGTTAAGCTACCATAAACTAAGGAATGCCTGGGGCTACCAGAAGCTGAAAGAGCAAAGGAAAGATCCTCCTCTAGAGGTTTAAGAGGTTGTATGATCCTGTCAATACTTTAATTTTGGATTATTGTGTCTAGAACTGTGAGTAAATAAATTTGTTATTTTAAACCATCCAGTTTGTGGTACTTTGTTTCAGCAGCTATAGGAAACAAATATAGAATTAAGTAGGTAATACAATGAACAAAGAATTATTAATACTTGATGCTTATTAGTTACTGTATTTGTTTAGTTTTTAAGTGAAAGGTATAATTCAATAAATGTCTTAAGTAATCTTTAGGATTAGCATAAACTCAGCCTATATAACATTACTCTGCAGGAGACCTCAGGCTCCTTCTCATAACTGAGCCCCAGGCAATTTGTCACCTGTCTTCAAGATGGCACTCATGAGGACACTTATCATCCTGCTGCTTTAGAAATATTGAGGCCTTTTATATAATCAAGTTATATGCATACATGTGACTTTTAAGGCTTATGATACATGTTCACTATTTGAGAAGGAAAGAGACATATATGTTTATAGCAATGCATAATGGGAATGGGAGAATGAAATCTATCTGTACTTGACCAGTGGAGAAGGTCACGTAAATAAGAGGACAATTACTTTGGCGGAGTGTTTGGAATATCTAGCTTAAACAAGTTCTTGAGGCAATTAGAGTAAACTAAAAAGAAATTTTAGCTAATTCTTGTCTTGGTTTGCATTATTAATATTCAACTAAAAATTAACACCTAGTAAGTTAGAAATTTCTCAAATTTGAGATATTCAAAATTTATAATAGTCATTCTAGAATTCTTGGGAGAGTAAAAAACCTGCCTATATGGAAGTATACCAAGAAAAGCTGAACAATACCAAGTAATGCACCATAATAAATACCTTGTTTGTGGGCCAGAACTTTGTGTTTGTGCAACAAGAACTGGAGTTACCTCTCGACTATTTCCACTCTGTGAGAAGACAGATTTTGTTCCAGTTTGGCCGATTCTGGCAACAGACTGTAAAACACAAAATGTCTAAGGTTTGTGAATTATAGATTGCATTATAAATAATAAAAGACATATGATGCTCCCATCACCATTATCCAAATGCAAGATTTCATAATATATTACTGACATTTGAATATACAAACTACCAATTTCATTGTCATTATTAATATCACATTAGAATGAACATCAGCCTATTTCCACATTTTAACCCCAATATTTTTATCTTTATATTATCCTGTCACCTTTTAATTTAATTTTTAAGGAAAGGCTCAAATTCCTGGAAGTCATTTGTTACAACACCTTCTCCAGTTGGGGCTAATGCTAAAGAATTTTAAGCCAGCTACTATTCTCAAGATTTATGATGTACTTTAGTATACATAAAAAAATAATATAGTCCAGCTGGCATGCCTCAGTGGTTGAGCATCGATGTGGAAGTTACGGTTCAATTCCCAGAGTACATGCCTGGCTTGCAGGCTCAATACTCTGTAGTGGGTATGCAGGAAGCAACTAATCAATGATTCTCTGTTATCAATGATGTTTCTATCCCCTTTCCCCTCTCCCTTCCTTTCTGAAATCAATACAAATATTTTTTAAAATATATAGAATAATATTTTTATAATCCTTTGGTACTTTGTATAAGCAGTTCTATACAGATATACCCTGCTTTTTGGAAAGTTCATGATTTTCGCTTTTTTTTTAAATAATATATTTTATTTTTTACAGAGAGGAAGGAAGAGGGATAGAGAGCCAGCAACACTGATGAGAAAGAAACACTGATCAGCTGCCTCCTGCACACCTCCCACTGGGGATGTGCCCTCAACAAAGGCACACGCCCCTGACTGGAATCGAACCTGGGACCCTTCAGTCCACAGGCCGACGCTTCTATCCACTGAGCCAAACCGGTTTTGGCATGATTTTCGCTTTTATGAAAAAAGTTTAAAGCAAACATACTGTTTAGCATTTGTTTTGCAAGGAGCTGATAGAAACTTTGGGAGCCTCCAGCAGTGAGAGGCTTACTGTATCAATAAGCTCCTTCCTTGGGAACTACACCCAGCATCAAGCCCCCAGAGCATGGAACTGTGTCTGTGAACATGTGCTTTATTTTGTCACTCATTAGTAAGACAGATAAGTCCTGAAGTATGAGAAAAACTCTTAAGGATGTTACGTATAGGAAAAACCAGATGTACCTAAGCGTTTCAATTGTGGTGAACGAAATAAAGACCGGCATGCGTTGAATTTTGGATCTGGGAATGCTCAAAATATTTCTTTATAAATTACTTATATTTTATAAATTATAACTACTTATTTGCTTTAAACCATTTTGGCTTACAAAAGGTTTCATGATACTCTATTTTTGGATAGTGGGGGAAACCTACAGTAGTTAGAAGAGTATGTTTAAAAAGAAGCCATGAAATTATTTTCCAAATTCTAAGGATATTGCTCTTAGAATTAATATTTCTTTCTAGTGTATACAATCTTTCATTAATTAGTTTCTGCTGTCTGGAGGGGGAAAACCCGTTGCTCACTCCTTTTTGTCTTCTCTAATTTATCACCTTATTTCTATTCATTTTCTCACTTAGTTCTTTATAAAGAGATCAATGACTATTCTATCAGTGGATGTTTTAAATTTCTTTACTACCAGATAATTTTCTTCAAAACTTACCTGCTACTTTCATAGTCCCTGAACATAAATCTCAAACTGCACATTACAAATAATCATGTTTTCATCAGATACGAAAGCCTAATTTTGGCCTTTCCTGCATTCATCATCACTGATCATCCCTCCTTTTTGAAACTTTGTATAACTTCCAAAATAGTACAGCATCTTTATTATTTGTCTTACCCTTTCATTTGCTGGCCCCTCTTCCTTTCATTAACTATGCTCTTTAGCTACTCTCTCTTTCCTTAGGAGAGCCTAGCCATTTTAACCACCTTAATTATTATTTCTATCATCAGGCCATATTCTTTCCTGTATGATTAACTATCCACTGAATATTTTCACCTAATCTACCACCACCTCACCTATACTCCTTTTCCTTCTACATTCACCCAAAGGACAAAACTTAAAGTCAATTTGAGCCTTGTCTAACCAAGAACTATGTACTATAACCACTGGTCGGTTTGATATTTTCAGTTAATACTGCAGACCTACAAGTATAGCTTTTCTAAGAACATCTTATAATAGGTTAAGAAGAGAACAGAAGCATAAGAGAAAGAGATAAGTGGCTTTTATTATTTGGGCACTGAAATAATGTGCCTCTCACTTTCTAATTTCTCCTGATTGCAATAGCTTGCCTAGTTCTGGCCTATTTCACTTGGCATGCTAACTACTATGCTACTATGCCTTCTCATAATTGTAATAAACTAATTTCCACAATTATTTTTCACTCTTATAACAGTACAATACAAGGTAGTTACCAACTTTAAGAGATGACATTTAAAATAATCTATACTTCAACTACTTTGTAGTTTCTTTTCACCACTCTTGGAACTCTCCCTCCCGCCCTCCCCCCCTAAGACTCTAAGGAAGTTCAGGAATAAAAGAGTAGAAAAACCCTAGAGAGGTAAAGGGGCTATATTGGTCATTCACATACTACTATTATTTAGCTGTCATTTATTAAACATCTATTAAGCATGGCAAACAGGCATTTTACACATATAACCTAATTTAATTATCATAAAAGATACCTTGCACCACAGATATCTTTTAAACAAATAGCACTTTGACCTCTACTGCCATAGATCTTTATAAAAGACTAGTAGCCCTGTGCACGAATCCGTGCACCAGTAGCTTGCTGCTACCCTCCAGTAGCTCCCTGCCCGCTGTTCCACCCTCCTGTAGTTCCCTGTTCCTCTTCCTCCCGCCCTCCCTCATGACTTGCTGTCCTGCTCCCTCCTGTAGCTCTCTGCCACCTGCTTGTAGCCAGAAGCTCAAGGCTGCTATCCAGTAGCTCTCTGCCTGCTGCCCTGCCTTCTAGTAGCTCCCTGTACCCTCCAATCCCCCTCATAGCTTGCTGCCCTGCCCCCTCCTGTAGCTCTCTGCTGTCCGCTTGTAGCTCACAGCCCCACCCTCCTGATCCGTGTTCCGATTATGCAGTCGTTGTTTTTTTTTTAATATATTTTATTGATTTTTTACAGAGCAGAAGGGAGAGGGATAGAAAGTCAGAAACATCGATGAGAGAGAGACATCGATCAGCTGCCTCTTGCACGCCCCCTACTGGGGTTGTGCTCGCAGCCAAGGTACATGCCCTTGCCGGAATCGAACCCGGGACCCTTCAGTCCGCAGTCTGACGCTTCATCCACTGAGCCAAACCGGTCTTGGCTATGCAGTCGGTTTTTACGCTTCACAGTATAATGACCATTTGCATATTACATCTTTATTATATAGGATTATAAAGAGAATCTCAAAACTTGTTTCAGTATTTACTGTAAGAATACTGTCAAATATTTTTCATTTGACACATCCTATATAATAAAAACCTAATATGCTAAGTGTCCAGTCATCTGGTCAGCCATTCAACCAATCAAAGAGTAATATGCTAATGATATGCTAAGGTCGCTCAACTGCTCACTATGATATGCACTGACCACCAGGAGGCAGAGAGTCAATAGGTTGACCAGTTGCTATGATGTGCACTAACCACCTGGGGGCAGATGCTCCAACCAGTAGGTTAGCTTGCTGCTGGGGTCCATCTGATCAGGACTGAGCAACACAGGTCAGACATGCTCTGGAACCCTCCTGTGGTTCCTCCCTGGCCCCAATTGTGCATCAGTGGGGTCCCTTGAGCTGGCCTGCACCCTCTCGCAATCTGGGACCCCTTGGGGTATTTCAGAGAACCAGTTTTGGCCCAATCCCACAGGCCAGGGCAAAGGACCCAAGGGGCCTCTAGTTTACTATAAATTTACTACACATCTATGAGTAGCCACTATAAGAATTTTATTATCAGAAACAGCTGGCTTTACATAGTCAGTCTTTTTTTTTCTTTTTCATTTTAACATTAGTATAATTAAACAACAAACATGGTGATGGGAACAAGTAAAAACTATGGCAGGTATATTTCTTATATTTAAAGTGACAGAAACTCTTAATTTCATTAAAAAAACAACAACAGGAAATTAAAAGTAAAAATCTGAATGTGTTTATTTGATGTATGCTGAAATAAGGAGCAACCAGGTTTGTGTCTCCAATTATAACAAGGAGGCTATGACAGTGATAACCTTTTACATTTACAGCAATAACTCTAAAGCAACAACAACTATATAAAATTAGATTCTCTATGAAGTTGCTTTTACCAGGTTGGAATTTTAAGTGAATTTCTTTCATCGGTACCAAAACTATATTTTACATGGAAAATACCTTTTTTGAAGGGGCTCCGGTGGGTGGCACATCAATTACAGAAGGTGTATTAGTGTAGTTTTGTAAATAGGATCCATCTCCAGGACTTGGGGTTTCTAATGGCAAAATCCCAAAACTGAGAAGAGGTTGAAATCAAGGTGTCAAAAAGTCATCAAGGCATATATAAAGCAGCAGTATACTTAAATTAGAAGGTCTAAAAGGAAGAGAATGGCAAATCAGTCTTGGGGGCAGTGAGGATCTAAGGGGCAGATTAAAAATAAGCTATGAATGTAGACTACCACCATAACTAAAATTTAAAATACCAATCAAATGACTAAATTGAGTAGCAACAACTGATCTTAGGAGATTTATTATGAGAGTGACTTTATAAAAACTAAGTTCCCAATGATCAAATTTCTTAAAATTCTTGGAATTTAAGGGATTTAGACTATTACAGAGAATATGTGAATCCATCTATGGATTCAATGAATCATCTCATGGTTATTCTATTTTATTAGTTCCCTGGCTCTGGGATCCAATTCTTAGTCTATTCTAGCATATAATTTTTTATTTTGATACTTTTGAATATGTATCCTCCAGGCTGGGTTCCTGTACTTATACATACACATACTTCTAATCATTTTTACAAAGTATTTCATATTAATAGGTGTCATTCCTTCCTCCATGTTTTGGAAAACAGCATTTTAACAACCATTGTCTGATTATATTATAAACATTTCAACATTCTAAGAGGTTCACTATTCACTGATGCACAAACATAAAGACATCTTTTAATGCATACACTAATTCCATATGGCATATTTAAGAGTTTTTAAATTTTCTCCAATATTTAATATTAAATCTTTATCACAGGTACTTTATTTTTTTACTTGATTTTCTGGAAACAGAATAGATCCATTATTGACTTTTTAAAAGCCTCTATTTGTACAATGATTTAAAAGTTGTTCATATTAATTTATAATTACTAATATGAATTATTATAAAATAATTTAATATTATACAACACATTTTAAACTACCTTTTATTGTCTTACCTGGGGGTTAATGGGCTAAAAGCAGCTGGTCCTCCTAATAAGCTTCGACCAGTTTTTGGTTTATTTTGAACCTGTTTAGATAATATAGAAGTTCCTGTTCCAAGAGGGACAGTATCTGGTGAAATTACAGCTGAATCAATATAAGACACTGAGGAATCTGTATTCAAGGAATACTTTGAATTGGAAGATTCTAAATTCAGTCTGTTTAATTCCTGAAACAGAAAATTTCTACCATGACATTTACAATACATCATTTAGTTCATATCATTATTTTTCATTTTCATAATATTTTGAACACTAGACTATGATACACTTACAATTGTGTCCTGGGGTGTTTCTGTAAGAACCGTTTCAGGTTGTCTGTGAGATAAATTATGATTAGATACCACTGTTGTGCAAGAGTTGGACAGACAGTTGCTAAAGTTTTGTAAAGAGGTTAATTTAAATGTTTGGTCAGGATCTGGCTTTTCACCTGTGAAGGGAAAAAAAAAGTTTGCTTCTGAGGAAATGAATGTTAATTCTCCACCCCAGGTATGTATAAATCAGTGGAAAAGCCCTTTTCCAGAGTTTTAAAGTTCTTCTGATTGTTTTACCTAATCAAATTTACCTCCCAAAAGCCCACCCATCAATTTATTGCAAAAGTTTATCTTTAAGAGAAAGCTGTAAATTTAGGAAATAAACTAAACAGCAATGACATTGATTTTAAATATAATAAATCAGAGGAAAATGCCAATTTCTGTGTTTCTTTTAAAGCAGAAAGCAGAGATCTAGATCTCATTTTGCTCAAGGTAAGGAGAGTAGAGTTGAAACCTACTAGAAATGTTACAATTTTAAGCACTTTCATATATATAAACACAATGTTTTAAAATGATCCTTCATGCATCCTATATATATTTTCCAGGTCTTAATTTATATTATTACAGTTTCTGCTTTGGGATTCTATTCATTTCTTTTCTTATCCATTAAGCTGTTTTGATTAATGCTATACTTAGAATACAACTCATCTATAAGACACAAGAAAGGCTACATTATTCCTGAAACATATGACTTCATCTTATTTCTTATTATCAATTTTAACATCCCTTTGGCTTTGAAAAATATTTTTTTCTGAATAATTTGTATCACATTCCAAAAATTAGGCAAGGAAAAATATAAAGAAGAGGAAATAAAGAATCCCTTCCCCTACAGCCACTTCTATAAACCTACCTATTTCACATAATGATTCAAAGGGGGACCAGAGGAAAGGATTTAAACTAAGGCTCTTTTGGTAACATTCTGATCCTTTGGCAAGCCGATCTGTTTTGCTGTAAAGGCAAATAAATCAATTAGACACACTACAAAACCTAAGACATATATTATAAGGAATTTTTTGGTACAGAAATTAGTTGAGTCTTATGTCTTATAAAAGTTCTGAGAATACTCTTCTTGATGCTTCCCTAAATCACCACTTTCCCCTTCTTACCATCCTCCAATCTCTATTACTTAGGGCAGTGGTCAGCAAACTCATTAGTCAACAGAGCCAAATATCAAAAGTACAACAGTTGAAATTTCTTTTGAGAGCCAAATTTTTTAAACTTAAACTTCTTCTAACGCCATTTCTTCAAAATCGACTCACCTAGGCCATGGTATTTTGTGGAAGAGTCACACTCAAGGTGTCAAAGAGCCACACTTTGCTGACCATGGACATAGGGTAATTTAAGTCAAAAGTCAGTGAAAATAAACAGAACATAAATTAAAAGGAATGCTAACAAAATAAACTATCATTGCCATCTTGAATATTATAATGTTTTTTATGTACTGTCAGATACTAGAATTACTAAAGGAGATATAAAAAACATCCAAATATTTCAGTCTCCTTTTCTTAATTTTTAATATAATATCCTATTGGTAATTTTGAAAGTGACTTAAATGCTTTAAATATAGCATATTTAAGTGATCAGACTTTCTAACAAAGTAGAGGTGATAGCTCTTTATGAAAGAAGAGTTTATGTTTCTAAGTCAGGTGTATAAAGGATACATTTAGAATGTAAACATTCCTAAAACCATATATACTTGTAACAATCTGAAAATTATTAGACTGGCATTGTTATCTCCCTTGCTTTTAAATGGGAGGGCAGATGGAGTTGAGGGTTAGTGAAACTCATTGGAGCTTTCAGGCAAAAAAATAAAAAATAAAAAAAAACTAATCCTCTTATCTGAAGTGGAAATTCTTCATTTTACATATAATGGGGGAAAATTAAGGTAATTCTTTTTTTAAAAAAATTATTATTATTATTTTTTGATGTTAGAGAGGAAGGGAGAGGGAGAGAGATTGAAACATCAACAATGAGAGAGAATCACCAATTGGCTGCCTCCAGCATGCTCCCTACCCTATTAGGGATTGAGCCCACAATCTGGGCATGTGCCCTTGACTTGAATAGAACCTGGGGCCCTTCAGTCAGCAGGCTAACACTATCCACTGAGCTAAACCAGGTAGGGCATAAGATATGGTAATTCTTCCAAATTCTATAAAGCGCCAGATAGCAACTAGCCAAGATTTTCAAAAGAACTTTCAAATGAAACTATCAGCTAAAACATATAACCTAACTGCGGTCAGTGTAATCTCAGAGAACTGTGAAAAGGACCCCTTTGAGAAACTAGATTAGTTTGCCTTACTTCCAAATTTTCAAGTGAGTAGAAATTAGAATGATGTACTAACGACAAGTACCACCAGTTGAAGGATATCTAGCTTTCCATACTTTCCTAATTTGGACATGTGTGAAATGGTTTCCAATGATGGTTTTTATTTGCCTTTCCTTAATGTCTAATGATTTGGCACATCCTTTTATGTGCTGATTTACCACCCATATATCCTCTGTGGTGAAGTGTCCATTAAGTATTTTGCCCATTTTCTAGTTTTATTACTATTGAGAATTCAAAGAAACAAACCTTTTCTATCAAGTCTTTTCTAGTTACCATCTTACCCCTATTTTTAATCAGGTAGAATTGAGCATTCCCTCATTTGAACAAAATATTGCTCAAATTTTATCACAATATTTTTTACTTATGAACTTTTGTTTACTGCTTATCTCCTCTACTCTATTATAAATCTCTGACGGTGAAGACTGTGAGTTATTTATCTTTATATCTCCAGTGCCAAGTACTGTGTCTAGCCGTAATGAGGATGAATCTCAAAGTTTCTTGAATAAATGATAAGACGAATTATAGTTGCATGAACCAAATTAATAACTCTAAGTTTTTATTGAGATAAATATATTAATATTTTATCTTTACTTACTCCCATTCTCAAATGTCATCTGATTATAAGCCCCCAATTCAAATAATTTATTCTGTTCAAAAAGACATTTTCAAGGTTTTTCAAAACTACTATTAAACTAGCCTCAATTTACCTTAAAAAAGATACTACCCTAATTTTTATATAAACAATCCTCATCCATTTCTCCCATGATATGCAACAGATGACATTTACACAAGTAATGCACTCCTGTGGTCAGTTGAAGAATTCAATTCCTGTTACCTCATTACATCTTGACCCCTGTTCTCCAGCTCAAGAGTATTTCAGAATAAAAATAGGTGAGAAAAATATTATTATGGTAATAACATTGAAGTCAATCTCTTGCTTTTAAAAGACTGAATTTAAATAAAGTAAGTTTATTTATTTTATTACTGAAACTTGCCTTCAAACCTACTAAGGAACAGCAGTGATATTTAATATTAAGAGAAAAAAACTACACTCTTCTTTTCCCCTCAGTGGATTACATGAGATAATCCCAGGTTAAAAAAAAACAAAAAAAACCCCATATGCTCACTCCATTGGTAGGTAGTGTGTTGCTGTAGCTATTATCATTAAGGCAAAGTGGACAGTCAATATTGGGTCAGCATCTCTAGTATTTTCCAGGTTTAACAAGGTCATGGAACTAGAAGACTGTATACTACTACTCAGCCAAATGCTATTTGATGAACATAGATCAGCACAGATTTTTAAAATCACAAAGATTCTAGTATTGGAAATAATTTTTTGATAATATGAATGATTCTTACCAATATATATGTCCCAACAATGAAAGAGTAAAGCAAGCTGAATCACCAAACTCAGTAACAATATCATCATGGCTTTTCTGTTTATTAAACACTCCACCAGATAAGATCTGTTCCCCTTCAGCAAGCCTTTAAAACACAAATTTACAGACTTTAAAAAGCCAACATAAAAACACATGACTATAAATACATTCTTCATGACCAATGTACTGCTTAATATAAAGATAAGTAAAAAAAAAGTTCATGTATCTTTACAATACCAATAAACTTGTATTTAGAATTATCTGGAAGACTGGAAATTTATGATTTTAAAATTCCAGTCTTGCTTTTAAAAACAGAACCAGTTAATTTACTCTGTATATATAAATCTGGCATAAACAACATATTATAAAACTCATGTCGAAAGAAATAAAGACCATTATACTGGGGGGAAAATATGAATGGTTTTTCATTAACAAGCATGGTGACCCTTCTAAGTTTACTAGAGGCCCAGCGTATGAATTTTGTGCATGGGGAGTAGGGGATGTCCCTTAGCCCAGCCTGCACCCTCTCCAATCTGGGACCCCTTGAGGGATGTCCGACTGCCCTTTTAGGCTCGATCCTACCAGAAGGACATCTTTCTCACAATCCAGGACTGCTGGCTCCAAACTGCTCTGTCTGCCTCCCTGATTTCCTCTAACTGCTTCTGCCTGCCAGCCTGATAACCCCCTAACCACTACCCTGCCAGCCTAATTGATGGCCATCTTGTGTCTACATGGGGGCAGGATCTTTGACCACATGTGGCAGCTCTCTTGTGTGTTGGAGCAATGGTCAATCTGCATATTACTCTTTTATTAGATAGGATAGAGGCTTGGTGCATGATGGGAGCCAGCTGGTTTGCCCTGAAGAGTGTCCCGGATCAGGATGGGTGTTCCCTTGGGGCAAGGGGTGGCGGCCTGGGCGAGAGGCCTATGGAGTTTTTCAGGCTGGCCACGCCCCCCAGTAACCCAAGTGGAGGCCCTGGGATCTGGGATTAATTTTTGTCTACAATTGAAACTTTGTAGCCTAGAGTGGAGGCCTAGGCTGGCAATGGCAGGAGGAAAGCTTGGCTTCCTCCGCTGCCAGGGAAACCCAAGCCTCTGTTCTCTCCAGCTCAGTGGCTGCTGCCATTTCTGTATCTTTTTGTAGCATTGAGTGGAGGCCTAGGCCAGCAACGGCAGGCGGAAAGCTTGGCTTCTTCTGTTGCCGGGGAAACCCAAGCCTTCCTCCTGCTCTTGGTGGTGGCAGCCATCTTGGTTGGGGTTTATTTGCATAATCTACTCATGATTGGCTGGTGGGTGTGACTGTGGGTGTGGCTTGTGGGTGTAGTGAAGGCAAGTCAAATTTGCATATTATTCTTTTGATAGGATAATTTCTTAAAACATAAGTTTGTAAACAAATTAAATAAGACTAATATTTTAATTAACAATTACATACTTACTTCAGTCATTTTTAGGTTTATAAATGAAACCTGAATAGCACTTAATCTGATTTTATTTGTCAATTATGCTCTTTTTTTCTTTTAAAAATATATATCTTATTAATTTTTTACAGAGAGGAAGGGAGAGGAATAGAGAATTAGAAACATCAATGAGAGAGAATCATCAATCAGCTGCCTCTTGCACACCTCCAAAACAGGGATGTGCCCGCAACCAAGGTATATGCCCTTGACCGGAATTGGATCTGGGACTCTTCAGTCCGCAAGTCGACGCTCTATCCACTGAGCCAAACTGGTTAGGGCATCAATTATGCTTTCTTGACATCGAAAATCATAAGTGTTCACCAAAGGATAAATTTTGGCCCAATTTCAGTATATACTTTTAGCATATCAGAGTTTATAATGGTTTGTATTTTAAAAAATTTTTCCAAATGATGTAGAAAACCCTTGAGTTTATGTATAAAAGGTAATATCTAAAGTTTGTTTTACTGTTAGATTTTTTAAAAAACTATAATGATTTATAAATGGGATAAGAACTGGCTTAAGACATTGGTAAACTAAATAAACTGATTTTTAAGAATTTAACATTAACCCTGGCCAGTTTGGCTTAGCGGTTGGAGTGTTGGCCCTCTGTCTGAAGGATCACACGTTTGTTTTGGGCCAAGGGCACCTACTCGGGGCAACCAACTGACATTTGTCTCTCTCCCTTCTCTTCCTTTCTATAAAAAATCAATGGAAAAGATCCTTTGATGAGGATTAAAAAAAAAAAAAGGAATTTAACATTAGAATCCTTGGAGTAAAAATAACTCAATAACAAATATTTTAGAAATGTTATGTTATAGCTAGGTTTAATTTAAAAGCCATCAAATAAAATAAATCTGTAAACCTACAGACAAAATATACACACAGGCTTTTATAATTATCTGTCTAGTCACTCTTACATTATTCCATCTCTTGCAGCACAGAAAAAGAGTTTAATACAGTGGTCAGCAAACTCATGAGTCAACAGAACCAAATATCAACAGTACAACAATTGAAATTTCTTTTGAGAGCCAAATTTTTTAAACTTAAACTTCTAATGCCACTTCTTCAAAATAGACTCGCTCAGGCTGTTATTTTGTGGAAGAGGCACACTCAAGGGGCCAAAGGGCCGCAGTTTGCCGACCACTGATTTAACAGAACACAGTTACCTATACCTCTAGCTGCCTCCAAATTCAGAACTGGGACAGCTGACTTGGTTTAACTGTAATGTGCAAAAGAAGCACTCTCCTGAATCTGTCACACTGCATCAAAGAGATAGGAGTAGTGGTTTGCAAACAGAATGATCTTGAAAGGCAAATAATTACACAACTACCTAGACACAAGGGAGCATTAATTGCAAGTGAAGTGGTAAGCAGGTTTTCAGGCTTATGCCAATTGGCCTAACAATGTAAGCAAAGGAAATGAAATAACACTTGGAATTTTAGAAAATGATATGAATTGATTATAACTTAAGCTTCTTCCAAGTTAAATTCTATTATTTATTACAATAACAATGAAATACTTCCATAACAAAAGTAATAATGATATAAAATATTGTATAAACATTTCAAGCTACTGAAATGACAAATCGCTACTACCCAAAATGAGGAGACAAAGTGAGTCCGAGTTTAACCCATTAAGAGAATTTTAGCCCAAATTCTACAGTGTAAGTAAAAATGAAATTAGAACACATTCTTAAACACTTACTTGCTAAGATCAACACAACATTTTGCAAGCAGGTATTTACATTGTGGTGTAGTACAACTGTGTCCTTTCAAGAGTCTATATGCTTTATATGCCTTTCCTGAGCGATAATAACAGGTTGCGAGTAAAAACAAAGCTTCTTCTGAGTGTACTAAAAACACATATAGAAAAACAAAAAGAGCTAGGTTGAATGGTAATCATTTTTTATCTGGCAATAAACAAGTTTGGCAACATGCTACTTAATGTAAAACAATCATTTATTTCCATTAAGGAGAAATACTTTACTGATAGAAAAGTTAGTTCCCCAAGGTCACTAATCAAAAGAGAAATGCAAATTAAAACCAGGATGAGATATCATCTCACACCTGTCAGAATAGCTATCATCAATAAATCAACAAACAAGCATTGGCAAGGTTGTGGAAAAAAGGGAACCTTCTGTAAGTGGGAATGCATATTGGTGCAATCACTATGGAAAACAGCATAAACGTTCCTCAAAAAATTAAAAATAAAACTGCTTTATGACCCAGCAATTTCACTGCTGAGTATATATCTGAAGAAACCTAAAATACTAATATGAAAGAATTTATGTGCCTCTGTGTTCACTGCGGGTTATTTATAACAGCCAAGATATCAAAGCAATCCAAGTGCCCATCACAGATGGTGCTACATATATACAATGGAACATTACTCTGCCATAAAAAAAAGAATCCTACCATTTGCGACAGCATGTATGGACCTAGAATATATTATGTTAAATGATATAAATCAGACAAATACCATTATGATTTCACTTAGATTTCACTTATATGTGGAAGCTAAAGAACAAAATAAATGAACAAACAAAATGGACTCAAATATACAGAGACTAGACTGGTGGTTGCCAGAGATGAGGGGTTTAGGGAGTGGATGAAAAATGTTAAGGGATTAAGGGATTAAGATGCGCAAATTGGTAGATACAAAATAGTCATGGGAATGTAAAGTACAGCATAGGGAGTATAGTAAAAAATATTACAATAACTGATTGATGCCAGGTGAGAACTAGAACACTTTGTAAGGTATAGGATTAACTAACCACTATGATATACACCTGAAACTAATACAAAAATAATACTAAATATAAACTGTAATTGAAAAATAAAAATTAGCCGAGACCGGTTTGGCTCAATGGATAGAGCGTCGGACTGCGGACTGAAGGGTCCCAGGTTCGATTCCAGTCAAGGGCATGTACCATGGCTTGCGGGCACATCCCCAGTAGGGGGCATGCAAGAGGCAGCTGATCGATGTTTCTCTCTCATCGATGTTTCTGACTTTCTATCCCTCTCCCTTCCACTCTGTAAAAATTCAATTAAAAAATATATATTAAAAAAAAAAAAGAAAAAGAAAAATTAAAAAGGATCATATTGCAAAAAAGCCACATAAATAATATTGAATAAAGTAAGTAATAATACTATGATAAATTCTTTAAATTTTTTAAACTACCAAGAACTATATATTTATTGTAGTTATAGAAAGATGACAATTTTCCAGCTGCTGTAGCAATAGAAGCTAATGAGTTTCAACTACATAAAATTTTTAAATATCAGAGTAATGTAAATAAACAGAATTAAGATTATAAAGCAACAACCTGGGGCAAATACGTAACAAATAAAGATATAGCTCACAAAATAGGAATAAATTTAAAACAAAAACTTGAGAAAATACCCATTAATCTCTCAGTTATAAAAATGCAAGACAATATATGTCATAATTGTTAAGCAAAAATACATTAAAATGGTCAAATTTAAAACTGATAGGCCTATGAAGCAAGTCTTATACTATTGGTGACATCCCAGATTGGTGACACCTCTTTCTGCTGCATTATCAACTGGGAAGAAAGTAATTTGTTGTAGAAATGACTATTTGACTTGTAAATTCCATTTCAGAGTATATAATCCAAGGAAATGACTTAAAAAAAAAAACTATACATAATTATATTAACATCCTAGAAAGAGAATTACAATAACGACAGAAACAAATATATATTACTACATGTTTATTGAACATTTATTACCATGCAATAAGGCTGTGCCAAGTGCCTTAAATACATTATTTGATTCTTTAATTTTTTGTTGTTATTTTTTACATTTTAAAAATTTATGAGGCAATTATCTTTAGTTTATAGCTGAGAAATCTGTAATACTCAGATATTAAATAACTTGCCCTAGGTATACAACTGCAAATTTAAGTGACAGAGTTAGGGTTTTCACTGAAGCCATAGTCTCTAATCTATGCTCTTGGCCACAGAATATAGTCTCTGGGAAAAAAAATATTTAAAGATTGGAAAAGATTAAATAAACCATAGTGTAAAATCTAAAGCAACTCTATAGTTATTAAAAGTAACATACACATAAGCTACACAGATACAGGGAAAAGTTTTTATGACCTAGTATCAATTGTAAAGAAAAAGAAAAAGCAATAGTCAGAATTCTGTAACAGTCATAAAAAGGGATGGTGTTCATATATTTTATTTATTTATGATTTTACAGAAAAAAATATAGTACAAACCTTCTGCATATAGTCGTTCTGCAAGGAAAACTGCATCTCGGTAAGCATAATGGTTTAGTGCTTGCCATATAGCAGCCTGCAAAAGGAAGAAAAGAACATAAATATATAAACATAGAGTTTCAAGACAACTCCTAGCTCAGAGCCTTGCATATAATTCCCAAATCAACATCCCTAATTTCAGTGATAAAACTTCAATGTCCAAAGTGCAAACTCCAAAGTGTGTTAGATAAAGCTCTTCACAGATGGCTCCAAACATACCCGAATTCACTTACTGGACTTTCCATGGACTTTTAGGCCTCTGTGTCTTTGTACTTCCTTTTCCTGCACTAGGGAATGTGGGCTCGCTCATTCCTAAAGATCCAGCTTAAATAACTCCTACTTCATAAAGCTTTCCTGGCTGATCTCTAGCCATTTTTTTTTTTTTTTTGGTAAACATAACTCTTCTAGTATGAGCACTCATATTATATTACAGTTATTCATTTGCAGGTCTGCCTACCACACTAAACTATATTGTTCTAAACTTAAAGCAGTGGTTTCCAACAATTTTTCATGATACACAGAAGGGAGATGTTCAAATACATGCTATCCTCCAACAAAAACATTCCCATTGAATACCTTTAATGCAACCCTGTTCTCAGCCACTCAAGGAAATGTTTTTACTGATTCCATCACAACTTACCATGAATGACAAAGCACTTGGGTGGGGGTGGGGTGTCTTTTTTTTTTTTTTTTTTAACTCTTCTGAACTGGAAGGCTCTAGTACTCACTCATTCAGTAAATATTTACTTGAGTGCCCACTATGTGCCAAGCACTTTCTAGACTCTGGGAGTACAATAATTAACAAATAGTTTCTGTTCTCATGAATTACACTTTAGTGTTGTTATGTAGATCAACCTTTGTTTGATGGTGCTCTACCTCAAATCTACTGAATCACAACCCTTGGAAGTTGGGATTGAGTTTAGATAGCCTTATTTTTAAACCTTTTTATGGGTAGACATTCAGGGTTCAGAATCATTCTTCTCCATTTCTAGGTAAGTAGTTCTCCCACTTTTTATACATACTACATACTCTTTTAAAAACTTATGAAAGCAATAGATCTCTTCAGAAAAACAACACATGCACATATATACAGAAAATCTGTATACAGTGTTAGGGGTTCACTGATATGCTGGTTCATTAAGAATCACTGATCTAGCTGATAGGAGACAGTGTTATAGCCTGATATATAATAGGTGTTCAATAACTATTTGTGGAATTAAAGTTAGATTTAAAAGGTTTTGATGTGCTGTTAGTGAGTCAACATCATTTACAGAATTATACCTATAGAAACATACCTAGTCTATTCCCTCTTTTCTAATCCCAGTCCATAACAGAATCTTCTTTCTTTTAAACTCTGAGTTTCCTAAGTAGTTTTCCTGACTACAAGCTGTTATGCAATCCATCCTGTCTTGAATTATCTTCCTCAAATGTAAATATCACCACTGCTAAATAGACGACTATCGTGAGAGGTTTGGTTCAAATCCACTTCCCACAACTTATTAGATCTGTGTCGTGGGCAAGTAATTTCATGTCTCATAAGTCTTAGTTTATTTGTTCAAAACACAAGACTTCATTCAGTAAAGTACATAAAGTTCTGAACACATATCCTAATAATAACTCAATAAATTTTAGCTGCTGCCATCCTCATTTTGATCATCATGTCTTCCTCTTTGATCAAAACTTTCTAATGCTTTCTCTTGGACAGCTCCACAAATTTACAAAATAAATATCTATAGAATAAAGCACAAACTCCTTAGTAAACTATTCAAATCCCATGCGACTTTAACCTTCATTTTTCAAGTGTTTTCATACCTCACCAAAGCTGCCTACAGTCTAGAACAAAATGCCTCTATAGCTCCCTAAACATCCAATGTATTTTAATATTTCAGAGTTTTTGCTAACACTGTTCTCTGTTTGGGCTGTCCTTTAACTTTTATCTCCTGAAATCTTAGTTATCCTTTCTTCAAAATTCAGTTTACATGTTCCTCTGCCTTTTGCAAAGCCCTCACTGATCTATCCAATGCAATGTTGATTACTCTCTATGAGGTTCTAGACAGTTTGGTCATACTTTTTTTAAAAAAACCAGGTTGCTTATTAGATTTAGTTATATTATTTGGTTAACTAGGTTGCAATTTTTTGAAGACAAAAACCAGATTCGATTTTCCTATAGAACTAGAGGCATGGTGCAAGGTTCGTGTACTGGTCCGGTCCCTTAGCCTGGTCTATGCCCTCTCTCAATTCGGGATCTCTTAGGGAGTGTTGGATAGCCGGTTTTGGCCAGATCCCCACAGGCCCGATATAGACAGGAGGGAGCCCAATCCTGTGCATTGAGCATCTGTCCCCTAGTGTCAGTAAACATCATAGTGACCAGTCATTTGGTCACTTAGACTTTTATATATATAGATTCCCTGGTTAACAAGTTATCTCTCTAGTTATCTTAGATAACTGCCCTTAAACATAATGAATGTTCAATAAATGTTTGTTGAATGAGTGTTTTGGAACCCTGAATCCATTTTCATTTACTGACCTACAAATTTTTAGAAACCCAATCTAGACGTAAAACACAAGTTAAGATATTCCTACTATAATTAACTTATAATAATGTGAATAAAATGAAATATTAATATTGATAATATAAAATACAAAATAACCTCCAGTTGTCTCTTTTTATTTTTTATTTTTGTCAATCCTCACCTGATATTTTTCCATTGATTTTTAGAGAGAGTGGAAGGGACAGGGAGAGGAAGAGAGAGAAACAATGATGTGAAAGAGACACATTGATTGGTTGCCTCCCACATACACCCTGACCATTGGGGGATTGAGCCTGGCAGAATGGAACCTGTGACCTTTCAGACCTGGGGCTATTTTTTTCTTGACACAATAGGCAAAACATTGAAAAGCAAAGGAAGCAAGAATCTAGTAAGAAGATATGAGTTGTACTGACAGAATTGGAATAGGTCAGGTTTGGGGGTAATAAAATATCTTGGTGTAATCTATAAATATGTGGAAGATATTCAGATTCTTCTGGTTAATAGCTGCCTATATTATATCATACTAAAGGCCAGGTGCACGAAATTTGTGCATGGGAAACGGGGGAAATCCCTCAGCCCAGCCTGCATCCTCTCCAACCTGGGACCCCTACCAGGATTGGGCCTAAACAGGCAGTTGGACATCCTTCTCACAATCCAGGACTGCTGGCTCCAAACTGCTCACATGCCTGCCTTCCTGATTGCCCCTAACAGCTTCTGCCTACCAGCCTGATCACCCCCTAACCACTACCCTACCAGCCTAATTGATCTCTAACTGCTATCCTGCCAGCCTGTTTGCCCCCAACTTCCCTCCTCTGCCAGCATGGTCACCCCTAACTTCCCTCCCCTGCAGGCTTGGTCCCTCCCAAAAGCCCTCCCTTGCTGGCCATCTTGGGTCCATATGGGGACAGCCCTCTTGTGTGTTGGAGTGATGGTCAATGTGCATATTACTTATGGTGCATGGATGGTTTGCCCTGAAGAGTGTCTCAGATCAGGGTGGGGTTCTCTTAGGGCGTGGGGCGGCCTGGGTGAGGGGCCTGTGGTGGTTTGCAGGCCAGCCATGCCCCCCAGTGACCAAAGGGGAGGCCCTGGGATCTGGGATTAATTTATGTTCTACAATTGAAACTTTGTAGCCTACAGTGGAGGCCTAGGCGCTAGGGCTGCAGAAGCTTGGCTTCCTCCATCGCCTGGGCAACCCTAGCCTCTGCTCTCTCCAGCTCTGGGGCTCCCACAATTTCTGTTGGGATATTATCTTCTATAATTGAAACTTTGTAGCATTGAGTGGAGGCCTAAGCTGGCAAGGACAGGCAGAAAGCTGGCTTCCTCCATTGCTGGGGAAACCCAAGCCTCCCTCCTGCTCTCAATGGCCACAGCCATCTTTGTTGGGGTTTATTTGTATAATTTGCTCCTGATTGGCTGGTGGGCATGGCTATGGGCGTGACTTGATCAGAGGTCCAGTCAAATTGCATATTACTCTATTATTAGATAGGATACTTCCCTCCATATTACTCAGATCATTTGCCTTATCATCTTACTTGATATGCCCCCCCCCCCACTTCTGAAACACGTCATTCTTCCATTCAGTAAACATTAATTGGAATATCAACATTGTTTGCTATTTGATCCTGATTTCAGTAAAAACATAAGCAACTTGAGAAAACCAAGTACTATAGATGAACTGTACAAAACCTTAACCTTTTAGATTTTCAGAACACTATGACAATAAGAAATTATGTCCCTAGCCAGTTTGGTTCAGTGGTTGGAATGTTGGCCTACAGATTGAAGGGTTGTAGGTTGAATTCCAGTTGAGGAGGGTGTGGGAGGCGACCAATCAATGTCCCTCCCTCACATCCTCACATCGATGTTTCTCTCTGTCTCCACCCGCTCCCTTCCACTCTCTCTTAAAAAAAAAAATCAATAGAAAAAAATATCCTTGGATGAGGATTAACAAACAAACAAAGAAGCCTGGCCAGTGTGACTCAGTGGTTGAGCATCCACCCAG
Organism: Antrozous pallidus; assembly: GCA_027563665.1. NCBI lineage: Eukaryota > Metazoa > Chordata > Mammalia > Chiroptera > Vespertilionidae > Antrozous > Antrozous pallidus. The sequence continues at coordinate 33,450,105 of CM050526.1, forward strand.
GAACCAAGAGGTCACATGCCTGGGTTGTAGGCTCGATCCCCAGTGGGGGATGGGGGGAGAGGGAGCTGACTATGTTTTTCTTTCATCAATGTTTCTATCTCTCTATCCCTCCCCCTCATCTCTCTCTAAAAATCAATAAGAACATATTTAAAGCCTGACCAGTATGGCTTTTTTAAGAGAGAAAAAGAGACAGAGACAGAGAGAGAGAGAGAGAGAGAGAGAGAGAGAGAAACAGCAATGTGAAAGAGAAACATTAATCCACTGCCTCCCATACATGCCCCCCCCCACCCCCCCCACCCCCCGTGGCTAAACCCCAACTTGGATATGTGCCCTCTTTTGATGTACCAGATGACACTCCAACCAACCGAGCTACTAGCCAGGGCTCCCTGGATTACTTTAATAGTGTTTTATTTGGCTTCTGAATTCTTTTTACCCTATGATCCATCCTCTCCTTCTGAACTTTCCACAAATCTGATCTGATCATAGTACCCCTTTTCTAAAATCCTTCAGTGGCTTCTAATTATCCTTAATGATAAAAACTAAAGCCACTACACTAGGCAGTGCTGAATAGAACATGCTTCCCTCTATAGATCATCTTGTATCATGTTTTCTTATGCTCTCCATGCTAGTACAATGACCTTCTTTCAGCTCCTCAACCTGTCATAGGTTCTTTAACACACTATTCACTTTACCCCTTCATGCTCCTCCTTTCCTTCATAGTACAAACCATGAAAATTGTAGTCATTCTTTGGACTTCTTTCTCTGGGTAGACTTCTTTTTGGATCCCCAGATGAGGTTAGGCATCCATATTCTGCTCTCTAACAGCACCAAGTACCTTTCCTCTGTAATACTTCTTTCTGCTGTAGTTTACATTTATTAAGGAGTACTGCATAATACCTTCCTCACTATAATATAAACTCTAGAAAGGTAGGGACATTTGATTTTGCTCAGTTATAATCCTACTAGAGGCACATGCATGAAATTTGTGACAGGGGAGGAGGTGTCCCCCAGCCCAAATCTGGGACCCCTCTCACAATCAGGGACTTCTGGCTCCTAACCACTCTGCCTGCCAGCCTGATAACCACCCCCTAACTGTTCCCCTGACATCCTGATTGACGCCTAACTGCTCCCCTGCTGACATGATCATCCCCAACTGCCCTCCCCAGCTGGCCTGATTGCCTCCAAATGCCTTCTCTGCGGGGCTGAGGGACTGAGGCTGGATGAGGCGGGGCTGAGAGGACTGGGAGACTCTGGCTGGATGAGGTGCCCCCACGGGGCTGAAGGGACTGGGCCCCGCCATCTTGTGGCTGTGGGTGCCAATATTTTGTGAGGGTATGACAGTCAATTAGCATATATCCTCTTCATTAGATAGGATAGTTGATTATGTACTTTTTAATTTTAGAGAGGAAGGGAGAAAGGGAAATAGCTAGAAAAATCAATGAGAAAATCATTGATCGGCTGCCTCCTGCACACCCTACACTGGAGATTGAGCTTGCAACCTGGGCATGTGCTCTGACTGGGAATTGAGCTGTGACTGCCATGTTCATAGTCTAATGTTCAACCATTGAGCTACACTGGTTGGGCTCCTATGTACTCTTAAAGCAGGTGCTTAACTAAATGTATGCTGAATTAATAAACAAATGATCTTTGACTTCTGGCAGTCTTGCCATTGTTAGTGTCTTATATGTTAGTCTTAGCCTTAAGTTACTCTAGTATTTTTGTATATCCAATTGTTCAGGTTTTCTGGAAATCTCTATTAGAAGAAACTTTGTGGCACACAGAAGAATTATTTTCTAATGCAAATAATCACTACCTAATTACTCTTTTATAAAACACTAGAGGCCTGTTGCATGAAGAGATTCGTGCAATAGGCCTTCCTTCCCTTGGCTTCCAGCACTAGTTTTCCTCTGGCACCTGGGACCCAGGCCTTTGCTCCAGCCAGAGTCTACCATCTTTGTCTTTGCTGCAGACTCTGGTTTGGAGTCTGCCATCTTCACTGCAGATTCAGGATGGAGTCTGCCATCTTCGCTGCAGTCTGCCATCTTTGTCTTCAATGCTTTGCTGCAGACTCCATCCAGAGTTTGCCATCTTCATCTTCACTGTGTCCAGAGTGCTGCTCCTGTAGATCCCTTCTATGAGGTCTCCTGCCTCGCCTGGCCACTCCGCACCTGGAGCAGCCAACATCTTTCTCCTTCTAATTTACATATTCCCTCCTGATTGTCTGGTGGGCGTAGCAGAGTGATGGTTAATTTGCATGTTTTCTTTTATTAGTGTAGATGGGGAATTCTTAAGAACATACTTATTAAATTTTGTTGTAAATGAAAGAATATGGTGAGTAGAAAGAATATGCTCAGGATTTTATGTTGGAGACTTTTGTTTAAAGTTGTATGCAGGAAACCAGTCATTGCCTTACTAATAGAGATGTAAATAGAATAATCAGGAAGGCTGGTTAACCTTAATCGCTCTCAAAGGTCAGAGCTATTCACTCATTATTTAGGTGAGATACTGGTAGTTGAAGAGCTTCCACTTGTTAGTCTTATGTTAAGTCAGAGTTATTCACTCATTGTTTAGTTGACATATTGGTAGTTGAAGAAGCTTCCACTTGTTACTCTTATGTTAATTCTTGCTGATTGACTATTATTGGAATTTCCTGACCTAAAGAATATGGTTGTATCACAATAATAAAAGGAGATAGCAAGGCCAGTGCTGTGGTGTTCTCCCCCTAGAGGTAGATTCATGTCTGGTCCCCAATATTCTCAAATTGATGCTTTTCTAGTCTTCATTTGTGTGCGGCCTTCTTCAGATCCCGAACCCTGAATTGGAACCCTGGACCACATGGGACGTGAAAGGGGTTTCCACAGTTGTGTGCCAGTACTTCTGGCAGTGTGACTCTGGAGGAATTATTTAACTTTTCTCAGCCTCATTTCCTCATCTGAAATATGGAGTTCTATTTCTTGGACTTGTGTGGGATACATAAAATGATACATAGTGTTCCTAGTATACTAACTGGCACACATTAGACACTTAAAACCATTTTCTTTCTCATCTTTTAATATAAATAAATTCAAATATATAATTCATATTTTTTTTTATTATATAACATCTCTTAGCTTATTTGCCACAATTATTTTGTGACACAAAAGACACAAATGATTTACTATTAACCTTAGTACTACTGATCACCTGGAAAATTTGACACATATTTACTATGGCCATAAAGTTCTAGAACTTTGACTTGTTTTCATTTTAAAATTAAAGAAATGAAAGAGAGAAATAAAATACTACATTCAAGAGTTCTATCCATTTCTGATTTAAAATCAAGCTTTGCTCAGAACAATACTTCTTTTAAAAATATATATTTTATTGATTTTTTTATAGAGAGGAAGGGGAAGGGCAAGAAAGTCAGAAACATTAATGAGAAACACTGATCAGCTGCCTCTTGCACACCCCACACTGGGGATGTGCCCTCAACCAAGGCACATGTCCCCGACTGGAATCTAATCCTGTCCCTTCACAGGCTGATGCTTTATCCACTGAGCCAAACTGGTTTCAGCAGAACAATATTTCTTTATCACCAATTCTTAAGAGGGGCAGAAAAGGGATAGTGAAGACAGCCAACTTAAGCTCCCATATATTCCAGTAGTAAAACCTGCCCCATATACAGCTTCCATTACCACTCTGTTCAGGCACCTCTCAGTTCCTGAGTGATGGTGTCTCTTTTGAGGAATGGATTATTCTGTAAGACACTACAAATTAGAAGCATGCCTAAGATTAGCCTTCTAGTTAGTTACTCATCTATTTCTGCCCAACTGGTGTGGATCTGCCCCTAAAAGAATATCAATCAGTATATCACCTCAAATTAAATCCACATGTATAAAATGCTGCTAAAAGTTATAAAGCCCCAAAAGAACCTCCTGCCCCAATAGAACCTCTCTACCCCAAAAATTTAACAGAGAAATTATCCTAATTAAATTAATAGGTCAGTCCTAAGTTGCATTAATTTAAAAGATAAATCAACAGCCAAAACTGGTTTGGCTCAATGGATAGAGCGTCAGCCTGTGGACTGAAAGGTTCTAGGTTTGATTCCGGTCAAGGGCATGTGATTTCGGCCACATCCCCAGTAGGGGGTGTACAAGAGTCAGCTGATCCATGTTTCTCTCTCATTGATGTTTCTGACTTTCTATCCCTTTCCCTTCCTTTCTGTAAAAAATCAATAAAATATATTTAAAAAAATAAAAAACAAATCAACAGTATAAAAGTTAAACAGCAAAGTTCCTTTCTTGCTTGCTTCTCTTAAACATGACTTATTTATTTAAAAAATAAACAAATCTTTGTAAGCTATACAACTAACTCAGACTTAAAAGTGACTACAGCCAAAACCGGTTTGGCTCAGTGGTAGAGCGTCAGCCTTGGACTGAAGAGTCCCAGGTTCGATTCCGGTCAAGGGCATGTACCTTGGCTGCGGGCACATCCTCAGTGGGGGGTGTGCAAGAGGCAGCTAATCAATGTTTCTCTCTCATCGATGTTTCTGACTTTCTATCCCTCTCCCTTCTGCCCTGTAAAAAATCAATAAAATATATATTTTTAAAAAAAGTGACTACATAAATTGTTTTATTTTGTTCTTGTCAAAAAAGAAATTAGCTGCCTTTTTCTAGATCATACAAGGCGGATAATAAAAGCTTCAGAAAATATAAGAAGATATAAGAATAAAAATCACTGTGAATTTTCCTATTATACATTACAATCTAATTTCTGCAACTCTACCTTAGTTTAGATCTACATCAGTGGGTCTTAATCTGGGCAATTTTGTCCCTCAAGGGACATATAGCAATGTGTGGGGGGCATTTTTGGTTGTCACAAATGCAGAGAGTATCTACTGAATAGAGGCAGGCCAGGGACCCTGGAAAACACTACAATATACACGATTGTATTATAGTGTTTTCCACCACAATAAAGAATTAGTTTGGCTCAAACATCAATAGTGCCAAGACTGAGTGTATATTGCCATGTAACTGAATATTTCTACTAGCCTATATGTCTTCCTAATTCTATCTTATCACTCCTTCCCAAACTTATCAGATTGATCTTCCCAAAACAGTGCTTTCATTACAGAATTAGAAGCCTGGTGCGTGAAATTAGTGCACAGATAGGGTCCCTAGGCCTGGCTGGCAATCGGGGTCAATTGGGGCCTTCTGACTGCCGGCCAGGGCCTTCCTTCCCCTGGCTGCCTGCTACCAGCTGGGGCCTTCCTTTGTTCCATGCTGGCCCCTGGTGGTCAGCACACGTCATAGTGAGCGGTCAAACTCTCAAGGGGGCAATTTGCATATTAGCCTTTTAATATATGATTCTTCTGTTCAAAAATCTTCAATGGCTATTTATTACAATACATTAAATCTAAACTCCTCAGCCTAGATTTTAAGTTCTCTATAACCTGATTTAACCTGGCTAGTAAACTTATCTCTTGCTGCTCTCAATTTCCATTCTAGCCAAGGCTATAATATTCTACTGTTCTCTTGTTCCTAAATACCACTCTCAACTTTGGGCTTTTGCTCATGCCATTTCATGCCAAGAATGTTCTTCCTATTCTCTACCAATTCAAACTTTAAGTTCTACTCCTCCAAGAAACCTTCCTATTTTTCTGGTCTGCAAGTATTTCTTTCTGAATTTTTTTATTATTATCTGTGTAACCAAACACATACTGACTTACAACATTATCCAATTGTTCCTGCTAAGCATTTTTATCTTCCCACCAAGACTAGACCCTTCAAAGATTAGAGGTTGTATCTCCACATTTCTATTGGCTGATTTCACAAATCTCCAACTCAATTTGTACAAGACAGAATTCTTAATTGTCCTCCTTTAAATTGTCCTCTTCCACAAAGGATTCTCCATTTATAAATGGCACCACCAAAATGAAAGCCAGGCACCCATCATTACCACTCTCATCCAATCAATAGTTGGTTCTAACTCCAAAACATCTGTTGAATTTATCTACCTCTTTCCTACTCCACTGCTACCATTTTAGGATCTGTTACCTTCATCCTTAGACTATTTTTACTTTTGCCTCCCTCCTTCCATTACAGTCTTTTAAAAAATATATATATATTTTATTGATTTTTTACAGAGAGGAAGGGAGAGGGATATAAAGTTAGAAACATCGATGAGAGAGAAACATCAATCAGTTGCCTCCTGCACACCCCCTACTAGGAATGTGCCCCCAACCAAGGTACATGCCCTTGACCGGAATCGAACCTGGGACCCTTCAGTGCACAGGCTGACACTCTATTCACTGAGCCAAACCGGTTTCAGCCCTTCCATTACAGTTTTAAAGTAGCCAGAGAGATCTCAACACCTACATAAGATCACATCAACCCTCTGCTGAAAATCTTTCAATAATTTCCCATTATCCTTGCAATGAAAATGGCCATTACTATACAACTCCAGCCACATCGACCTTCTTTCAGTTCTTCCAATGCCAAGTTCTGCTATGTCTTAGAGACTCTGCACATACTCTTTTCTCTTAATGCTCTTCAAATTACTGTTTCTTTCTCAGCCTTCATATCTCAGCTTCAATGTTATTTCCTCCAAAAGGTCTTTTCTAACACTTTGTAAGAAGGTTTCAGAGCTTTTTTATATTCTTCTGTGCTTGGCACATAGCAGGTACATAACATTCTCTCCAATTTGATTTTTCATTGAGGCTGCTTCTTAACTTTTTGTAATTTTGTATTACCTCTTTTGGTGATTCAATTAAAAATCTGACACCTGGGCTTGAGTCAGAGCCCTGCTATTATTAGGTGTCTCTACTATCATATTTTTAATGTCCTTCTTCTGACAGTTTGTAATTATTAATTTGTGACTATTTGTCTAATTCATTAACAAATCATAAACATAAGGGATGTATCAGGACACTAGTCCATAAAGGAATTAAATTACTATGTATTTACAATGACTTCTTCCTCCTCCCCCATTCTCCAAAGCTTAATCGCTCAGTATAGATACTATTTAGCACTGTCTTCAGGATACTATATTGTATCAGTGAACTAAAAAGGGGGCCACATTCCAAACCCGACTAGCTCAGGGGAGACCTGCATAGAGGGCCTTACAAATGCAGAGAATGAAAGTAACAGCATAGGTACTTGCTTCCATAGCACATATGCTAAAATTGGAACGATACAGAGAAGAGTAGCATGGCCCCTGGGCAAGGATGACATGCAAAATCGTGAAGCATTCCATATTAAAAAAAAAAAGAAAAGAAATTGTATAGGATGGTCTGAACATAATTCCTAACTAAAAGTTGAGTCATAGTGGGTAGTCACATTCTAGGCTTGTAGCTTCCTTGACAAAACTCAATCTTTAACTTAAGTCTGTCTATTGTTTTTTTGCAGCTAAGATAACATACCCCTAGGAATGTAGAGAAATCCCTTTTTCTCAGGTTATAACTCTCACCAGAACATGAAACAACTGAACCCTCTTATTTTTATCTTGTTCTCCAAATATCATCTCTATGTGCTAATAAACGTTCACTGTTTACCCTATACCCACCAATGTAAAAAAAGTATGGGCCTGTTTTCCACTTTACCCAATTTCAAAGATTTCCCTGCTTTGCTTTTCTGCTGTCCTCTTCATCTATCACCAATGAATTCCATGTAACCCTTGTTTCAGCTACTCCTTTTGACATGTTAAAAAGAGTATAGAATAAGCTGTAAAACTGCCATTCTCAGGAACATTTTATTAATCTGTTGAGATTTTGCTTTCAGGCAATATTGTCAGTTTGGCTCAAATAAACTCATAAAAATTCTCTACAGGTTTAGATGTTTTTTACATCAACATACCTAAATATAAGGTAATCTGCTTTCCAAAAGAAAAATCCATAACAAATGTGTTTCATCTAACCTAAATATAAAATTCTTGAATGAAGATCAAATAGTCCAATGTCTATTGATTTATCAATTTAGATACCAATATATACTTTTAAAATCACAAAATATATTTAGAAATTTAATTTTTTTCTATTCTCACTGACTAAAATAATTTTACCAAAACTGTTCACAAATGTTATTGACATCAATCAAGCCTTTGGAGAGGGATGGTGTCATCTAACACCATTTTCCTAAATACACCACCTTCCATGTTCTTTGAAATATAGTACTCTGAATCCATGTTAGTTGCTATCCCTGTACATCTTATCCCAAGCCAAAGCACTCCTTCACTATATAACGATCTCTAAAACGATATTAGGTATATAGTACCCACTTACTAACCTTGCTTAGTAAGGCGATTTTTACAAGGCTTTTTTACAACTTCATCCAACATTTCTGTGAACTGATAAATCTATTAAAATGTCTGTTTTTTAAAATTAATTTCATCTGTGAATTTTATAAACATCCAAATTAGCACCAATTAAAGTCACTTAGGCTTGTGTCTTTCCCAAACAGTTATATTAAAAAATGACAGCCCTAGCCAGTTTGGCACAGTGGATAGTGTTAGCTTGCAGAACAAAGGGTCCTGAGTTTGATTCTGGTCAAGGGCACGTACCTTGGATGCAGGCTCTTCCCCGGCCCCGTGCCCAGGGCTCCGGCAGGAGGCAACCAATCGATGTGTTTCTCTTACATCAAAGTTACCGTCTTTCTCTCTCTCTTCAACTCTCTAAAAAAATCAATAGAAAAATATCCTTGGGTGAGATTAACAAAACAGACAAAATATCAATAAAAACATATTTTAAAAAAAGATAAAATTTCTGTCTCATAATAGGAGAGATTTTTGTAAAGACTTGGGGACCAAAATTTTGCTACCAACAAATATACTTTTTGTGATAATGATTTTAAGCTGGTTATTAAGAAACAAAAGACTCAGAACCGGCTTCCTTACCTAGTTAAAGGAATTCAGATAGAAAAAGGAAAGGAGCTTTACCTTATTATCACAATATAAACTAAATGTGACAGAAAGTGAGAAACCTAGCCAAGCCTGTTTTGCTGAGCTTCCTTCTGTGTCCCATTGTTTCTGTTGGCCCAGCAAAAATTTGTTCCCCACATGTTTGCTCTTTCTTGTAAATTGCCTACTTTTCCTTGGAAATCCCAGACCCCTACCACCTTTACCTTTGACCAAAATGGCATACATACTTTAATTGTTCAATTCATCTTTGGGTCCCATTCTTGCAGCACCACCCCATGTACACCCACAATATATTTTAGACATTTTCTTGTTAATCTGCCTCATGTTAATTTGATTATTAGCTCACCTACAAGAACTTGAAAGGTAGAGAGAAAAAGTTGGTTTTTGGAACCCCAAGGACAAGTAATACTTTTCTATTAGAAATAATTTGGAGGAGGAGCTAAATTTAGGTTCACATGTTTATCAAACTGGCTATTCCACATTAAAATTTTAAAGAAAAAAGTCCTGGCCAGTGTGGTTCAGTTGGTTGTCCTGTGCATGGAGGTCTCCACCCATCGCTGTTTCTCTCCTCCCTTCTACTGTCTCTTTAAAAAAAAAAAAACAATGAAAAAAATATCTTCAGGTGAGGATTAACAAAAACAATAATAAACCCCTAAGAGCAGTGGTTGACAAACTGCAGCTCTTTGGCCCCTTGAGTGTGGCTCTTCCACAAAATACCACGGCCTGGGTGAGTCTATTTTAAAGAAGTGGCGTTAGAAGAAGTTTAAGTTTAAAAAATTTGGCTCTCAAAAGAAATTTCAATCGTACTGTTGATATTTGGCTCTGTTGACTAATGAGTTTGCGGACCACTGCCTAAGAGTATTACTACCACAAATACTTTATGGGAAAAGAGGAAACCCAAGAGGTACTATCTACTAAAAAGCTACATATTTCTTTTATTCACCATGTTTTATACAAGTTGAAATTATTAAACAGTGGCTATAAGCTAGCAATACAACTAGTTTATCATTTTAGAAGGCTTTTGGGGCCAGAGGAGGCAAAATGCATCAATTCTTAAAACAAAATTACAAGAATATGAAACAAATTAAACAACTTGAGTGCTCTACTTATCCATTTAAGGTACAGACAGCAACTTGTAATTTCATGTGAGACCTCAAAAAAAAATCTTAAATGGGACTTTTTACTAGTAAAGAGGAATTTGGATGTTAAGAAATAGTTTTTAGGCCCTGGCCAGGTGACTCAATTGGTTGGATCACTGATCCTATATACCAGAGATTTGGGGTTCAATTCCTGCTCAGGGCAGATGTCTAGGTTTCAAGTTCAATCACCAGTGGGGGCGTTTATGGGAGGCAACCAATTGATGTTTCTCTTTCACATTCAATGTTTCACATAGATGGTTCTCTCTCTCCCTTCCTCTCTCTCTCTAAAAAAAAAAAAAATCAATAAAAACATATACTCGGGCAAGGACTGAAAAAAGGAAAAGAGCCCTAGCCAGTTGCTCAGTGGTTAGAGCCTCAGCCCAGGGACTGAAGGGGCCTGAGTTCAATTCTGGCCAAAGGCACGGGCCCGGTTGCAGGCTGGATCCCAGCCAGGGCGCTCTGCAGCAGACAACCCATTGATTTGTCTCTCTCACATGGATGTCTCTCTGTCTCCCCCCATCCCTTCCACTCTCTCTAGAAACCAATGGGAAGAAACATCCTCCAGTGAGGATTAACAACAAAAGAAAAACTTTGGAAACACTGGCGCAACTTATAAACAGAGAAACTCCCTAAAATAAAATCCCACATTAAATTAACTCAAACAAAAATAGCTGCTGTATGTAAAGAGATGGAGAACTGGATATTTTATCCTTTGAAGGAAAATCTAGGAAATTATGAAAGTCGTGATGTATTAAAAATATATTTACTCTTTAGTTATCAAAAGCCTATTAAGGGCAATAATATGAATTATTTTCTAAAATAGGTTTGCTGTATAACTTCAAAATAAACACAGTCCATGACTCAAAGACAGCAGTTGATAAAGATCAACTCTTCCAATCAAGTCAAGATGAAATGGTCGGTTGAGAGTCTCCCAGACCGGCCGGTCCATCGTCAGGGACAAATGCCTCGGTTTCTCCAGACGGCAGCAGGGGGGCGGGGTGGCTTGGCACCGCACCGCCACTGAAAACCCCACCGGGCTTCTTCCAGGCCCGCCGAGAGCTGTGCATCAAGCACACCTTGGCGCGGGAGGGAGTGTGCACCGATGGAAATAGCATTACTTGCCTTCCATTTCCGGAACGCCGAATCCACACTAAAACACCCCTCGTCTCCCTCAGCGGCCACGGGGGGAAAAACAACACACCTCAGACCTGCCGTTTCCACCCTCTCCCCTAGTCAGGTGTTTGAACCTCACTGGGCCTTGGAGTTCTCTTCCGAGATCACTGTTCAGTGGGAAACTCTCTGCGAGAAAAGCAATGTGGGCCAGTACGTCTGCTACCAAAATAGAAATCAGTATTAAAAATACCGACCCGACCCTCCCTCTACCTTCTCACAGAAAACAAAAATAAAACCAACCCTCACCGCCCGCAAACTTGCCCCACCGTGATGAAGATCTTACAAGCTCTGATCCAATGTGCTTCCCAATCCGCCCTCAGGTAAAGAGTGCACCTGGGGCGAGCCTTCGCCCCTGCGCCCCAATCTCTCCCCCGCGCCGGGGCCAGGCCCCTACACTGACAGGAGGGGCCGGGGGCCGGACATCGGCTCGGAGAAGGGAGGTATATGTATTATCGCCAAACGCCGCTCACACTGGGGAGAGAAGTAACCTAGGGCCGAGAGGTAACACGGCTCGGGTTGCGGGCAAGGCCTCTGAACTGTCGAGAAGACAGGCGGGACCCGGCATAAGGGGAGGCGGGAGAAGAGCCCGGCCTAGGCCGCAGCAGGCCGCGGAGTGGCCGTACGCGGCTTCCCGACTGGGGACGCGAGCCACGCCTGAGAGAAAAGAGTTATCATTACCTGGACGGGTTCCTGCAGCACCGTCATCCTTGAGGCTCAGGCCCACTTTCTGCAGTGCCTCAGGCCCCCCCCGCAGTGGCTCCGGCCCGGCCAGCCCCGGCTCATTTAAACTCACCAGCGACCGTTACCGGGGGATGGGGGTGGCCGAGCGATAGCCGAGCACTTCCGAGCGGGACACGGAAATACCCGAAGTGGAGAGACCCGCGCGGAAGCCAGACGAAAAAACCCGAAAGAGGCCGGAAATACCCGTGCTGAATCGGCGGAGGAGGAGACCGTTGCCGGAAATTGTCGAGGGTCACCGGAAACTACCGAGTCTGACCCAGCGCATAGGTTCCTCTTCTCGGCCACGCCTTTCCTCACGCACGCCACGCCCACTCGGCCACCCCAGGCTGGGCCACGCCCAAACGGCGATCGGGCTCGCGGAGAGGTGCCTGAGCCGGCGGGAAGCGTTACGTAGCCGTATTGGCTTCTGATTCGCCTCTCAGCCTTTCTGTATTAATTGGAACTTGATAGATTAAGCAAAGGGTAAAACTCGAGAGGTTGGGGCTGACTTTAATTAACCAAGAAGTATTTACTTGTTGAGTTTCGGTCATTCATTCATTCCAGAAGTACCTGTTCCTGGCTCACACGGAAAAAGGAAATTTGGAAGGCTTGCCACCCTCCAAAATTTTAGTATGGCCCCTGTTCTCGAAGAGATTACAGTCTCTTTTAGGGAAGAGCAATGTGACAAAGTGCTACATTATGTGGTACCCATTATAAGTGATGTAAAAATTAGGAGAAAATTAATTGGGATTAAAATGAGAAATGTTTCATGGAAGAAAAAAGGGAGATAGACTGTGCTTTGAAGGATGGTTAGAATGAGAAGAAAAGAGAATGTGCATGAAGGGGAACAAAAATGAGATAAGTCTGGTAAGAGTTAAGGCATTAACTGGAAATATTTACTTAAGTGAACAGATCTTGGAAAATCTCAGAAGGCAGGCAGAATTTTTTAAAAATACATTTTATTGATTTTTTACAGAGAGGAAGGGAGAGGGATAGAGAAAAACATGGATGAGAGAGAAAGATCAATCAGCTGTCTCCTGCACACCCCCTACTGGGGATGTGCCAGTAACCAAGCTACATGCCCTTGACTGGAATCAAACCTGGGTCCCTGCCATCTGCAGGCCAACGCTCTATCCACTGAGTCAAACCAGTTAGGGCAGAAAAAATTATTTTCTTTTCTTAAAAAATATGGAACGCTTCATGAATTTGCATGTCATCCTTCCGCTTGTGCAGAGGCCATGCTAATCTTCTCTGTAACGTCCCAATTTTAGTATATGTGCTGCGGAAGCTAGCACAGACATTTTTTTGTCTTAATTGGGGAAGCATTCTGGTGTCTGGGATAGTGTGGAATTGGAAACCCAGAGGCTTCATTTTGAGTTTAATCTCTGGCACTAACTAGTTTTGGGTCCTTAGGCAAGTTATAGTGTCTCTGAACTTTTCTTTCCTTGGTCTGAAAAAATGATTAGGAGAATGAAATGCATATGTATGTGGCTGTATCTAACTCACATAGTAGACTCTCTCAAATTTACTTCCTGCTCCCTTCCCCCATCAATGTGTGAACCAGAGAAGTATTAAACTTTGTTTTTCAGTAGATGAAGAAAACAGTTTTTGTTGGTTAATTTTCTAGTCAGAATATTTCTAGACTAGGTGTGGTACTCACAGTATATTCCACTGGTTGGAAATGTCCCTTTCTGGTTCTCAAGTTTTATGCAAACGAAATCAAGTTAGAATGGTCACTCCCTTCCTTTGGGTAATGTTGGAGGGAAATATTAAAAAAAAAAAAAACAAAAAAACCCACCACTTGACAGAGCTGGATCCACCACCACCCGCTCTAGTCACTGTTTATGTAGTTATAGCCCCACAAAGGGTAGGTGCTAAGGTGATTTTCTGCTGCCCTGTTTTTTTCTTTAGCGGGTTATGCTGGATGAATTAAATTGGGAATAGTCCTCTATACTGTCCAGTACAGTAGTTACCAACTACTTAAAATTTAGTAAAAATCAAGTAAAATAAAAAATGTAGTTCTTCCAATGCCCCAGTTATATTCCAAGAATTCAATAAAAATTTGTGATTAGTGGTTCCCATATTGAATATTGCAGATATAGAATATTACTATCATTGGCCTGACTGGAGCATAGAGTATCCAAGATAGGTTCACTCACATGTTTGAGGGCTTAGTGCTAGCTGTTGGCTGAGCCCCTAAACTCTTCTCCACATCTCATCCTTGGCCTCTCATCAGTCATTAGTTTAGCTCTAGCTTCTTGACTTGGTGGCTGGCAACCAATCAGGTGAAAACAGAAACTTTGGGGCCCATTAAGGCCTGGGCCTGTAAGTCAAACTCCAATTTCCTGTTGGTCAAAGTAAGATGCAGGGTCAGCCTGCATTCAATAGACTGCACCTCTTAAAAATCAATTTCCATTTGTAATGCTAACAGCAGGACACCCATGAAAAACACACATGATGTCAAACTAAGCCAAAGGAAAATAAATCATTTGGGCAAAAATAAAAAGAATCCAAAGTCTAATTTACAGAAAAGATTCCTTTATTAACTTTTGGTTGAGAATATGTTTATATATTTTCAGAAAACAAATCCAATACCATATGGATTCCTGCAACAGAGAGGAACTGACAGGTCTGTTCCAACCACGAAGATAGTCCAGGGATGGAGGACGCTGACGACACCTTGCCATGTTAGTAGTCAGCAGCTGTGCATTGCTGCAGGTTGCCCAGTACCAAACTAGAGAGTGTGGGACCTGAATTGCCACCATTTATCCACCATCCAGATATCATTGCTGACATGTACACATAAGGAACTATTTGACATTGAAACTGGGACTCAGAACTGTTGGACATTGAAACTGAAACTCAAACATTTTTTGTTCTTATATTTTTATTTCTAGTATGCAAATGCAAGATTTTTTAAAGAAAAGAAACGGGGGAAAAATAGATACAGAGGCAAAGAAGCATTGAACAGACTCAAACTACAGTGGGAAAGGCAGGGGAGGGTGGGGGGCAGGGGCTGTAAGAGATCAATGGAAGGACTTGTATGCATGCATATAAGCATAACCAATGGATACAAGACACTGGGGGGGCAGGTGAGGGCTTGTGCTGGGGGGTAGAGAAGGTGGAGGGAGGGGAGGTCAATGGGGGGAAAAAAGAAACATATATACTACTATTTGTAATACTTTAAACAATAAAAAGTATATATATTTAAAAAATTAAAAAATTTAAAAAGAAAAAAATAGACTGCACATCTTGATGGGAGGAGTGGCGAAGTGACACTGCAAAAGGTCTTGTCCAAGGAAGAGCTTGATTGTTGAGTCATCTTTGGGAGCAGCCTACCAGGTATGAGATGAGAGAACCTGGTTAAGATTTGGAAATGGAAAGGAAGGAATGCATTAGAGATACCATATATATATATATATATATATATATATATATATGTTAAAAAATTTGATTTTTCACAGAGAGGAAGGGAGAGGGATAGAGAGTTAGAAACATCTATGAGAGAGAAACATCCATCAGCTGCCTCCTGCACGTCCCCTGCTGGGAATGTGCCCACAACCAAGGTACATGCCCTGGAACAAACTCGAACCTGGGATCTTTCAGTCCATAGACTGAGGCTCTATCCACTGAGCCAAACCGGTTTCGGCAGAGATGCATTTAACTGAAAGCAACACTCCAGATTTATTCTAATTAATTCAACATGTAGCAGGACTACTGCTTTTATTATCTGGACACTTACATTAAAGTGGACTAAAGTTGTATTTACATTTTTTAGCAGTTACAAGACACTTAGCTCATGTTAAGCTTGTGTTCATGTTACAAACACAGCTCTTTTCCACATAATACGCTGCCAAACCAAGTCTTGTACTTGTGCAATGGATTCTTGTAAACTTAAGTGTAGGAACTTACAACACAGAATACACATAAGATGACATTCTTTGTGTACGAAAATGTGTGTCTAGAGTCAGCATTTGAAGAATCTGTGATGCTTGGCACTCTAGCTCTTAAGCTTAGAATTTGCCTAATGCTTTTTTCCTCCACCCACCCCTAAAAAATGGCATCTCTTTTCTGACTGTTTTCACTGAGCTAATACATCTGTTGTGGTTTTCTACTCATCCACAGCAAGACCTCCTTGTTGGAAGTTGTGCGTTGATGCAATTTTTTAGAGAATTTTTACTTCTTTTCTCTGTTCCTGATTGACCTACTTAAACTCACCATCCAGCAAGCACTTGGGCATCCTGCTGCCATCCATTATCAACATATGTTTACCTAGATGTGGAGTGGGGTTATAATAAGCATCATTCCAAACATGGTAAATTATCTTTTCTTTTTAGCCTGCCTCTTGGCCTATTTCACGTATAATCAGATGGAGGCCAGCATTTAGGAAACTATTCAAGAAGCTAGACATGGTATCTTTGCCAAGATCCAGGTACCCCTGAAACACAGCCTAGAGTAAGTTTACTCTTCTTCTGAATTCCTTCGGTCCTCTTTATCTGTGCCTTTCTTTCTCCCCTCCCCTCCCCCCCTCTGTGCCCTTCTTTTATCCCTGTTGCAGGATGCCTTTTATCCTCCTTATATTATCTGACATTGAGGCTCTTTTCTCCCCAGAGAAAATTTCTCACATTTAGTATAGTATCTAATACATAATAAGTATTCATTCTGATTATTCAATGAATGAATGGAATAAACTCATTCTATTCCTATAATCATTTTTGTTTATTCATTGATATTATATACTTAATATTTGTAACCCTTCAAAATTCATATGTTGAAGCCCTAACCCTTATCATGGCTATATTTGGATAAGGAACCTTTAAGGAAATAATTAATGTTAATGAGGTTAGAAGGGTGAGGCCCTGATCCAACAGGATTAGTGTTCTTATAGTAAGAAGAGACACCAGAGAGCTGGCTTTCTTTCTCTACTACCCTCCCCTAGGCACATGCCCTGAGGAAAGGGTCAGATGAGGACATAGTGAGAAAGTATCTACAAGTCAGGAAGAGAGCTCTCACCAGAAACCAAATTTGCTAGCACCTGGATTATGGATTTCTAGTGTCCAAAATTGTGAGAAATTTCTGTTGTTTCAGCTGCCCAATCTGTGGTATTTTGTTATAGCACACTGAGAAGATTGATACCATTGGTTATTCTATTTACATATTATCTTTTAAGGGAAGGCCACGTGATATTTCTCCTATTGTTCTTTAAAAAGCATTACATTTGGTAGATGCTTAAAAAATACTGACTGAGTGATTAAAGTGGAAGTCTTTACACACAATAGTTATTCCTAAAATACTTTTCCCTTACTCTCTTTGTGTGTGTGTGTGTATATATATATATATATATATATATATACACATACATACACACTAGAGGCCTGGTGCATAAAATTCATGCACTGCGGGGAGGGGGTCCTTCAGCCCGGCCTGCACCCTCTCACAGTCCAGGAGCCCCATGATTGATCATCCCACAGATGGAGGTCCCACCACTGCCAGCTGGGTAGCCTGGGCCTCTCTCTTTGGGAAAATTGTGGGGAATGGTAGGCCTCCTGACCAATCACATTGCACCTGCCTTGGCAGCGGCAGTCAGTGCTGGGTCTGGAGAGGTCAGCAGTTCAGCCCACTCGCCAGTCCCCACCCATCCAAGCCTGCTGCATGTGCAGCCTGGCGTTCTGTTGTCTGTTTGGTCATTTTGGACATTATGGACCCTGGCTCTTTATATATGAGAATATTTATATATATTTACTGATTTCAGAGAGGAAGGGAGAGGGAGAAAGAGATAGAAAGATCAACAATGAGAGAAAATCATTGATCATCTGCCTCCTGCATGCCCCACACTGGAGATGGAGCCCAAAATGCGGGCACGTGCCCTGACCGGGAATAGAACCATGACCTCCTAGTTCATAGGCTGATGCTCAATTACTGAGCCACGCCGGCCGGGCTCTCCTTACTCTTTAGCTAAATTCTCATCCTTTAGGCCTCAGCTTTAATATTATAGCCTCAGAATATCCCCTATTCTACCTAATCTAAATTATTACCTCCACCTTATAATTCTCTCTCACCACATTTTTGTTCTTTTCCTTCATGGTATCTATGGTAGTTTTAATTATATTTGTTTAATATAAGTTCCACAAAGACAGGGACTTTGGCTCACCATGATGTTCTCATTACCTAGCATGGTGCCCTGCAAAAATAAAAGCCATATTAAAATATTATAAATATGTCCAGTTATTAAATAACTTTACCACTTAATTTTATCTATTATGCTTTTATGAATACCCCTTTCTGCATCTAGAAACATTCTGGCCTTAAACATGAGTCTTTAAGGGAATTAAAGTCAAGGTAGCCATGGTCAGTGTGCCTCAGTGGCTGAGCATCAACAATGAACCCGGTGGTCACGGTTCCATTCCCAGTCAGGGCACATGCCCAAGGTTCAGGCTTGATCCTCAGTGTGGGGTGTTCAGGAGGCAGCCAATCAATGATTCTTTCTCATCATTGATGTTCTTTCTCTCTCTTCCTCTCTTAATTAAAACACACACACACACACACACACACACACACACACACACACACACACCGGAAAAGATAAACTATAAACCAATTAGCGTGCTTGGGGTGGAAGCTGTATAAGCCTGGTCGAACTGGTGGTGTTGGGGATAGTCGATAACCTTTGGGTTCCAGGCTGATGACTTCAGAATTGATAAAATAGACCTTCAGAGCTGCTGGTGGTGATTGAGCTGCTCATGAGAATGGAATTTGAGAAAGATTATGTTGACAGCTGAGGATTATGTGAATTGGAGGTAAGAATGGGGACCTGGAATACAGCAAAGAGATTACTAGGGAGTCTAGGCCGCTATAATTTTCTATTATCCTAGGATCATAGATGATTGAATGTGAAAAGAGATGGACAATGAAAATAGTTACTCATTTACAGTGAGAAATATTCTTATCCAATTCCTTCTCCTTAGGGCATTTTAATTCTAACCAGAAGTTCTCTTGGTGAGAACAAAACTTAAAACAAAAAGAATGAATTGAATGAAACTACTGGCTATTAACTCTTTTTCTTCAGAAAGTACATATCTGCCTGACTAAATAAAAAATATCTATATTACCTGGAGAGGATGCCCACAAAAGAATAGATTCTTTGTTTCTCCATTTGCTAGGTAGACTTCCATTTTTCTCTAAGTAAGTTGCACAGCAATGGATCACAGACTTGATTATATCCAGTCCTGAGTATACACTATAGTTGACTTGAATTATACTTTGTTATTGTTTGTTTGCTTTGTGTATCACAGATATATGACTCTGGAGATAGTTGATGAACTGCCTTAGGTGAGAATGTCCAAATGTCAATTGAAAATGTGAAGTTTGAATAATTTAGGAAAGAATTTGGGACTGGAGAGATATGTAGATTTTTCAGGTAGAACTAAATACATTCTTTTTGGTTATGTATATTTTGTGAGATTACTTATCAGAGTATTAAAACTATTTGTATATCTGCATCTTCCACACCAGGCAGTGAGCTCCTTGGGGCCAAAGTTGGACTCTTATTCACTTTGGTAAAAATACCTGTAGGTGCTCACTAAGGGTTAGTTGAGTGAATGAAAGAGGACAATCCGACTAAAAGAGAAACGGGTCAGTGGTAAAACTTTGGTGGTTTACGTACTGCAGAGAAGGCCTGGAGAGAAGACCACAATATCTAGCCACAGAGAAGTCACTGGTGGAGCATTGGAAAGAATGTCAAAATTCAAGAAGTAGAAGACGAAGCTGGCCAAAACCGGTTTGGCTCAGTGGATAGAGCATCGGCCTGTGGACTGAAGGGTCCCAAGTTTGATTCCAGTCAAGGGCATGTACCTTGGTTTTGGGCACATCCCCAGTAAGGAATATGCAGGAGGCAACTGATCGATGTTTCTCTCTCACTGATGTTTCTGGCTTTCTGTCCCTCTTCCTTCCTCTGTAAAAAATCAATAAAATATATTTGAAGAAGAAGAAGGAGAAGGAGAAGGAGAAGAAGAAGAAGCAGCAGCAGCAGCAGCAGCTGGTGGAAAGGGAAACTAAGGGAAGAGAATCATCTTTAGCACTAAAAGCATATCCCCAAATGCTGAGAAAGAGTTCCTGCAAAGGGTTTTAGTTTCTTTTCCCTTAATCAGAGCCATCTATGCTGAGCGTGTCAGGCCATCTCTTTCATTGATGCCTTCTTGCTTCCATGCCTGCTAGGGGTCCTGCCTCTCTCTGAGGGAATCTCTATCAGCTCTACCAGCTCCCACTGTTGCTTAGAGTAGTGTTCTGGGTTCTAGTCTCAGTTCTGCCATGATTCACAGTGTGACCTTGGGCAAGTTACCTCCCTCTCTGTGGGCTTCTAAAGTCTCTTGCAGCTGTCAGGATGTCTGGGAGAACACAGTTTGAATGACTGGTGAGGATTCCAACTTGCACCCTCTGCTTTTCAACTATAAATCCCTTTGCCAAACACCAGCTGCCTTGCCCTCTGCTTTAGAACCCCAGGCGGACTCTAACCCACATGCTGTTTGCACCATTCCCAGCGTTCTCCTCCCACGATTCAGTTCACGGATATGTCACTAGGTGGCACTGTCCGGATCTCAGCCTAGAAATTAGCTCCAACCATTTTGAACAAACATCCTCCACTGATGCTAAAGCAGCTGTGGAAATCAAGTTTAAGGGGTGATTTAAGTGCAGTGAGAGTCTGTGCTAACGGTCTTTGAAATTTTTACTTTAGACACCTTTCTACTCCTTTTCTGCCTTTACCTTTGTTGCTGTGGGCCTTAAAGGTCAATGAGACTTCAGGTTATGCATTGCTTTCCCCCTCCCTCTTTGGTAGTAAAAGAATCTGAGATACAGAGGGTCAGGTTAATCATTCTTCTTGATTTATAGCTTTCTTTCATCAGTGGTCCGTGCAAGGTCTGTCTTGTTTAATTATTTATTAATCCCTTTTCTCTCATCGCCTCATCCTATTCAAACTACATTCATGTTGGGCAATCGTCAGTTATTTTTAATGTGTATTTTTGTATGTTTGTAGTGTGTTTTTGTGTTTTTTGTTAATCTTCACCCAAGGATACTATTTCCATTAATTTTTAGGGAGAGTGGAAGAGAGAGGGAAAGACAGAGAGAAACACATTGTTTGGTTGCCTCATGCATGCCTTGACCAGACCTCAGCCAGAGAGGAGCCTGCAACCAAAGTACGTGCCCTTGACTGGAATCGAACCCAGGATCCTTTGGTCTGTAGGCCGATGCTCTATCCACTGAGTTAAATGGCTAGTGCTTTATGTGTTTTTGAATAACGGTTCTAGTATGCTTGTAGTATGCATGCATTTAAATTATTAAATTAATATATTTTATTTAACCCAAAACATCCAAAATGTTATAATTTCAACATGTAATCAGTAGAACATTTGCTAATGAGATATATTGCATCCTTTATTTGGTCTTCAAAATCTGTGTGCTTTAGTCTTATAGTACATATCAATTTGAATGCTAAATTTTTATCAGAAATAATTGAAAGTTATTAATTTAAAGTTTATAAAGTTTACAGTTGAAAAAGTTGATTTACATACCTAAATTGTTCCAAGTATACTTTAAAATTTTCCAATAATTGAATCAAGCACAAAAAGTATTTCCCTTTAGTATTCTCATCCAAATTGACAAAACTGTTTTATCTATTTGAGAATTGATATGACTTTGAAGCAAAAGCATACAAATTTCAAAACTACCTCCAAGTTAAGTAAATTCACTCATTTTTGTGTCAACTTAGTATCACTAACATAAAATTCAGGAGATACTGCTTAAATGGAAAAACAATTCTAAATTTACTAATATCAACAAAACATTTATATCTTTCTAGTGGTTTTGCCAGCCAGTTATGTAGTGCTGTTTATTTTAATTGAAATCACATTTTCTAACATAAATATGCATCATGAGAGGTTTCTATGTTAGCATAAATTCTTGTACCTATCTTGCTAAGCCACAAAAAAGCATTTTCTTTCATCGGAGCTTCAATTTTAACCTTAGGGGCGGTGCCTCTAAGATTGCAGTTCACCTGCTCTGAGAGTTTAAGGGATGAGGAGGGGAAAATCTGGTCAAGTCTGGTTGCCCCTCTCTGTTTTTCATCAGTTCTGCATCAGCACAGTGCATCTTCAGTGCCTCACCAGCCCCTGGGCCACAGGTTTGAGTCACACAGGTGAAGGGGCATCACCGTTTGTTCTAAGACAGTGGTGAGTGAAAAGAGAGATCAGAACATCAGAGCTCCTTTTCCTTTATATCATTCCACAGCCATACCTGGCCCTCCCCTGCCCAAAACCAACACCACCCATCTACCACACACAACAGTTTGAAACATGGTATTTTCTCATTATAATTCTCCCACGGTTGATCTTGGGAGAGGGGGCAGTGGTCGAATTAGTTCAATCAGGACTGAAGCTTAAGGATTTTGAGTACTTGCTCTGTGCTAGACATGCTGTAAGCATGGTATCTATGTGAACTCATTTAACCCTCACCACAGCCCTATGAAGTTATATTAGCGGTCCCACTTGATAGATGGGAAAACTGAGCCATCAAGAAGTTAATTAGCTTCCCTAGTGAACTAACCTGCTCATGACTCTTACCCTGGCAGTCTGGCTCCTGAGTGGGCCCTCTTAAACTCTCCCTTGCAGCAGAGGCTGATTTACCCAGCGTCCTCTATGGAAAGATCAATGTAGTGCTGGCCAGGTCTGCCGCATGGTGTCTAGCTTATGAGATAATGGCTAGAAGAGAGGAAGGAGGGTGACAAGGATGAGGCATCCATGGCCAGCCCTGCTGTCAGCAGCATTTGAGACTCTAATGTATGTCTCTCAGGGCAGGACACAGGCTCTGCGTGGTTAGAGGTGAAGGGAACAGGGTGAGTGAGTATGCATAAACCCAGCCCTAATGAGGTCTGATGTCATTCCTCTTCTGTAGGGGGTTTGTCTCTGAATTTGACATGTGATGTACACTGGTTGGTGTGAAATTCTGTGCATGGTGGGTATTCCATGCACTGAGTTTGAAGTCCTTCCCGAGGAAGCATTTGAGTGGGCTGGAGTGACTCCAGCTCAGGAACCACTAGATGCCTCCCTGGGCGGTTGCTAGGCTGCCAGTACATGCTACTAGACTGGCCTCTTCACGCTTCTGCCGCTTTCCTTCTCTCTTCCTTTGCTCTGGTTGGTCAACATGTACTGGGGAGTAAGACCCTGCCCTAGGTCCTGGGAAGGATTCTCTAGATGGATAAGATTTGAAGGTGGAAGTCAGTGGCTCTGAAACAGAATGAAGGTCATGAGAAAGTGAAACCTCTGAGTCCAGTTACTGAGCTCTTAGGATCTGTGGGCGTCTTGAGTTTTAGTAACAACAAGGCTTGCGTCGGGTGTCTAGATTCTTGATGCATGGCTCTTTCTGGTCCCTTCTGAAGTGCCAGACACTTTTTGAGCTGAGCTTGCTTAAAGAGAATTAGAAACAGATTTGAGGAGCATCTCCTCCCCCACTGGTGCCAGTGGCCTAAGGTTTCAGGCAGGCAAGCTCCTTATCTTCCTGGCCCCAGGGAGCTGCTACATGCTTTCTGAGCCACGGATATTTCACACTATGGGTACCCAGCTGCTGCCCTCCCCCAGACCCCATTCCTTTCCACTTCTTCCTCATTCTTAAACCCATATTTCGTACTCTCGTTAGCCACTGACGCCTTCCTTGTCTCTCTCATGTGGACTCTTCTCGTGGATTTTTCCCCTGGAAAATCGGAGAGACCTAAGGACATCTCTAGCTTTATCTGCCTGGGAAAGCAAAAAGAAACGAACAGCAATAAATGTTTCCTTGCCCTGACCAGTTTGGCTCAGTGAATAAAGCATCGGCCTGCAGACTAAAGAGTCCCAGGTTCGATTCCAGTCAAGGGCATGTACTTTGGCTGCAGGCACATCCCCAGTAGGGGGTGTTGCAGGAGGCAGCTGATTGATGTCTCTGTCATCGATGTTTCTAACTCTCTATTCCTCTCCCTTCCTCTCTAAAAAATCAGTATGTGCCAGAGATGGTTTGTGGGGCCTTACTGACATTACTTCATGCGGATCTCACAACCACAGGAGAAGGAAATGTTTCCTATGGAAGCTGCGAGAGGACCAGGCCCGAGGAAATGATGGCAAAGCCAGGATTCAGACCCATGCTTATCTGCCTCTAAAGCCCACACCCTTCTGTGTTCCCGATGGCCCTGGAGCCCCAGCTTTCCCACCTCATCTCTCTGTTCCCAAGCAGACTGGATATTTTTGCTTCTCATTAGAATAGAAAGGAAAAGAAAGGGGGAGGGGAGAGAAGGAAAGAAAGAAAGAATGGGAAAGGAAAGGACCACCTGCCAGCTCTATGTCTTTTGAAGATCACACTTCTTTCTAGCATGATTAGAATAACTTTTAAAAATATATATATTTTATTGATTTTTTTACAGAGAGGAAGGGTGAGGGATAGAGAGTTAGAAAAATTGACGGGAGAGAAACATTGATCAGCTGCCTCCTGCACACCTCCCACTGGGGATGTGCCTGCAACCAAGGCACATGCCCTTGACTGGAATCGAACCTGGGACCCTTTAGTCCATCTCTCATTGAAGATACAAGCAAGCCGAGGCCCAGAGAGGGGCAGTGGCTGGCAAAGTCAGGGCTAGGGCCTGGGTGGTCCAGCGTCTGGCCTGCAGCTTTCTACAGAAACCCCAGCTTGTGGATCTCTGCAAACCCTGTGGGACCCCCGGTCCGGGAAGGGGAAGAGAGTGGGGAGAGGCCCAGCTTCCTCTTTCTTCCTTCCTCATCCACACCCTGAGTTTCCAACCCTCCTGAGAAATAAGGTAGTCACGGAGGGGTCAGACAGGGAAACGGGAAGGATGCGGGCAGGGGCACCAGGAGCAGGTGACAAGGAATCAGAAGGAAGAGAGAAGGGGAGGCCAAAGAAGCGAAAAGAGGAAAAGAGCCAAGCAGCCTCCACACCAGCCCAGGACCAGGGCTAGCCTATGGTTTGCACCCTGGCCTTGCTCTAGTAGCCCCTTGGGCAAGTCCTGGTCCATCCCCACCCTCAGTTTCCTTTGAAGGTTCATCACCCACCAGCAGTGAGCGCAAGTATAGGTTCCAGGAGGGGCAGGGTGGTGTCAGAGCTCAACACACAGGGCAGAATTAGATGCTCAGCTCTGCCTGTGTGTCTTGAGATAGCTCCAAGGTCTGCCTGGGCTTAGATTCCTCATCGATAAAACCAAGTGGAAGGGGACGCTCTCTAAGTGCCCTTTGAGTCCCAGAAGACCTGGGACTTGGAGCCTGTGCTTAGGGAGCCTGGGACTGGGCAGATTGCAAGCTTAGGAGCTAACAGGGACCAGGTGCTACATCGTCTAGCAATCTGGTTTTACAAGCGGGAAACTTGGCCTCAAAGGCCAAATGACTTTCCTTCCTTTCTCGGCATGGTTTCCTTTTATCCTCTGAACTATAGCCTCGGAATTCCGCTCAAAGCAATTCCGTGCAGTGGCTAAGTGTGTGTGTGTGTGTGTGTGTGTGTGTGTGTGCGCGCGCGCGCATGCTGTTTTTCTGAACAGTTATTGACTTTCAACACTTCTTACAAAAACAGCACATGCTCATGCTGTTTCCATGAATACAGGAAGTGAAAAAGTAAAAAACTGCCAATTGCTGTCACCTCACCCTGCAGGTCTCCAGGGGTGTCTCCTGTTAACACGTCAGTGTGTACTCATCCTGAGTTTTCTAATGAACACACAAACATATGTGTCCCCCAGAAATGGGATTATAGTGTCAAGCATTCAAGCATAAACTTTAGAATCAGACACTCCTGGGTTCTCATGCATCTCATGGCTCATTAGCTGAGTGACCTTGTTAGTTGTTGCTGCCTTTAGTCTCAATTTCCCCCATGTGAAATATGGCAGCAATAATAATATTTACCTTATAGGATTGCGATAAAGACCTAACGAGATTTTATAAACAGCACTTAATAGTGTCTGGTACACAGTAAGCATTACACACACACACACACACACACACACACACACACACACATCCAGATGGTACAGCATGAGTTAAAAATATAGTGAAAATGAGACCTAGGTTTTCTGACCTCCAGGCCCATCAACTTCCAGCCACACCTCTGCCTCTCATCCTCGCTCCCTGGGCATATATTAAATGCTCAATACTTGTTGCGTGAACGAGTAAGGCTGGTGGGGACCTGAGGTCTGTGGAGTTCCTAGGGTGCCTGCTCTGAAAGATGGAGGATTCACCCAGTGGATTGGGAGGGGGTGGGACAGTGTGCATTGGCCTGGCCAGTTGCTGCTTCAGGGCTTCAGGCCTGAGAGTTGAGCCTCAGGACAGAGAGCGGAGGCCCCAGAGTGGCTCTCAGCTTAAAGGATCTTGGCTTCAAAGGAATGTGCAGTGGGCTGCCTCTGCTCAGGAGGGGCTAAAAAAAGCCTGACCCTCCCCTGGGCTTTGTGTGAGGGTTATCAACTGCTCAAGTCAGCTCATCTCTCTGGCTGGACACTGGCATTTTTGAGAGAGCCTGTCTTCCTGGCCCCTCTGGGTTTCCACCAATTGGCAGGAAGGGGTCAGCCTGTCCCAGAGGTAGAGGCTGTGAGGGGTGTGAGGGGTGGAGAGAGGGGGAGGGGGCTGGGAGCAACAAACCTGGTGACAATACACAGTTGTCAGCTGTCCCCTGCTGGTGTTTCTTCCTTTTATAGTCAGTAGCAGCTGCTCTTGCTCTCACCCAGGCCTCTGTGGGGGCTCCTGCCCAAGATAAAAGGCACAGGGAGCCTGAGTCTCCGTCTCATTTCCCAGGTGCCAGATCTCTTGATTCCTTCCTAGGTGCCACCTGCCCTAAAGATCTCAGCATGCCTCCCAAGAAGCCTGAGCCTAAGAAGGAAGCGGCCAAGGCAGCTCCAGCCCCAGCCCCAGCCCCTGCCCCAGCTCCCGAGCCCCCTAAGGAACCTGCCTTTGACCCCAAGAGTGTAAAGGTGAGTGAACCTCAGCCACTGGGATAAGGGTGGGGATGACATTCAGGGTCCTATTGGCCTGAATTAGAGATCCAATTCAAGGAGGCTGGACTGGGATGAGGTTATGGTGTCCACACCCCAGATCACAGTCCTGGGGTGGGGTCGGGGGGGGGGGGGCAGTGGGGCAGGTGCTGGGGCTGGTGAGGGTGTTTTGGGTTGTAGGTCTTGCCCCTCGAGGAGAACAGGTTTCTGCTCTGTCTGACAAAACGCTGCTTTGTCACCCTAACTTGCCCAGCAGAGTTGGGAAATGCAACCATTCAACCTTTTTAAAGCACTCTGGGGCTGCCATAGTGAAGTGAAAGTGGCTGGCCCTTTCCCCAGAGGTAGTATGATTTCTATATGGAAAAAAGACACATAAGGAGAACTGCCAGGGGAATGTGGAGTCAGTGACGGCAGTAGCGAGGGTGCATGTTCCCTGTGCCTGGCGAAGGCTTCCCTCTCAAAGACTCTTGCCATGGGTGGGGGCCAGGGAGGCTCTAGATAAGGCGAGAGAAACCTGGTTCCCTTGTCTCTCCCCCATCAGGTGGGCATCTCCTTCTGTGGTCTCAGCCTGGGCCCCTAGCTGGCATCTGCCGAGTGCTGGCCCAGCCCAGCCAAGACCCTCTATCTGTTTTTAAAAATATGTTTTATTGATTTTTTACAGAGAGGAAGGGAGAGGGATAGAAAGTCAGAAACATCATTGAGAGAAAAACATCGATCAGCTGCCTCTTGCACACCTCCTACTGGGGATGTCCCACAACCAGGGTACATGCCCTTGACTGGAATCAAACCCGGGACCTTTCAGTCCGCAGACAAACGCTCTATCCACTGAGCCAAACCGGTTTCGGCAAGCCCCTCTCTCTGAGCTGGCGAGGCTGCTGACCCTGTTTCCTCTACCACCCCAGCCCCGTTCCCTCTCTGCCCTGCCCCGTTTCCCTGACATTGGGAGGTTCCCCTTTCTGGAGCTGCTGTCGGCCCTGCCGCTGCTGCAGTCCTTTCCGGCCGCCCAGCTCTCTGGCGCAGCTGCCCAAGGAATGGAACGGGGAGGGGAAAGGCCTAGGAAGAAGCAGGTCAGAGGCCTCTGGAGAGAGCGAAGCAGTTTTAAGCCTTGGCACCAGGATGTAAGAGGGCAACTGGCCACTGGTATGAAGAGCTATTAATAACAGGTTGGGCGTGGTGGGCCCCTGGGAATATCAGCCTGAAGTCAGGGCCGGGGTGGTGAGGAACCAGAGCAGAACAAAAGCCCAGGAGTGGGTTCTGTGACAAGCAGGCAGGAGATGAAAACCCCAGCTGTCATTGGATGACGCTCCCTGGCCCTCTTACGGTTCCTCCGGCCCCCACAGCCCCAGAGACCCAGCAGTTGTGCCATTTGCCACCAAGGGGCAGGAGTTAAGCAGAACTGGCTTGGCCAAGAGATGAAGGCAGTTGCCCCATTCCTGAGCTTGGTTATGGCACCACTCTGGGGAAACTGAGGCATAGTGTGGGATCTTAAAAACCCCTGTAGGTATTCTAGGGCAAACATCATTCTATGGGCAGGGCCTGGCAAGAAAAGCTGACTATCTGGCCTGTGAACTGAAGGGTCCTGGGTTCCATTCCAGTCAAGGGCACATGCCTAGGTTGTGGCTGATCCCCAGTAGGGGGCATGCAGGAGGCAGCTGATCAATGATTCTTTATCATCATTGATATTTCTATCTCTCTCTCTCTCTCCTTTCCTCTCTGAAATCGATAAAATATATTCAAAAAGAAAAAGAAAAGCTATCTCCCTGGCAGGACGTCTTTATTTCTGGTTTGTATTTTCTCATAATGCACGGCTCCTGTGGGCACCCCTGTAGGCCTGGTCCTCGTGTCTGGGCAACAGCTGCCTAGTAGTATCAGATGAGCACCTTCCCCTATGCTGAACACGTCCCTCCATCCACCCACCTCCCCTGCTTTCTTTTTTAAAAAAATATTTTTATTGATTTTTTACAGAGAGGAAGGGAGAGGGATAGAAAGTCAGAAACATCGATGAGAGAGAAACATCCATCAGCTGCCTCCTGCATCCCCCCCCGCCCCCACACACACTGGGGACTTGCCCACAACCAAGGTATATGCCCTTGACCGGAATGGAACCTGGGACCCTCCAGTCCCCAGGCTGATGCTCTATCCACCGAGCCAAACCATTTTGGCTCCTCTGATTTCTTTCCCCTGGTTTCAATCATCTTTTCCATGTCTAGATCTTCTACTTCTGGAGTTTTTTAAAGTTACTGTAAAGTAGAAAGAAAGTAAGTGTCTTTCCTGAAGGCTACTTTTTTCTTATTATTTGTACTTCTCAGGTCCTTTGCTTAAAAAATTCTTTGCTCAAAGAAAGAGTAAATGTAACAACCCCAATGTGTGTGGTTCTGACCATATTCTGTTGCTATGTCTTTCTACAAGTATTTCTTACATGTATGCTACTGGGACTTAAAGAATTCCCAGGTAAAGAGAACTGTACCTTCTCAGAGAGCTCATGTAATGCATCCTTTAGCCCATTTAGGGGATTAAATTCTTAACCCTTCCTTCCCTTCTCTCCCCCCTCTCCCTCCCCCATCCCCCCACCACCACCTTTGGCAGAGTCCATTCCTTCCCACCCTGCTCTCCTGCTCTCCTAGCTCTGTCCAGCCACCTGCAGGGGTCCTCGTTAATGGAGGGCAGCCTGGGTGGGCACAGCACAGCCCAGAATTAGGATTTAGGAATGGTGGTACATGAAGAAGATGCTTCACGATTGGTTACCGCCAGCAGCGGAGAGGGGATTTGGGGTACGGTGGTGGTGGTATATAAGGACAATGAAGAAACATACAAGATCCTAAGTGGAAATGATGACTCATGCTTGGTCATTGTCATTTATTTTCAGAGCTTCCTACCTTCCTCCTGGGTATTCAGATTTGAACTGTTATGCATGGGCGGGGGGGGCGGCGGGGGGAGAGGGAGAATCCAAAGTTTATTCTTGGCTCAATAAATATTCTTTGGATGCACACTCAATGCCAGGAATTTCCATGAACAACAAGGAGCCAGGCATGACTGGAAAACAGTCACGAAGTATCCAGAGTCCACTCAAACTACTCTTGCTGTCCCAGAGTGCCTAAGAGGAATGTGTGCTAAGGAGGGGCTGGAATGGAATGGGGTGAGGGAAGGCTTCATGGAAGGAGGTGACTTGAAGTCAATAAGGTAGAAAAGGGAGGCCAAGCCCTGGCCAGTGTGGCTCAGTGGTAGAGCACCAGCCCACATACTGAAGGGTCTCAGGTTTGATCCCTGGTCAGGGGCACGTACCTGGGTTGTAGGTTCTATGATTCTCTCTCTCTCCCTTCCCCAGCCTCCCTTCCACTTTCTCTAAAATTCAGTAGAAAAAATATCCTCTGGTGAGGATCAACAACAACAACAACAACAACAACCAAAAAACAAAACAAAACAAAAAAGAAAGAAAGAAAAGAAAAAAGGAAAGGGATGCCAAGGGTGATGAGTGGGGGTGCCCAAAGGGAGAGAGAGTGTGGCTTGTGGGAGGATTGTGGAGCAGGAAGAGTCTGAAGGGATGAAAATGAGGACAGTTCATGGTCAATAGGACAAGCAATTCATGTTTGACAAATTACAGTAGGGGGTTCGTGAAGGTTCTAGAGCTGTTCAGGGTATTTCACTAGGAATCATCACTTAGCAAGCGGTACTGAGAGAGACTTGAAGGCTGCATTATTTTATAGTCTGTCAGTCGCGTCCCATTCATCAGGAGACTGGTGTGTTCCATTTAGCCCGCAGTCTCCTCCCGTCCTCATCAGCGGCCTGTTGGAAATGACCTGACTGCGGGGGAAGCCACTTCTGCTTCCCTTTGGAAACCTTTGGCAGTCTCACTCCTCTGTTTCTCTCCCCACAGATAGACTTCACTGCTGACCAGATCGAAGGTGAGTACTATCAGCTCCCTTCCCCGCCCCCCACCCACACATACCCTCTCTGTGGCACTTCCTGGAGGAGGATGGGGAGGAGGAGGAGAAGGAGGAGGAAGAGGAAAAGGAGTGTGTGGGGGGGTTGTTGTCATCACCATAATAGTAATCATCATCATCATCATAATAGCAAACATATTTGCTCTCTTTTGCCTACTACATGTTATTACTTAAGCCTGCATTAACTCATTTAATTCTCACAACAACCCTGAGAGATGGGGACTGTCACCACCTCATTTTACAGGTGACAAAGCTGAGGCTTAGTGAAGATCCAAACTCAGGCAATCTGATTCCAGATCTACTAGTAGTTCTCAACTGCTCTGCCAGACCACCTGGAACATAATAGATGCATAGCAAAAGTGCCTTTTTCCTCACCTACACCCAAAATCTACTCTCTTGACATATTTAAAAGCCCTCATTCCTGTTCCGTTATTGGAAAGCCCTCCTTTGGGTTACCAGCTTCCTCTTCCTTCCTCCTGAGATCTGCCAAGGTGCTCACCCACTAATGGTGGCAGGGCCAACAGTGATGTGGGGTTGCCCTAGTGCCCCTGTGATCTCCGTTAGCAATGCTTCTCCATCTTTGATGAAGACAATTTATTTTTCTCAATCTTATGTAAAGTGGTACTTAGTGTAGCTTCAAGACAAGCTTCAAGATCTCCATCCACCCTACAACGTGATGGTTGCCCCTTAGCCCATCTTCTGGTGTTTTGTCTTCCTCCTCTGGTCCCTCTCCAGATTTTCATGTCCTTCTAGAAAGGGGGTTACCACTGTTGCTCGTTGCTCTAGCAAGCAGCCGACTGCTACAGACTGTTGAGAAAAGGTTTCTTCTGAGCCCATTAGCATCACCTCTCAGACACCTCAAGGTCACCCTGGTTTTGTTTTTCTCTGGTATCAATCCTGAACTTCAGTGTTTGGTTTTAATGTGCATGGAATCCCTTTTGAGCAGGTATTATCATGGTGCACAGTGCCTCCACATACTGCCATCTCATTTGATGCTCTCAGAAACGGGGAGTGCCTGGTGGTGGAGCATCAGCAGTTGCTGCAAGTCTCTTTCTTCTCCTTTATCCTCACCATTTCCTTGGTTTCCTTGATAGTAATCACCATCATTGTCAGAAGTCACATCTGCATTGGGCCAACATGAGGGCAATAATACCTATAGCATAAGGTTTTTGTAAACCTGAATGAGATAATCCATGAAAAATTATCAGCTCAGAGCCTGGCCCACAGTAAGTACTCAAATCATAGGTTGTTTTTATTCCTTTCCTCCTCAGGTTCCATCCTCCGATTAGGTATCATTATAGTCTTCTTTTATGAGGAGACTCCTTCTTTGATTAGATCCGACCTGTCTCTTCTGAGTGAACCAGGAGAAGATCAAAAAGTCTGAGTTCAACTAACAAATATGTAGTTATGGAGCACTGAACTTTTAAAATATATATATTTTATTGATTTTTTATAGAGAGGAAGGGAGAGGTATAGAGAGTTAGAAACATCGATGAGAGATAAACTTCGATCAGCTGCCTCCTGCACACCCCCTGCTGGGAATGTGCCTTTGACCGGAATCGAACCCGGGACCCTTTAGTCCGAAGGCTGACGCTCTGTACACTGAGCCAAACCGGTTAGGGCGGAGCACTGAACTTTTAATTTAAAAAAAATTAAACCCTCCAACAAAGATGTGAGATTGGTGTTATTTCCTTAGTATACAGGAGGAAACCTGGGTTTGTTGAGGTTAAGTGACTTGGCCACATAGCTAAATGGTAAAATTAGGATTAAACTCAGTAAAAAATACTAATAACATTGTTTGAGGATTTAATATGTGCCATTCCTTGTGTAAAGGGTTTTTACATAAATTACTGTATTTAATTCTGATGTAATTAAAAACCCGGTGAGACAGGTGCCATTTATAGAAGAGATTTTGTAGAGGTTAAATATTTACTTTCCCAAAGTCACATAGCTAGTAAGCAATGAAATGGAATTTGAACTCAATTATTCAATAATGTGACAGACATGCGGTTTTCTATCTTTTAAATTCATCCAAAGCCTAATAAAGAGGTGCAAGTAAACGTTCTGGGGAACCAGCTTTCACATGTGGAATGATTTGTAAGTAATCTATATGCAGCCTCTAAGTAAATAATTGTTTCTAACGAACTTGGAGAGGATTAAACACAGCTTTCCTCCTAAGAAGTTTACACATTCTTCTTTGGTTTATATTGTTAATCTGCTTAGTAAACTATTTCTTTGTGGATAGCATGAGGTAACTTCAATGCAATTCCCAGTCCAAATTATCCCCAGTAATGAATTGCTTGAATCCAAATTAGTGAGGAATTAAGGTTCTTTGCAAGGGCCCAGGAGTGCCTTAGTTCAGCCTGGCCCCTTGGACACCTGCCCTGGTCACTTCAGGGAGTGTAGTCCTTCTATATCTAAACCGGCTTGAGAACCAGGAAATCCCCATCGCCCCCAGCAACCAACTCAGGTGAACACTGTATCCCCACTTAGAGCTAAAAAAGGAAGAGGTTAGTGGTTGGCCTGAGGCCATGCGCTGGTCAGTGGCAGAGTCGGTGGGTCTGCTTCCACCATATCATCTTGTCTGGCCTGGGAGCCCTCTCTTAGACTGGAACAGGAAGTCTGACATTAATTAGCTGACTTTTGAACAGGTATTACCACTTTGCAGAATGCCTCCACCTGTGCCATCTCCTTTGACACTCCCAGTAACTGGGAGTGCCCGGTGGGTGGCGCTGTTGCTCCCCGTGGTGCCAAGAAAACAGACCCGGCAGGCTTCTCCTGCCATAATCTGCAAAGCCAGAGAGCCCGGGAATCTTACCTCTGAACCAGTGCTGTTTCCACTTGCCTGACATTTTCAACAGCCAGGACCCTCTCCTGCACCTGGGAAGGATGGGTGGCTGGGGGGCATTCACTGTGTGACGACCACCTGACAGCAGAGATCCCGGACCCAGCGTTGGCACAGGTCACGGAGGCACTAGGCCGGCTGCCTCTCCAGTTGTCAGAAAACAGGGTGGGTGTGGGCTCCAGGGAGGAGCCGGGAGGGGAATATTGAAACATTTAAAAAATATATTGGAACATTTTATAAGCCACATTGGGCTGCCCTTCAGCCCGGGGGGAGGCTGATGGGCCCTCAGCCACAGCCTTCTCGTGGCCCAGGGGGCTGAGCTGGGTCTTCTCTCTGCAGAGTTCAAAGAGGCCTTTTCGCTGTTTGACCGAACCCCGACCGGGGAGATGAAGATCACCTACGCGCAGTGTGGGGACGTGCTGCGGGCGCTGGGCCAGAACCCCACCAACGCGGAGGTGCTGCGCGTCCTGGGCAAGCCCAAGCCCGAAGGTCAGCCGCCGGCGCTTTCGCCCAGCTCTGCTCCTGGGGGCCCTCCCTCCCTCCCTCCCTCCCTCCCTCCTTCTCCCCGGTATCCCTTCACCACCCGCCTCCCCTCCCCACTCAGCTGACCCTTGAAGAATGTGGCCTGGCCTTGCTCCTGGAGGGCAAAGCGACATTCTATCTTCCTCTGACACTCAGGGGTGCCAGGGACACTGGGGAGGAGGCTTGGTGGGAATCTGATAACTAACCACCCGCCCCCACTCACCACCGGGAGCCTTTAGTCTAGGTGTCACAGCACTGAGACATCCTGTGACCCTTGTGAGTTTTACCACAAATAGTTTGTGTCTGATAATGGCCAGAGCACTGAGGGTTGCAAATTATTCATTTCATATAAACTAGAGCAGATTCAAGATGAGCTCTAGAGGGATGCCTCTTCCACTCATTTGCATTTGGCCAATGGGAGTTTAGAAAGTGGTGCAAGGGAGGGTGTTTCATTGGTGAATGTCACCTGTCACGTGAGGTAGTAAAGTTGACAGCTGCTCCTGCCCCAGGTCCTGCTCCTCAGAGGAGCTGGCAATAGGTGGGGCCGGGCAGACATGGGCAGGAGCGCCCCATCCAGGGTGCGCCATCTCTGGAGGCTTCCTGGGCCCTGCACTGGTCCCCTCCCCCTTCCTTTGTCTGACCCCTCCCCTCCTTTTGCTGGGTGAAGACACCAGTGCAGGGTGCAGGATGTGGGCAGGAAAGGGCCAGAGGACCAGGAGCTTGTTCAGGTCAGCAGGGCTTCTTAGGGATCAAAAGATATCTGGGCACTTCCGTTTGGGGGGGTTTCTGGGTTGATATAAAAGAAAGAGTCCAGCCGGTGTGGCTCAGTGGTTGAACATCCACCCGTGGACCAGGTCACGGGATTCCCCTTCATGGCACATGTCTGGGGTTGCTGGCTCCATCCCCATCGAGGGGAGAGGGTGCAGGAGGCGGCTGATTGATGAGTCTCCCTCATTACTGATATTTTTTCCTCTCTCTCTCCCTCTCCCTTCCCCTCTGAAATCAATTAAAATATTTTTTAAAAATGGTTCACATCTATTAAATTGAAGCTGTTTAACACACTATAATGAGGGAGAAGTGTACTAGTCACAAGAGAATTGTAAATTTATAAAAATTATTGCTTCAGATAGCTCTAGCCAGATGGTCTAGTAATGAGCCCCAAATGCTGAGTTATACAAAATAAAGCTCGTATATCACAGAACTATACAAAATTAAAATATATATATATATATTTTTTGCAATCCTAGCAGTGTACCTCTGTTACTGTATGCCTGTCAGGTGTCCGAAGTGTCAGTTGTGAATGTGAGTGCTGGACCATGCGGTCCTTTGGGCCCCTCAGATTCTGTGGCTGCCAACCCTCAGCTCCCCACCTGGCTGGCCACCCGGAGCTCAGAGATCTGGTGGTTCCTTCTCGCACCTGCCCTTTCACCGAGACGAGGGCCCGGAGCCAGCCTCCTGCCCTGCTCCTGTGGGTCACTGACTGGGTGGCCCACCCAGAAGAGGCTGCAGCTAAGCCCTGGGTGCTGCCAGGGACGCATCCTACTCAGCAGAGCTGGGGAGAGGCCTCCTCTGTTCCCCTTGTGGTTCTGCTCACGTCCCTTCTCTTTCCTCCCCCGTGCCGCCTGAAGAGATGAATGCCAAGATGCTGGACTTCGAGACGTTCCTGCCCATTCTGCAGCACATCTCCCGCAACAAGGAGCAGGGCACCTACGAGGACTTTGTGGAGGGGCTGCGCGTGTTTGACAAGGAGAGCAACGGCACGGTCATGGGCGCTGAGCTTCGCCATGTCCTTGCCACTCTGGGTATGCCAGCCGGGCAGAAGCAGAATGCAGGGTGGGGGGTGCCCAGGGGCCAGGTTTGGGGAGTCCCTGCGTCCTGAGGATCACATCCTGATAGTCCCTGGTTCCCTGGGCTCTGTAGGAACAGCTGGCCCCAGGTGGGTCTGGAAGAAGAGGGGAGCAGGTTGGCAGAAGCGGGGGAGCAGGGGTGACTGCTGAGGCCTGAGAGGTGGGACCAGGGTTCCTGTCCTTAACTGTGGGGCCCTGGTATGTTCACCTAGTGAGAGGTGCAAGGCAGAGTGAGAGGCCTGGGGGACTAGGACGGGCATCAGACCCTGGGCTCCAATCTCCAGGGTCTTTGGGGGAGGAATGGTCTGACCACTTCCCGGGTCAGGAAGTCCTTCAGACTTGAGGGGGTGTTTGGGTTTTTCCTGTCCCTCCTTTGCCATCTGCAACTAAGAGCCTTCTGCCTCCCCCGCTAGGAGAGAAGATGACTGAGGCAGAAGTGGAGCAGCTGTTAGCTGGGCAGGAGGATGCCAATGGCTGCATCAATTACGAAGGTATCAGGTCATGCCTTGTTTCCCCGGGTACCCAGGGAAGGAAGGGCAAGCACAGTGTGGGCCGGACCGACTGCAGAGTAGAACAGATCCAGGAGCCAGTGGACATGGCCACCAGATTGGCTTTGGTGGTGTTCCTTTCCATCCTGGTAGAATGGAAGAAGCATGGAATTTGGAGATAGTTCTGTGATATACGAGCTTTATCACCTTGATTAAGTCACTTCCCTTCTCTGAGCCTCAGTTTTCTCATCTGAGAAATGGGGTGATGCAGGTACCCTTCTCAAGGTTGTGGGAACTAGTAAAGGTTATGTATTTCATTTATGATGAGTATCAGCACAGACTGGACAGAGGGCACAGCAAGGTCTCTTCCCTCTTCCAGCTCCTCCCACCAATCCCCAAATAAGAGAAAGAATCACAGTCTGGAGAAGGGGTCGTGAGAAGGGTTGAAGTCAGGCAATTTAGGGAAGGGGGAGAGGTTTAAGCGGTCAAGAGGGCAATAAAGAGCTGAGAAGGGCCAAGTTCTATGGCTGATTTAAAAAAATATTAATATATTTTATTGATTTTTTACAGAGAGGAAGGGAGAGGACAGAAAGCTAGAAATATCGATGAGAGAAACATTGACTAGCTGCCTCCTGCACACCTCTTACTGGGGATGTGCCCGCAACCAAGGTACATGCCTTTGACTGGAATCAAACCTGGGACCCTTGTGTCTGCAGGCCTATGCTTTATCCACTGAGCCAAACCAGTTTCAGCTAAAAAAAAGTATTTTTTTATTGATTTCAGAGAAGAAGGGAAAGGGAGAGAGATAGAAACATCAATGATGAGAGAGAATCTATTGGCTGGCTCTTGCATGCCCCCAACTGGGGATCGAGTCCGAAGCCCAGATATGTGCCCTTGACTAGAATCAAACCCGTGACCCTTCAGTCTGCAGGCTGACGCTCTATCCACTGAGCCAAACTGGCTGGGCCAATGGCTAATTTTTGCTTTCTTTCTCAGCCTTTGTCAAGCACATCATGTCTGGGTGAAGCAGGCCCCTCCAGGTGAGTACAACCTCTAGAACCCGGTCCTTTCTGGGGCCACAGAGCGGCTTTGGAACAATATCACAAGCCCCAGACTCTTCTGTCCCAGCTCTGACCCCGAAGAGGAAACCACAGGGGATGATGACCAGAGCCCAGCCCAGCTCCTTCCATCATTTCCTCTCCACCCTCTCTCTCCCATCTCCTCTCCTCATTCCCGTCCACCAGCCTCCTGGCCTCCCTGGTCTTTGCACCCTTTTGACTCTCATCAGCCATACCCTCCTGCCTCTCCCAGGGTCTCTCAAGGCCAGACCATTTTCTCCCTCAGGCCTGGGGCCGCTTGTCCAGGTTCCAGTGGGTGAGAAAGCCACATCCCAGATGGAAGGAGTGTCCCTGGCCTGTGCTCTTGACCCTGTTCCTCACTCTTCTCTGTGCTCCCCTGGGCTTGGTGCCATCCTGATAAGGATGTGGGGTCTGTTATTGGGGGCGGGGGAGACTGGGTGTGGAGGGAGAGATGCCCTTTCCATCTAGCACTTTTTTCCAGGTGCCTGGCCCTTGGACCTAGCCCTCCCAGGGTGAGTTAGTGAGAGGCCCCGAGTGACTGAGCTGGAGCGGAGTCCTGGCCTCATCACTGCCCCACAGCGTGAGGGCCTCATGGCCCGTGGCCCTCCCTGCAAATAAACAGCTCCAGCCAGGCTGGGCGTGTTCCCTGCTCCCCACAGTCTCTGAGTTGTTTTTCAAACACTAATTAATTTAGGTGTGTGTGTGTGTGTGTGTGTGTGTGTGTGTGTGTGTGTGTGAGAGAGAGAGAGAGAGAGAGAGAGAGAGAGAGAGAGAGGTCACCTGAGGCCTCATGTGTATTCCTCAGAGAAATGAGCAGTATCTGGGAGCCAGGAGACAAGGGCTCCCCGTGGATCTGGAAATATGAGGGTCAGACCCACGAGCACAGAGCTCTGGAAGGGCCTGCGGTTTGAGGAGTGGTCATAGGAGGATATCTGTTCCTTCCAAGGCTCACCGTCCACCTTATCCACCTCCAGCTGGCAAGGAAGAAGAGGGACACAGGAGCTCTGGGGAAACCAGAGACTCCTCAGATATATGGTCCTTGCTGCTGCTGCTTTTTAAAAAATTGCGGTTAAATACATATAATATAAAATTTCCCATCTTAACCATTTTTAAGTGTACAATTCTGTGGTGCTAGGGATATTCACATTGTTGTACAACCAACCTCCAGAACTTTTCATCTTGCAAATCTGAACTTTTATATTCCTTAAACAACAACTATGCACTCCCCCTACCTTCAAAGTCCCTGGCAACTACCATTTTACTGCCTGTGCCTATGGATTTGACTGCTCTAGATACCTCTTCTAAATGGGATTGCACAGTATTTGTCTTTGTGTGACTGGTTATTTCACTTTGCTTAATGTCCTCAAAGTTTGTCTATGTTTTGGCATATGTCCGATCTTTCTTTCTTTCTTTCTTTCTTTCTTTCTTTCTTTCTTTCTTTCTTTCTTTCTTCCTTCCTTCCTTTTTTTAAGGCTGAATAAATATTTCATTGTATATGTGACCACATTTTGTTTATGGTCTTTGTTTCTCCATGTGGCCCTTTAGGAACAAAGGTTTTTTTTTTCTCAAAGCTCTGCATGTTTTGGCCATTTCCCTGAATCCCTGCTCAAACCCTGGGCTCCATACTCTGGGCTCCAGCCTAGGATCCTGGAAAGAGTCAGTCAGGTCAGAGGGAGCACAGACCTCAGGCTGGGAGGGCAAGGGAGTATGGAGAGGCAAGTGGAAAAAGGAGAGACAAGCAAACCAGAGATGGGAAAAAAGAGAAAGATGATGTAATGAAGTTAAAGACACACATCGTGAACAGCAACACTTGTGTCGGAGCTCAGGGACCCAGTTGCCCCTGTATGGGGGCCCCTGTCCCCTGAGAATTCCCCAAGGTGGATTAGATCCTCCCCATGGCCTTTCTGATACTCTGACTATTAAGGTATCAGACCCAGAACTTTGTGGAATACCCATGAATCCACCACGGCTGAGAGTCCATAAGCCCAAATGGAAAGCTTGTCACGGGAGCTGAGAACTATAAGCCCAAATTCAGCCTTCCTAGAGTTTAAAGTCTGGCTGAGAAAATGAGACCAAGGTCCATGTGTATCCTTTCTTCTTTGAGGAGGGGCTTCAGCTTTTGGAATGAATTGGTTGAATCATAATGAATTGGTTCAACTGCCTTTGAAATGTTTTCAAAGTTAGGCTTTTGGGACTTTTCTATCTTGTTTGTTCCCAACCATTCTGACTTTTCTTTTTTAACCTTCCTTATTTCTCCTTTTTACTAATAATCACCCCACTCCTCAAATTGAAATACCAATATTCCTTCCCATGATGGAGTCTTGTCAGGTTTTCCTTCTTCCCTCTGTTTCCCCCTGCTCAAAATATTTATTGTCCATTGTATGATGAATTAGGATTAAAAACTGAAAGTGTTTTCCCAACCATAGTAGCTTACAGCCCCGTTAAGCAAGGACATAGCATCTACACTAATAAAAAAGAAAGATGCAAATTGACTGTACCTTTGCAACGCCCACCAGGCAATCAGGAGTGAGTATGCAAATTAACCCAACAAAGATCATGGGTTAATTTGCATACACAGACTCTGAGCGGCTGGGGGCTGGACACCTGTGTTCTGCACCACCCCAGCTGCTCTGGTCCTCTGGGCAGCATGGGAAGGCTGAAAGGCAGAAAAGCAGCTCTAGCTAGAGCAAAGGTGGTGCTGGCAGCCAAGGGAAAGAAGGTCCATTCTTGCACTAATCTTTGTGCATCGAGCCTCTAGTCCAGGGATTAACTAGAGAATGATTCCCAAGTAGCAGAACAATAGCAGGACAATTTCATCTTTGTAGCGTTCAGTGTCAGTTCCAAGGGACCTGCATGAAGAGGAACCAGAGGAAGTGAGGTGTGACAGGGAAAATTTTCCTTGGAGATGGATTTCATGTGAGACCTTAAAGGAAACGATGCTTCAAGGCTGGTGCTCAGGCCCAGAGAGAAGAAGGGGTCACAGACTTAGTCAGCAGATACTTATTCACTGTCTGCTGTGTGGATAGCACTGGCTTGGGCCTTGGAGATATACTGAACCATACAGATGTGATCCCTGCCCTCACGAAGCTTATAATCTAGTGGGAAGATGGACATGAACTAGCCATAATCATGCGCATGATAACATGCAACATTTATTGAGTGATTTATTGATAAGTTACAATTATATTTGGCTAAGAGTTATGGAGACCAAAAGACAGTGGCTTAAAAGAAACAAAAATGCAGAGATCAACCGAAGGACTTGTACGCATGCATATAAGCATAACCAACGGATATGAGACACAGGGGGGTGGGGAGACAGGTGAGGGCATGTACTGAGGGGTAGAGGAGGCTAGGGGGAGGTCAATGAGGGGGGGGAAAGGAAGACATATGCACTATTTGTAATACTTAAACAATAAAAAATTTTTTAAAAGAAACAAAAGTGCATTTCCCCCTCCCATTGAAATCCCAAGGTTGGCAGTCCAGAGCTGACATGACAGCCGTTCTCCACAAACTCCTCAGGACCCAGACCCTTTTTAACTTGAGGCACTGCAGTGGGTGAGCCCTCTATTCATGGCCTAGGCTGGCTGCTCCAGCTCAGCCACCACTTTCACTGCCGGGCATTATGCTAGGCACCTCACATCTCATTCTCTCCAAGTCGCTTAGGAGGTAGGAGTTATTATTACCATTTAAGAACTAAAAAATGTCACATGGAAAGAATACCAACAACAAACTCAACTCTTAATTCTTTTAGCTCCCCTCCTCCAGTTGAAGGCGATAGTGAGACACAAGTTAGAGGAGGTCATCAAGAGAATGTGAGTGCCAGCTGACTCTAGAGGTGGACCAGGCCACTGGGGGCTCCTCACCCCCTCCCTTGTCCTTGGCATGTACACTCTTCCCACTCTTCCAAAACTAGGAGCTGTTTCAAGGACACAGCCCTGAAAGAGCAATGTGTTGTTGAGACCACCCGGACTGTGCATGAGACTGAGCCCCATTAAAGTCTCTACATAAACTTGGAAGATGGGTGGTCAGGGGCAGAGATCTACTGAGCTTTCTGCTGCCCCAAACAAGCCTCATACATCAGTTCCCTTTCTCATTAAACCTGCTACTTACCAATCTGGAGCATCGGCCTCTTTCTCCTTGCCCTTCGTGTACAGAGTTCACTTTGCAAACTAACAGC
Source organism: Antrozous pallidus (assembly GCA_027563665.1). Lineage (NCBI taxonomy): Eukaryota > Metazoa > Chordata > Mammalia > Chiroptera > Vespertilionidae > Antrozous > Antrozous pallidus. The sequence continues at coordinate 33,491,929 of CM050526.1, forward strand.
ATAATATTAATATTCAGAAAATGCCAATTTCATAAAATATCTCCCCTAATTAGGATTTACAAAACCTCCCTAAGGCCTACTGGTCATTCTCAAACCTTCCTGACAGGCCTTCCTTTATTTGCACCTGGCTCCTGGGAACACCCCTTGCAGCAGCCAGCTGACCTCTTTGCCCTTAGCTCCCTGCTCTGGCCCCTCTCCTCCTTTTCCTCCTCCTTTTCCACCTTTTACTCCTCTTCCTCCTCCCTTCTTGCTTGATCCATATTATTCCTACCTCCTGATGTGCACTCCTCTTTCTGCCCAAAGTATTCCTACCCTTTGGAATTTTCCCACTGCCGGAGGTCTCTGCTAATTAGCAATGGCCATAATTTAGTCTCCTTAATGCAATCACCAAATTTGAATTGAAGATATCAGAGCTAGAGGAGACTTCTAGTAAAGTGTAATCTCCTGAGAGCAGAGCAGCATCTAGCACCGTGCCATCCTGCATGTGACCTCCTCTAGGTTAAAAGCTTTTTGGTTACGACAGCTTTTAAGGTAGGTGTGTTTGTGAAGATGACGCAATATCTGCCACATACCACTAGATGGCACAATTGCAGCACCATGCTTTCAATAAGGCGCCCAGGTGTGCGATTACATGAGCTCAGTTTCTTCTTAGCAATGTAGTGTCACATGTTACAGTTTGGAAATTAATCTTCGTGACAGAAAGGACAGAAGGGAGGTCAAAATAGAGGTGGGGATGTGCTGCTGGTGTCATACTGCCAGCCCTTCCTGTTCTTGGTGCTATGAACACAAGTACAGCCTGTTTTTGTTCATTTTAACATGAAGCAAAAAACCCCACCTCATTTGGACTTATGCCTTCTTGGCCTACTCTCGCAGTCCCGTGCCGAAACTTTTATTAATAATTTGCTGTTGGCTCCCCTTCCTTCCAGTCCTGCAGAACTGTCTTTCCTCAGCTCCGTCATTTAGCCTCTTCCCCACCTGTTTCCTTTTTTATTTTTAAAAAATATATTTTATTGATTTTTTTACAGAGAGGAAGGGAAAGGGATAGAAAGTCAGAAACATAGGGTGAGAGAGAAACATCAGTCAGCTGTCTCCTGCACACCCCCTGTTGGGGATATGCCCACAACAAAGCTACATGCCCTTGACCGGAATCAAACCTGGGACCCCTGAGTCCGCAAGCAGACGCTCTATCCTCTGAGCCAAACCGGCCAGGGCCTGTTTCCTTTTTTAGTTGTTTGCGGTTCCGCTGAGAGCACCAGCCGTTCCTCTGGCGATAGGACCAGAGGTTCCTTGCCATGCAGACCGTTGTGGGAACATTTATGCTCTTTTTCCAAGGAGAGGATGTTCATATTATTTTCAAAGGGGTCAGGGACTCAACAAAGGGTAAGAACCACTGTTTCAGAGCCTTTGTGGGATCCTGTTTATCTTTCCCCCGAGTGTGTTGACATTGCATCTGGAGTGGCCAGCCTTCCTTCTGGGCAGCCCTGTGCTCTAAGATAGCTCCTCTCCTTCTCCCAGCACTCTCCTCATTTCCACCTCTCCACAGCCATTCCTTGGCTCACACTTAGGTTTAGAGAGGAAGTTCCACCTTTTACGTCTTTGGAGGCCTCGCTCTTAGCTGAATGAGGATTCCTACCAAGTTCCTCTGGATCTTGCCTCAGACTCTGTTGGATCTGCCTGGGGCATTCCTCCTCCCCTCCCCCCAGCGGGAGTCCAGGGCCCCCAGTCTCAACCGCATCCCTGTGGTCACTTCGGCTCCTCTGTTTCTTTATCAGGATTCCATGGCCTCCACTGGGCTTCCTCCCTCAGACATGTGGGCTCCTTGTGGATGTAAATTTTCTTGAAGGCCAGCACTCACATGCCCACTGTCCTACCAGTTTAATTTTTCTTGTAACAGAGCCCAATGTCAAATGGAGATGCTTCCCACCCAACTCACAAACTTTTGGTCGTTTTGCATTTACACAACTCTTGTATGGTGTTACCAGGGACAGACATGTCATTTTGTAACCCAGGGCCCTGGCCAGTATAGGAACAGAGACTTGATGATGTCCTTGCTTCAGTGTTCTCTGTGGCGTGTGAACTTTGGTCTCAGCTCCTGAGAACTTGAAACAGCCCATCGCCCAGTGCTGGTCTCAGGGCTCCCTCGACTTCCATCTCCCAGGCTTCAAAGCAGAGTCCAAAGGAAGGTTGCCTTGGCCCTACCCTTGCTCCCATTCCACTTCCACCCACACTTCGGCTCTCAGCTCAACCCCCCCCTTCCCCCCTCCTCTCGCTCTGCATGTTAAGGAGAAGCCAGAGGTCAAAGATCAAGTATTCAAAAGCTTGGTCACCAGTGAGAATGTGGAGAAAGCTCTTTTGTATGGCAGTTAGTTTCACAATCATTTACTTGCTGCATTTTATTGCAGGCATGGAGAGAGTTGGGTTTGATTCAGAATTGAGTCTTTGTGATATTTAGTCAGGGTCTAATTTCTTATAATGGCAGCGACATTTTGCCAGGCTTTTGGTGTTTATAAAATCAAACAGGACCTGATCCTTGCCCTCAAGGAATATCAAGACTGATAGGTAAGCTAAGCCATGTACTGTGCACAAATACAAAAATATCAAGTAGAAGGCAAAGGCTCTCAGATACTAACAAAGAAGTGGGGTAAATTTTAAAGGGAGAAGCAATATTATTTCCAGTTAGGAGGTGAGAGAAGGCTCTTTGGAGGAGGAGGAGGAGCTGGCATGGAAATGGTAGAGGGTGATTTTGACACATAGAGGCAGTAGACAGTAGTTAAGAGTCTTCTCAGGTCAGGATGGATCTACACGAGCTGTGTGAACCTTGGGCAAGTTTTTCAACCTCACCAAACCTCAGTTTCCTGATCTATAACATCCGGAGAATACTAGTCCTGACCCCATTGGGTTATTACAAATGAGTTAATATCTGTAAAGCACTTAAAACAGTGTCTAACATATTGCTAAGGACTCAACACATATTAGCTCTGGTGGGGAGAAGGGTGTTCTAGGCAGAGGAATGGTTCTGGAGCAGTGGTCGGCAAACTCATTAGTCAACAAAGACAAATATCAACAGTACAACGATTGAAATTTCTTTTGAGAGCCAAATTTTTTAAACTTAAATTGCTTCTAATACCACTTCTTCAAAATAGACTTGCTCAGGCCATGGTATTTTGTTGGAGAGCCACACTCAAGGGGCCAAAGAGCCGCAGTTTGCTGAACAGGGTTCTAGCAGACGAAGGAAAACGAAGCAACTATCATTCTTTTGGGAAATCCTCAAATAATAGAAATACCTGGGGGACAAATGGAGAGAGAAATAGTGCTCATCATTGTTGACCCTACTGCCTTATGCATACTTACCTGGTGCTAATGCTTGCAGTGCATTGTCCTAATACTCTTCCCTGGCGACTCCCCCTGGGGCAGGTGCAATTACCCGCATTCTACAAACTAGGAAACTTGAGGCCGATAAAGGCACTCAGCGAGTGTGTTGGAAGCCTCAGGAATCAGACCCAAGTCCTCTCAAGTCCTCTCCCGCCTAAGCCTGTGTCCTCTGCCCCAGCCATAGAGCCTTGGCTGCCCCCTCAGGCCCATGCTGTGCAGTTTGTCACCTATCAAGTCACTTTCTCATTGCAGGCTTCAGGTTCCTTTTGAAATAAAAGGAGTCAAGGATGCTCTGGAAGGCCCTTCCAGCTTTAAGGAGTCGGATTTGTTTTTCTTCCCTCTCTTCAAACTTTGTCTTTATTCAGCTAGAGTGTATCCTCTAGCCTGATCCCAGACATGCACAGGAAGCAGAGGGCAAAGCGCTGTGGTTCCTTTGGTACAAACCTGCCAGGTTAAAAAGAAAATCCAACCGGCCTGTAACAAAATCAGAGCAGAAGTGCCAAGGTGATTTGGAAAAGAAGGAACTGGCGGTGAGATGTGAGTCAGACCCTTCCCAGGAGCAGTAATTTAAAAATCCACCGCCAAGGAAAGGGAGGATTCTGCTTTGGGCTCCAGCTGGGAAGGTGGAATGAGGGGCCTGCCGCCCTGGTGAGCCATCTCTCTGGTTTCTTCTTTGTGGCATCTGGGGCAGCTGGTTGAGATGCGTCTTATGGGTCACTGGGAGGGGGGTGGGTTGGGTTGAAGGATTGGAGCAGGAAGAGTTTTTGAGGGTAGAGAGGGGAGGCAGTGAGTCACTTGCTTGATTTGATTTGCAGCTTAGGTGGACATACAACATTGCTTTTTTTCCTGAGCATTTGGATTTGTTGGGTCTTGCTACATAATCACTGCCATATTTTTTCTTTGTTTTCTAGCTTGATAAAAGACACAATTAAAAAATTTACCACAGATAAAAAGGGCTGGGATTATGTCATACCTATGTAGCTAATTTCATGTACTTTCAGCAATTCCATCATATATATCTCCCATCTTTTAACATGCTACAATTACTTTTTTAAAAAAAAATTATTTCTTTTTGTTGTTGTTAATCCTCAGCTGAGGATATTTCCCCGTTGATTTTTAGAGAGAGTGGAGGGGAAAAGGAGAGACACACAGAGAGGAAGATCAATGTGAGAGAGACACATTGATTGGTTTGGCTCAGTGGATAGAGCGTGGGCCTGTGGACTGAAGGGTTCCAGGTTTGATTCAGGTCAAGGGCATGTACCTTGGCTGCAGGCATATCCCCAATAAGGGGTGTGCAAGAGGCAGCTGATCTATGTTTCTCTCTCATCGATGTTTCTGACTTTCTATTCCTCTCCCTTCCTTTCTGTAAAAAAATCAATAAAATATATTTTTTTAAAAAGAGAGACACACACATTGATTGGTTGCCTTCTGGTTGTACCCTGACCAGGGATGGAACCTGTAACCGAGGTACAAGGTACGTGCCCTTGATCAGAATCAGGCTGGGCTCTATCCACTGAGCAAAATCAGCTAGGGCTACCATTCATTTTAAAGGGATTTTGAGAGTTATGTCCCCCTACCTCAAAGGGTATCCATGGTCACCTGCTACAGTGTCCCAATTGCCCACTATGATTCACCTCTTTGGGGGTAGGCATTGAAGGCTCCTGGATAGGAAGAATGCCAGGGTTTGAAATTGAGGACTACAATTTACCGGTGACCTTGGGTAAGTGACTCTCTCTCTGTGGAGCTCAATGTCCTCACCTATAAAACAAGGATTAAAACAATTTCTATTTTAAGGAAGTCGTGAAGATTCTACAAGGTAACGTGTATGAAATATTTAGCATAGTGCCCGGCACATTATAAGCCCTCAGTAAATGCTAGTTGCAAAGTTAGACGAAGTCTTACTCAGTAGATTGCCCAGTCAAAATTGGAAGCAGTAAAATACACCTTCATTTTGAGATCAGAGCAAAAGAAAACTAGAAAAATAGGGCATGCATTAACTAGGATGACCCCAGTCTGAAGGTTTTACCACATACAAAGCCCTCTGTATAGGGGATGGGTGTGAGGGCTCCCTGGGAAGAACCAAAGACAGAGTGAGTAGGAAGGCAGATGAACGGCAGTTGCGAGTAACTATCCAGGTGTAGGCACAGGTATCTGAGGCCAGAGGGAAGGAGAATGGAGCAAGAGGGTGGAGAGGAGGTAAGGAGGAGGAGGGCCAGCCAGGTGGAGGTGCTCTCCTGCCAGGGTTCCTGGGAGAAGTGAAGGATGTGTGGGTCTTCCACTCCTCCCCCCTCAGTCCTCATGGCCTCCAGGTTAGGGTCAAGACCTAAAAGCATTGTTGTTGTTAATCCTCAGCTGAGGATATTTCCTCGTTGATTTTTAGAGGTCTTCCTGGGTCGGAAACATCCAGAGCCACGGGGAAGTGAGGCATACTGCTGATCAGGTGCTCCATTCACAGTCATCCATCCCACTCTTTGTCATTCTTTCAGGGACAAGCCGAACCCCAGGGGCCCTTTGTTTGGCCCAGACCTTGGTCTAATGCCCAGGTTTTTCCAGTGTGGCTGTCATATCTCAGGAGTCAGCTGGATATGGCTGCTAACTTCTTGTGATAGTCAAGACAGGAAGTGGTCAAGACTTGAAAATAGAGCAGCCCTGTGGGTGAAAGGGTGGGAGAAAGCTTTTCCTGATAAAAGAGGCCCAGGTGCCTTGTCCTTGGGTTCTAAATGGATCAGGGATCTGATGCTTTTAGGTCTTGACAAGAAAAGGAGCCTATGAACTTGGGACAAGGCGAGACTTGTCTCAATAGCACTAATTATGTCAAGGTTCAGCATAGGTTGGTGCAGGGTCAGGGAACCTGGCCCAGGGGCTGTCAAAAGGTGGTCAGTTTGACTAGTCAGAACCGTGCCCATTGCTTGTAATAACTTTCTGCCTCAATTTGACCAACATTACTCAGGGGGCCTAGTGATAGGCAGCAACAGGGAAGCGTAGGAATTATGACTTGTAGGTAGAATTTGGGTATAAACTGAAATCCAGAATGGATGAGTTGATCCTAAAGAGGAAAAATAGCTCACATTTACTGAATACTTAGACTCTGGGTTAAATGACGTACATTAACTTTTTCCATCGAATCCCCATTTTACAGCTAGGGAAAACGAAGCTTACTGCAGTTAAGTAACTTGCCCAGGATTGTTGTAGAGTGAACACAAGCGAATGACCACTGGAGTCCAGACCAAATTAAAATTTAAGGAGCCTTTATTAGCCAGCTAGCAACCACTCTACCTTTCTCCATGCAGGGAGTCCAGAGAGCAGCCCCGACCCTTTGTGCAGAACCACTTTTAAGCACATTTACCACATTTATTTTTACAGAGCAAGACAAACAGTTTTTACAGTGTTCCATATTGCAAAGCTATTTTTTGAGATGCAGCTGGGATTTAAGGTTAAGTCGACCAGGAGGAAGCATGCTCAAACATTTTTATTTCTACTCTCTAACAAGGATCATGGAACTAGCAAATGGTGGGGGTAGGATTCAAATTCTGGCCACCTAACTACTGTGCAGACAACCCTTACGTTCCTCTGTCTCTTAAGGAGAGTAAAGAGGGCCTGAGCCCAGCTGCAAGTTTGGATCCACAGAAGCAGGACCCCAAAGAGGGTCACTGTGGATTTAGAAACAACAGGAATTGGGACTAGAAGCTAAGCAGCAGCTCTGGTATCAGAATGAGGCATCTTCCTGGCTGGGGGTTTGAGTGGAGAAAGGGTCTGGTTTGGTCCGACAGGGTGAGAGCAGTCATGTGATATCCTTAAAGCGTGAACCCAGGCCTGGCCCTCTATGCTGAGCTGGGATGGAAGAACCTTGGGCTCTCATGCTTTCTTTTCAGCAGAGGAAGGTCGGGCTCACGTGAGGATGTAACCAAGACAGACCGGATTGCCTCAAGCCCATCTGGGCTCTGGTTCTCGGAGGGCAGGGTCTGGTGTATTGCATCCTCACTATGGTGAGAAGCACCCGGCAAGCAGGAGGTGCCCATGCGTGCCTGTGAATGAATGTTAAATGTCAATGCTGAGCTCATCCCTCCACCACCACCCTGGTAAAAATCTAGAAGTAGTTGCTAAGATAGCTCCCCAAAGCCCTGAAATTCCAAGTTACAACACTTTTAGTCAGTGTGAACTCTGAAAAGCCCATTTTCTTCCAAGCCAAAGAAACAGCTGGGTCATCCTCTCTCAGTGGACAGAAGAGCTTCTGCCAAATGTGTAGGAGGAGGAGGGTCTGAGCCAATATACTACTCCATCCTTAGTTTCCTTCACTGGTGGAATGGATTTGCACTGACAAGGCTACAGCCTCTCCATAAATAATAACAAAAATAATACATCCCTCTGTGCTTTCCAGATTCCAAAGACCTTTCGTATTCACGATCTCACAGAACCTCATAACCAAGTGTATTAGGAAGGTATAGAGTGGGGCCTCAGATGGGGAGAAGGGTAGGGAACAGATAATTATTTTTAACAGATAAGGAAAATGAATATAGAGAGGATTTGGAGACTTTTCCAAGACCATCTAACTAGTAAGAGGTGGAGCAAGCACGTGAATCCTGAGACCTTCTGACCCTTAGTACAAAGGGGAATGAAGCATGACCTTGAAGGCAAGAGGTCCAAGAAATGCCCACAAACCTGGTTCCTCCAATTTACAGTGGTGACAACGAGGAACTGCGTAGGAGTGGCTTCCCCAAGGAGACAGGCTGTTAGTGAGAGAACAGGGCGAGGATTCCTATTTTGGTGTCAGTCTGGGCAAGATTGGACGAGGAGCCAGATCATGTGACTTTTGCCCCTTACATGACTTTTTTTACCTGTGACTTATTGGATACCCCTCCATGGTCCTATCTGTTGGGGTGTTTGGCACTTGGGCAAATAACAGAATAGACACTCAGGTCCCCAACATTTTTGCTTGATTAACATTTTATTAAAATTAACTATCAAAGGCTGCTAAGAAGGTCAAAAATAGGAAATGATTCTTTTACTTACTGAGGGCCTATCAGAGATTATAAAGATAATAAGCTGCAATCCATGCACGCAAGGACTTCACTGTCCAGTAATGGTGAAGGAAGTGAAGATAAATAAAATAATCACAGAGCTTTTGCTTCTGACTATGACAAAGTGACTGGTATGGAACTTGCTCTCCCAGTTAACAATAGTCAATTTAGACAAAATGTTTGAGGAACTGCTTTTGACCTGAACATAGGTAAAGTAGAAGCATTATCCTTGAGGGAAGGGAAACATATGAGGTGAGCCCTACACCTGCCCAGCTTTCTGCCAGGGTGACTTCCTGGAATACAGGAAAGAAAGGTGGGGCGTAAGAAGTGCATGATGGCCCGGCTGGCATGGCTCAACAATTGAGTATCAACCTATGAACCAGGAGGTCACAGTTTGATTTCTGGTTAAAGCATATGCCCTGGTTGTGGGCTCCATTCCCAGGGTGGGGCATGTAGGAGACAGGGGATCAATGATTCTCTCACATCATTGGCATTTCTATCTCTCTCTCCCTCTCCCTTCTTCTCTGAAATCAATACAAACATTTTTTTTTTTTTAAGAAAAAGAGGTGCATGATGGTCTCACTGAGCTGAAGGCCATAGATTAGAGCTCTTGGCTACTGAGGAAGCTGTGATTGGTGGGGAAAGCTGTCAGAGAGGAAGGGGTTGAACAGAGAGATGCCCCCAGAAGTCCATAGGGATGTCCCGTTTGGTTTTTAGATGAGGATGGGCTGCAGAGGTGCATGGTGAGACTCAGTGAGGCTTAGCGGAGAGCTGCTGAGAGCTGGCAGGGAGCTGGACTGGAACACTGGAGGTTGCACATGGCTTACAGATATCGGCATTTCAGCCTAGTCAGAGGGAAGAGATCCTCATTGACCAACTCAGGGTACTTCGATGGTACAGAAAGTTGACATTTTAGGAGTAAGGACCATGTTCTACAGTAAAAAATGACATCCTAAGACTACGAATAAAATAGAAAAAAGGGACGTCCTGAAAAGAGTAAAACCGAGAGTGACTAGACCAGAACTCAAATACTCTTCAAGGGGAGACAGCATACCTTCTAAAATGAATGATCCACAATGTTTAGTACACAATCTAATATCACTATGCATGTGAAGAAGCAGGAAGTAGGTGCTCATAATTTAAAAAGAGAGAAACAGACTCTGAGATGAGTCAGAATGAGTAGACTGGGATTTTATAATAGCTGCTGTGAACATGTTTAAGGACTTGAAGGAGAATGTAAACACGATGACTGAAGATATGAGGACTCTCAGCAGAGAAACCAGAACTATAAAGAAGAATGAAGGGAAATTCTAGAATTTAAAAGCACAATGTCCAAAATATTCCCCAGATAAACTTAACAGCACATTAGAGACTGCAAAAGTAAGGATTGGCAAATATATGGAGAGATTAATTGACTACTTAATATGCAAAACCAAGAAATGACTAAAAAAATAACTAAGCCTCAGTGGCCTGTGTGAAAAATATAAATATTTATATAATTATAAACTTAGATATTTAGATGATATCTAAAAATACGTATAATTATAGTTTCAGAGGGTAAGGAGAAAGCTAATGGGAAGAAAAAATATTTGAAGAAATAATGGCTAAAACGTTTCTATGTTTGACCCTGATTGATGTGCTAAGTGGTTAGAGCATTGGCCTTTGTACTGGAGGGCCATTGGTTTGATTCCTGGTCAAAGGCATGTACCTGTGGTGCAGATTTGACCCCCTGACCCTGGTCAGGATGCATGAGGTTCTCTCACTTCCTTTACCCCCTTCTTTCCACTCTTTCTAAAAATCAATGGGGAAAAAATATCCCCAGGTGAAGATTACAAAAAAAGTTCCTGTATTTGGTGAAAAATAAGCTACTTATATATCCAAGAGTCTTATCAACTTCAAGCAGGATAAATACAAAGAAAATAGTAACTGTTCACCTTGCAAGTCAAGCTGCTGAGAAACCTTTAAAGCAGAGACAAACCTGGGACAACTTGAGTAACAAAGTAAATAATGAGAGTAATGGATTATAACTCAGAGAATAGAGTAAATATCCATGTATTTATACTGATATAAATAAATAGCTGAATTTTAAAAATGAGAAAGAAGGGGCAGCTCTTCCTTATTTTGGAATGCCAATTAATAGCTGTAGAAGGAAAAGGGGAAACAGAAAATCACTATTAATCAAACACTATAGTAATTGATTGCAGTCAAGAAGCACCGATGGATGCTAAAATTAGTGGGTGAAAGCATGAAGAGAAATGAGATATTTGTATAGAATTGAAGGATCTTGGGGATATCATACTAAGCAAAATAAGTCAGGTGGGAAAAGTTAAGAACCATATTATTTCACTCATATGTGGGTTATAAAATTGAAAGCAACCAATGAACAAACAAGGAAAACAAACAAAAACTCACAGACACAGACAACAGTATGGTGGTTACCAGAGGGAAGGGGATGAGGGTAGAAAAGGGTAAAGAAGGTCCAATATATGGTGATGGAAAAGGATTTGACTTTGGGTGGTGGGCACATCATGCAATATACAGATGATATATCATAGAATTGTGCACTCCGATAAATGTAATTTAAAAATTGTCATTCTAACTAATTTTTAAAATGAGGATGAAAAATAGAAAGTTGAACAGTGGATCTTCATTACAAAATTTTCTCAAGTAAATTACTTCAGATTGAAGGGAAATAATAGATGGAAACCCAGAACTCGAGGATGAAATGAAGAGCACAAAAAATGATAAATATATGGGTAAATTTAAAGATTATTTTTGTCCCCTTATTTAATTTATGTAAGAGGCAACTCTTTAAAGCAAAAACAATATATAGTGACTTGCAAGTGTATTTAGAAGCAACATGTATGACATTAATAGTACAGAGGATGGGGTTTTGTCAATGGGATTATACTCTTATAAGGTTCTTACATTTTGCATGAAATGGTGTAAAACTAATTCTAGGTAGACTGTGTATGTTAAATTCATGGTGCATATTGTAATCCCTAGACACACACACACCACAAAGCAGAGGTATAGCTAAAAAGCCAGTAAAAGCATAAAAAAAGAGAATTATCCCAGAAGAAGGCAGAAAAGGAGTAACAGAGAAACCAAAAATATGAAACAAATAATGGATGGTAGATGTAAATGCAGCCATCAATTATGATACTAAATGCATATGGATATGTAAATGGACTAGCCCCTTTCCTTTCCTGAGGTTGGAACAGAGCTACAAACTTACTAGTCTTCACCAGGGCTCAGATGAGGCTGGGGGCTCGGGTAGCATATCTGCTGGACCAGTGCCTACCCCAAGTGGTTGGTGCCAGCAGAGCTGGGTGGAGGAGACACCTATGTGTCTGGTAGACTGAAAAGAAAAAAAAATATGTAATAAGCAAATAAGTAAATACTTAGACAGAGATGTAATCAGGTTGTGTGACTTGGATTTTGCTCCAGGGGCTATGACAATGCAGTTGAAATGGCTTCTGGCCAATGGTCTCTTCCAGCGAGGGGAGGTATATGGAGCTGGAACCTCAAAGCCCAGCTTAGGAAGCCCAGGTATGCTTCGTGGGCTGGCTCCTTCCCTGTCCTCTTGCAAATTGTTGGGACACTGCTGCTTATGTGTGTCACCACTATGTGTATCCTAATGTTTGGAAGGTCTGAGAAGGTAGTGTCCACCTTTACAGAGTGTGGGGCTGGAGGAGGGGCAGACAGCAGATGCGATCACATGCAAGAGAAGGCATGTGAGAGATTTTGAAAGATAAGTGGAATTTTCCAGGTGGAAAAAAAGAAGTTAGTCATTTAGAAAGGCAGGGAATGTTTGAGTATATTTAGGAAAGGTATATTCTTAGGCTAGGGTGGGAGATGAGAAAGAAAATCGAGTCAGGGCTATTTTAAAAAAATAATTCTTTATTGTTGAAAATATTACTTATGTCCCCATTTTCCCCCATTGACTTCCTCCAGCCCACCTCAACCCCCTCCCCCAGTCCTTTACACTCTATTGTCTGTGTCCACGGGTAATAAAGGGCCAGTTTAAAAAAAAATCCTATCTAATAAAGAAGGAGTATGTGAATTGATCCTCACACTGTTGCAAAGATAGTGGTCCCCACAGCTCATAAGAAGGGAGTATGCTAATTGATTGTCCCACCCTTAAAGATGGTGGCACCCACAGATAAAAAGGAGGGAATATGCTAATTGACTGCCACACCCTCCAAGATGGCAGCGCCCACAGCCACAAGGTGGTGGTGCCCAGGCCCCTCAGTCCCACCAGGGTGACAGGTGTGCAGCAAGGCCACTCTGTGTGCCTGCCTCCGGAGTCCCCCAGTTCCCTCAGTTCCCCCAGCTCCCCAGCCTCCCAGGGCCAGCCCGAGGCACAGGCAAGCCTCGGATGGCAGCTGCCCAGCTGCCCAGGGCTGCCAGAGGCTCAGGTAACCAGGGCCAGCTGAGGCTTGCACTGCCTGCAGTGGCAGCAACAGAGGTGTGATGGGATGTCGCCTTCCCCTGATCACTGGGCTGCCTCCTGCCTCTGAGGGCTCCCAGGCTCTAAGAGGGGTCAGGCTGGGCTGAGAGGCCTTCCCTCCAGTGCATGAATTTTCATGCACCAGGCCTCTAGTAATATATATATTTTAAAATATATAGTTTTATTTATTTCAGAGAGAAAGGAAGAGGGAGATATAGAAACATCAATGATGAGAGGGAATCATTGACCAGCTGCCTCCTGCACACCATACACTAGGAATGGAGCCTATAATCTGGGCATGTGTCCTAACTGGTAATTGAGCGGTGACCACTTTGTTCATAGGTCAAAGTTCAACCATTGAACAAGCAACGCCAGCTGGGCAAGTCAGAGCCAGTTTTCAGGCATCTTGTCTCAGGAAAGAGATAGGGAAGCCCTCAGGCAGCCTGAAGCCCTGAGGGGAGCCCAGGAGCTGGAGGGATTTCCAGGTCCTCTCTGAGGCTGAAGCCTTGTTTCAGAGCTCCCCATTTCACAGCCTGCACCAGACCCGGCCACTCCCACTCTGGGCCGCCTCCCCCTTCAAGGTGCTACTAGCATTTTGCCTCATTTCTAAGTTTTCTAGTCTGGGAAAGGCCTAGAGATCAAAAGGAAAGGCTTGAGGGGGAGAGGCCTTTGGGGCAAATACGTTAAAGCTCCAAAGCCTGTGAGTTTGGTTGGAGAGAGTATGCAGTAGTCCCTCTTTGTCCATCGTTTAGCTTCTCATAGTTTCAGTTACCTGCCATCAAGTGTATAGTCTGATATTGACATTAAATGGCAAATTAAAAAAATAATGAGTTTGTAAGTTTTAAATTGGGCTCAGTTTTGTGTAGACCCCCACCCCCCTGTCCTGCCAGGAATGTCAGTCATCCCTTTGTCCAGGTTGTATTGTGCTGCCCGCCCACTCTTGGGCCCACTCTTGGTTATCAGACAGACGGTGACAGTACCACAGTGCTTATGTTCAAGGAACCCTTATTTTACTTCATAACAGAGCCAAAGTGCAAGAGCGGCGATGCTGGCAATTGTGATGTGTCAAAGAGAAGCCGTAAAACCCTTCCTTCAATCGAAAAGGTGGGTGTATGTATAGGAAAAAAGCTTGGTATATCTGCAGTTACAGGCATCCACGTGGTGTCTTGGTACATACACCTGGTGGGTAAGTGCGTACCAGCGTGTGGAACTACTGGACTGCGCCCTGAAATGTTTATCAGATACCTCTGTGTGTGAGCATGTCTTTGTGGATATTTTATGCACGTCATTGCTTATACACGCTTGAGACGTGGCTTTGTCCGCAAGAGACTTATAGTCTATCTGAAAACCAAACCAATTCAATAAAAAGAAAAAAAAAGTGAATAATAAAGGACTAAACCAGTGCCTGACAGAGGAGGCAGTCCACAGATATTTGTCCATTAAATGAATGAAAGTGTGAATGAATGATACTCAAGGCACCGAGGGAGAGTGCAATGCAAGTGAAAGAGCAAGACGTGGGGATTGTCTGAGGAGGCGGGCCTGGGTCAGGAGAGGGGCCACACGCCCCTGCTTTCCTAAGCGCGCCAAGGGCCCCCTGGTGTGGACTCTGGACCAGGATGTGTGCGGAGGATGTGCCCTGCCCATGGTCCCCACCGCGCCCGCGGATCGAGGTTCTGCGACGGAAGGCGCGGCTTTCCACCGCCCCCTCCCGGGCTCCGAGACCAGAAAAGGGCCCTAGGGGAGGAAGCGCAAGCCCGCGGCCCGCCCCGTTGCGTCCCACCCACGGCGTCCCCTCCCCTCCGGCTGCGGGAAAAGCGGCCCTGGGCTCCGCTGCTGGTCGTGGGGCTGGCGGGCACAGCCGAGGCGGAGCGTGGCGGCGCGGACGAGATGCGAGCGCAGCCGCTCTGGGCCGCGGTGCTGGTGCTGGTGCTGGGGGCGCTGGCGGGCATCGGCGTCGGCGGTGAGTGAGGCTCCCTGGGGTGGGAACGCGGCTCCCAGGTGACCCGCACCGGGCATCCAGCAGCAGCCAAGTTTGCCGAGTTGGAGCGGGGGAAACCCGGCCGGCGCGGCTGCTCCCGGAGTTAGCGTGGCCAGGCTGGGGTCGAAGGAGCTGGGGACCTGCTCCACCCGGCCCCGGAGTGTCAGGGTGATGGGCTGCGGAGGGCATGGTCCTCCGGGACGCAGACCTCTTTGGCCGGGTTCGGCGCCTGCTCCGGGCAGCCTCGACGTGCGCGATGCCTCGAGCCCTGCACTCAGCCGGGGCTGCGCTCCTCGCAGGTGAGCTGGCCGCGGGGCGGGAGCCTGGCCGCGGGCGGGAGCTGCGGCTCCCCTGGGGGCCCGAGGTTACAGTTGCTCAGAGGAGAGGGTGAGCGCGCGGGTTTGCCAGCTACTCGACATTCCTCTTTTTCCTGGTGTTGGACTTCTCCCAAGTTCTGCTTTTCATTTTTTTAACTTGGTGGCCCCCTGGGGGAGCGATTCGGAGGGATGAAGGCTCTGCCTCCTACGGTGTTGGTGTTCGCGGGGCGGCAGCGATGCCGCTGCTTCCGGGACAGACCTCGCGTCCGAAGTTTCTCCAGGGCCTGCGAGAGCCACGCCAAGGGTCCGTGCAGCTGGCTGGGTCCCTGGCTTTGTCCCTCCTGCTGCTGCGCACACCGTCAGCGGCCCGGGCAGGCGGCATCGGGCGGCATTGGTGCTCGGGAGGGGCAGAGCACAGCGCAGCCTGGGGTGCTGTCTGGGGTTCCTCCAGAGCCTCGATGACCTTCCCAGAGAAAACTGGCTCCCAGTCCTCTGGGTGTTCCCGGGCAGAGGAGTGACAAGTGTTCATTTATGTACTTTCAATGAAAGGGAGTGGTCCTTCTTGTAACAATTTAGATCCTGCAGAAAGTACTGTGTGTGTGTTTTTTTTAAATACTCACCCGAGGATTTTTCGCCCCATTGATTTTAGAGAGTGTGGGAGAGGGAAAGACAGAAATATCGATGTGAGAGAAACACATTCGATTAACCTGCATACCCCTCTGACCAGGGTCTGGGCCATTGACCGAATCAACCTGGGGCCCTTCGGTCTGCAGGCCGATGCTCTATCTGCTGAGCCAAACCGGCTAGGGTGAAAGTACTTTTTTTTTTTTTAAGTAAGATTTATTGATAAGTCCATTTCAAAAAATAGCTATTCAAAAATACTTTGATGTGCTAAAACCGGTTTGGCTCAGTGGATAGAGTGTCAGCCTGCAGACTGAAGGGTCCCAGGTTCAATTCCAGTGAAGGGCATGTGCCTTGGCTGCTGGCACATCCCCAGTAAGGGGGTGTGCAGGAGGCAGCTGATCGATGTTTCTCTCACATCGATGTTTCTAGCTCTCTGTCCCTCTCCCCTCCTCTTTGTAAAACAATCAATAAAATATAAAAATTAAAAAAATACTTTGATGTAAAAAATACTTTGATAACTATCTTCAAGAAGTGAGTTATTAGCCCTAGCCGGTTTGGCTCAGTGGATAGAGCATCAGCCTACAGACTGAAGGGTTCCAGGTTAGATTCCTGTCAATGCATATGCCGGGGTTACAGTTTGGTCCCCAGCAGGGGGCGTGCAGGAAGCAGCCAACCAATGATTCTCAATCATCATTGATGTTTCTATCTCTCTCTCCCTCTTCCTTCCTCTCTGAAATCAATGCAAATATATTTTAAAAAGAGAAGTATGTGTATAAGAAATTATATAGGACAAGGCAACAATCAATATCTTTTTTAAAAAATTACATATGATTAACATACACAAAACTGTACCTATATCCTATATAATAAAATCCTAATACGCAAATTGACCAAACAGCAGAACAACCAGTTACTATGACCCACACTGACCACCAGGGGGCAGATGCTCAACACAGAAGCTCAACCAGAAGCCAGGCTCACCGCTGGCGAGCCCAGCGGCGGTGGCAGGAGGCTCTCCTGTCTCCGTGGCAGTGCTAAGGACCCTTTGGGGTATGAAGTGGGGAGCAGGCCTAAGCTGGCAATCAGACATCCCCGAGAGGTCCTGGACTGCAAGAGGGCACAGACCAGGCTGAGGGACCCTCTCTCCCCCCAGTGCACGAATGTCGTGCACCAGGCCTCTAGTAACATAAGACTAGATAAGTTTGGAGAAAAGTATTCACCCATGAAACCATCACCACATTCTGTGAATGATAATCTTCATGGGAAAGTTACAGATAATACATAGGGGGCCAAGTTGTTATTGCTGAAGCTTCCCATGTGATGGAAGCACAAACAGGTCAACTAATATCTTGAGTCTACAACGAGCAGCCTGATGGCCATGGCACAGAACTGTGCGTCTCCAGGCTTCTGCCCTGGGAGCTGTCAGGGCCGTGGCTCATGCGCTCTGCTGTGGTGGGGGCAGTGGAGACATACAGCAGGACAACTCAGCTGTCTTTTATGGAGAACCTGCTTCTGGGAAATTAAACCATTTTTTCCCTTTCTTTTATTTTTCACATCCACAATTTTCTGAATTTCTGGATGATTTCTGAGTCTAATCATTGTTTATTTATTTTTTTTTACAGTTTTAGAAGTAAGGTACCATAAGATAGAGAGAGCTTGGTGTGGTTCTTGGCTCAATATTAGTGCAGATGAAGAGTGGATATGTTCTTCTGGTGTTTTTCTCTCCACCTCTCAACCTTAATATATCTTTTGTTGATCTGGTTTACACATTGTATTCATATAGGATTCCAGTGCGTTGACATACCTAAGTTTGCATTCAATATCTTGTAGGAGATCTCTTCGCAAATTTGTTATATGTAATATGGGTGATTTCAGCAGTGGTGACTGTTTGTGCCAATCTAGTTCCAGACTCCCTCTGAGGCAGGGTAGAATAGTGTTTAAAAGCATGGGCTCTTGAGCCAGATCTTCAAGTAATCAGCCCCCAGTGAAAGCAGATATTTTATATTTGAAACCCCTATGCTCTTACTACCTGTGGCTGGGTTGTAGGCATCATCAGATCCGGGGGAAGCAAGTGGTGGGATGAGAATAGGAGAGTTATGTTGAGACACACGGTGTTAAAGGGACACAGAAAGAGCCGGGTGTGGTGGCAAAGAGATGCTCCCAGAATAGTAGGGCCTGGTATGGAGAGAAGAGAAGTTGTTTGAGGGTAGAACTGAATTTTGGCACTTATGTTCAAAGGTGATCTTTTCAGCATCACCCAAGAGGTACTAGGTTTTGTGGCTTCTCCATATGTAGGTCTTTATTCTAATTTGGGACTTAATGGGTAAGTTTTATTTGCTATCATCATCTAAACTTATTTGTTCTGAGCTGGTCTGTCTGCCTCTCCCTCTCCCTCCCCCCCCAACCCCTTTCCTGGAGGAGACACACAGGAGGGCACCATTCTCCTTTATCCTTCTCAAAATTGTGAGTGTGAGTGACAGAGGTCTCCTGGGGACAACAGAAGAGAGGAGGCAACAGTGAGGAGGGGGAGCCTGGATATGACTTTGGAATTTCCTAATAGAAATTCCTCCTCTGCAACTCCCCACCCCACTCAGGATCTCTGGTTATCATCCTCCCCAGCCCTAAGAATCCTCCTGCCCTTGTTGGCAGGAATAGTGAGGAAGCATGCCCACAGGAACCACAACTCATGAATCAGCAGACAGATAATTAACTGGGGGAATGACGGAGCAGCTTTAGGGATAAACCACTGGATTTGACCAGCCCCCTCTGCTGCCCACAGAGCTGGCCTGCTGCTTTACCCCATCGCCCCTTCTCCCTTCTGAACCCTGACCCTTCCTGAGTGGGAAGATCATTGTGCCTGATGGAGCCCAGGTCACAAATGGAAATGCAGGTGGGAGCAGGGAAATCACACTGCCTATACTCCTGGTGTAAAATGCTGGTATATATTTAAATGTGAAACTCTCCATGCCCACAGAATCTACAGAAACACTCATTTTTAAAATTTAAGTTTACTGAGGTATAATTTACTTACAGTAAAATTTATTCTTTTAGGGTGTATAGTTCTATGAATTTTGACAAATGCACATTTAGGTAACCATCAGCATAATCAAGATATAGAATACTTCTATGTCTAAACCAGCAATTTTCAACCTTTTTCATCTCATGACACGCATAAACTAATTTTTAAAATTCTCACCACACCCAAAAAAAGTTATATTTTTTGCCAACCTGAGGGGGAAAAAAAAGGTACAATATTGACTCCTTCACACTGTCACACTGAACATCTGTTGTTGTGTTGCTTGTTGTTATTTTTTTTATTTGACAATCTAAGGGAAAAGAAGTAAGTGCTCCTGACTAAATAGTCAGGGATGGCATGTTTTAAAAATTCTTGTGGCACACCAATGTGTCTGCCACAACACACCGGTTTAAAATCTAAACAGTTTCCTTGAGCTCCTTTGTCATCAGTCCTCTTTTCCCGTCTTTAGTTCTTGGCAACCACTGATCTGTTTCCTGGCTTTATAGTCCTGCTATTTGTAGCATCTATATGTATAAAAGCCTAAGCGACCATTATGACCGGCTGGTAGCTATGAGGTCCACTGACCACGCAGGAGCTGCCTCTGGTGGTCAGTATACTCCCACAGCCAACCTCCCATGGTCAGCCAACCTCCTGCAGCCCCTCCCTGCAGCTGGCCGGCCAACCTCCTGCAGTCCCTCTTCCCCCACCCCCCTGGGCCAGCCAACCTCCTGTGGTTCTTCCCCCTGGCTGGCTGGCTGGCCAGCCCTGATTGGGACTGGGTAAGATGGCCCCAATTGCTGTCTAGGCCGAGGGACCCCGCCTGTGCATGAATTCGTGCACCAGGCCTCTAGTATCATATAAATGAAATCAGACAGTATGTGGCCTTCCAAGTCTGGCTTCCTTCACTTACTAGTAGTGTGATACATTTGCGTTTCCTTAGTTGGTGTTGCATGTATCAGAATGCTAAGAGGTTATCTGAGGCTACTTCATTTTCCTTGGGTGTGGAGATGGTTATCCTGAAAGCAGGAGACTACATCCATTAAACCTGGATCCAATTTCCAATTTCTTAATTTTCTAACTGGATAGATGTGTCTGGGCCATGTAGATTAAGCCATTAGATTTTTCAAGTGCTAAGTAGTAGTTAATATTTTCAGGATATTGGAGCGAATTCTGCAGCAACCAGCACTTTTTAAAAAATCTTTATTGTTCAGTTTATTAATTACATTGTTCCTTTTTTATCCCCTATAGCTCCCCTCCACCCGGTACCCATCCCACCCTCTGCCCTCACCCCCCTCCACTGTCCTCTCCCATAGTTGCATGATTTTTGTCCAGTCTCTTGCTGAGCTTCCCACACCCCTTTTCTCCCCAAGAATTGTCAGTCCATTCCCTATGTCCGTGATTCTGTTACATTCACCAGTTTATCCTGTTCATCAGCTTATTAATTCACTTGATTTTTAGATTCATTTGTTGATAGAAGTGTATTTGTTGTTCATAATTTATATTTTTACCTTTTCCTCTTCTTAAAGAATATCTTTCAGCATTTCATATAATATTGGTTTGGTGGTGATGAACTATCCTTTAGCTTTTTCTTATCTGTGAAGCACTTTATCTGATCTTCCATTCTGAATGACAGCTTTGCTGGATAGAGTAATCTTGGTTGTAGATTCTTGCTATTCATCACTTTGAATATTTCTTGCCACTCCCATCTGGCCTGCATCATTTCTGTTGAGAAATCCGCTGACAATCCCTTATAGGTAACTAACTGTTTTTCTCTTGCTGCTTTTAATATTCTCTCTTTGTCTTTTGCTCTTGGCATTTTAATTATGATGTGCCTTGGTGTGGTCCTCTTAGGGTTCCTATATATTGGGGTTCGGTGCACTTCTTGGACTCCTAAGTCAATTTCTTTCATCAGGTGTGGGAAGTTTTCGGTCACTATTTCTTCAAATAGGTTTTCATTGTCTTGCTCTCTCTCTTTTTCTGGCACCCCTATAATTCGGATGTTGGTATGCTTGAGGTTGTCCCAGAGGCCCCTTACACTATCTTCAATTTTTTGGATTCTTTTGGATTCTTGCTTTTTCAGCTGAGTGGATTTTACCTCTTTGTATTTCACATCTTTAACTTGGTTCTTGGGGTGCTCCAGAGCACTTTTAGGTCTTTGTATAATATTTTTTATTTCAGTCAGTGTATGCTTAATTTCTGGTTGGTCCTTTTTCATATCCTTGAGAGTCTCCTTCATATCCTTGTAGGTTTTGTTCATTTTCTTGTAGGTCTCATTCATTTCCACATTGGTCTTGTTCATTTCCTTGCAGGTCTTGTTCAATTCCTGGTAGGTCTTGTTCATTTCCTCATAGGTCTTACTTATTTCCTTATAGGTCTCGAACTTTGCTAGGAGTCTCTTGAAAAGCCTAATAACCGTGGTTTCGAATTCCATGTCCAGTCGTTTTTTTCCCCCCATTTCTTTCACATCTGATTTCTTTCCATGTCTCTGCATGGTGGCTGCTTACCTGAGTTGGTCAATTAGCTTTGTGTGGTAAATTTCCTACAAGGGACAGTGGCTCAGCCTCCCCAGTTACCTGAGGTGGATATGGGTTGCACAGTCTTGCTGAAGTTAAGCTCAGGTTAATCGTTGTTAGCACTTGGAGGGGTTGACCTCCAGGCCAATTGTCTGTGATGTTCAGCTGTGCTCAGGTTGGATGGGCGGAGTCTCTGGGCTAAGCAGACAGCATCAGCTCCGCCCTATGCGGCCCCAGGGTCTCTAAGAGAGAGCCACTGCCGAGCTCCACCGGCTGCCGTAGAATTCAGCCTCTCCCCAAATGAGTCTGCACACCCAGCTGCCGGAGAATTCAGCCTCTCCCCAAATGACTCTGCACACCCAATGTCTCACCCAGGGTCGCAAAACAATGCAGTCTGACGGTTTCCTGAATGAAAGAGCAAGTTGTGAGTGCTCTCTGCGCAGTCATGCAGCTTTGCTGTTCCCAAGTTCACGCGCTCTCCGCACTTCGCACAAGCTCGCCTTCTCCACAAGCCCGCAGACCCCTGCAGCACCCGAGCATCTGCGTGCCCTCCCACTGTCCAGTTTTTACCCCGTATGATGGTGGGTTCCCTGGACTTTGCCCAGAGCTGGAGAATCAGTCCAGTGGGACGCCTTTGTCTCCCCCGTTCAAGAAAACTGGCTGGTTTTCAGCCGCCCTCCCTGTCCACTGGCGCGCGCACTCCTGCAGACCTCTGACTCCGCGAGTATCTTCAACGCTGTCCGCCGCCGCTCCTCCGAGTCACGGTGTCTTATCTTCACTTTTATTTGTGGAATTTTCACTCAGCCAGCTTTCCAGTGATTCTGGATGGTGTTTGTTCTTTCGTTAAGTTGTAGTTTTGAAATTGCTGTGTATGACAGCAAGATAGGTGTTTACCTATGCCGCCATCTTGGTTCTCCGCAACTAGCACTTTTATTATTCTTGGTCCTAAAAGCATTGGATTGTTTATGGCCAAATATGGTATGTCACAATCCTAGGCTCCAGAAACTGTTAAGTATGCCTGGGGATATTCTATCTTAAGTTTTTATTTTTTTGGTAGCATCTTTATTTTTATTTATTTATTTATTTTTTACAATTATTTTTTTAATTAAAAATTTTTTTTTATCTTTATTGTTTAGTTTATTAATTACATTGTTCCTTTTTTTTCACCCTATAGTTCCCCTCCACCTGGTACCCATCCCACCCTCCTCCCTCCCCCCTCCACTGTCCTCTCCCATAGTTGCATGATTTTTGTTCAGTCTCTTGCTGCACTTCCCACACCCCCTTTCTCCCCAAGAGTTGTCAGTCCATTCCCTCTCTATGTCCGTGATTCTGTTACATTCACCAGTTTATCCTGTTCATCAGCTTATTAATTCACTTGATTTTTAGATTCATTTGTTGATAGATGTGTATTTGTTGTTCCTAATTTACACTTTTATCTTTTTCTTCTTCCTCTTCTTAAAGAATATCTTTCAGCATTTCATATAATATTGGTTTGGTGGTGATGAACTCCTTTAGCTTTTTCTTATCTGCGAAGCACTTTATCTGATCTTCCATTCTGAATGACAGCTTTGCTGGATAGAGTAATCTTGGTTGTAGATTCTTGCTGTTCATCACCTTGAATATTTCTTGCCACTCCCATCTGGCCTGCATCGTTTCTGTTGAGAAATCCGCTGACAATCGTATGGGTGCTCCCTTATAGGTAACCATCTGTTTTTCTCTTGCTGCTTTTAATATTCTCTCTTTGTCTTTTGCTCTTGGCATTTTAATTATGATGTGCCTTGGTGTGGTCCTCTTAGGGTTCCTATATATTGGGGTTTGGTGCGCTTCTTGGACTCCTAAGTCAATTTCTTTCACCAGGTGTGGGAAGTTTTCGGTCACTATTTCTTCAAATAGGTTTTCATTGTTTTGCTCTCTCTCTTTTTCTGGCACCCCTATAATTCGGATGTTGGTATGCTTGAGGTTGTCCCAGAGGCCCCTTACACTATCTTCAATTTTTTGGATTCTTTTGGATTCTTGCTTTTTCAGCTGAGTGGATTTTACCTCTTTGTATTTCACATCTTTAACTTGGTTCTTGGGGTGCTCCAGAGCACTTTTAGGTCTTTGTATAATATTTTTTATTTCAGTCAGTGTATGCTTAATTTCTGGTTGGTCCTTTTTCATATCCTTAAGAGACTCCTTGATATCCTTGAGGGTCTCCTTCATTTCCTTGTAGGACTCATTCATTTCCACGTTGGTCTTGATCATTTCCACACTGGTCTTGATAATTTCCTTACAGGTCTTGTTCATATCCTTGAGGGTCTCGTTCATTTCCTTGTAGGACTCATTCATTTCCTTTGCAGTCTTGCTTATTTCCTTATAGGCCTCGACCTTTTGTTGGAGCCTCTTGAGAAACCCTATAACCGTGGTTTTGAATTCCATGTCTAGTCGTTTTTTTTCCTCCATTTCTTTCACATCTGATTTCTTTCCATGTCTCTGCATGGTGGCTGCTTCCCTGAGTTGGTCAATTAGCTTTGTGTGGTAGACTTCCTACTAGGGATAGTGGCTCAGCCTCCCCAGTTACCTGAAGTGGATATGGGTTGCACAATCTTGCTCAAGTTAAGCTCAGTTAATCGTTGTTAGCACTTGGAGGGGTTGACCTCCAGGCCAATTGTCTGTGAAGCTCAGCTGTGCTCAGGTTGGATGGGCGGAGTCTCCAGGCCAAGCAGACAGTGTTAGCTCCGCCCTGTGTGGCCTCCAGGGACCCTGCGCCAGGGGCAATGGCCGCCAGCACCTCTGAGAGAGAGCCGCTGCCAAGCTCCACCGGTTGCCCGGGAATTCAGACTCTCCCCAAATGACTGCACACCCAATGTCTCACCCAGGATCATAAAACAAAGCAGACTGACGGTTTTCGAATGAGAGACAAGTCGCAGAGCGCTCTCTGCGAGGTCACGCAGCTGAGCTGTTCGCACAAGCTGCCTTCTCCACAAGCCGGGAGACCCCTGCAGCACCTGAGCTTTGGCGTGCCCTCCCACTGTCCAGTTTTCACCCCGTTTGATAGTGGGTTCTCTGGACTTCACCCAAAGCCGGAGAATCAGTCCAGTGGGACGTCTTTGTCTCCCCATTCGAGAAAACTGGCCGGTTTTCAGCCGCCCGCCCTCTCTGCTGGCGCGCGCTCCAAACCTCTCTCCACGCGAATCTTTCAACGCTGTCCGCCGCCGCTCCTCCGAGTCACAGTGTCCTATTTTCACTTTTATTTGTGGAATTTTCACTCAGCGAGCTTTCTGGTGATTCTGGAAGGTGTTTGTTCTTTCGTTAAGTTGTAGTATTAAAACTGCTGAGTATGACGGCAAGATAGGTGTTTTACCTATGCCGCCATCTTGGTTCTTTTTTTTTGGTAGCATCTTTAAAAAAAAATTCTACTATAAGTCTTCCTTTATGCTTTCTGTCATGTTCCCACAAAAAGACTACTTTCCCTCCCTTTCAGTGTTTCTTAGTTCAGTTAGTAAAGATATTCGAACATTCAAGGAGAGAGTGAGAGATATTTTCTCATTATAAGAAAGTCAAACATTGGAAAGTAAAATGGCTGGTTCCCCTCTAATTCTTCCCCCCCCATAATGTCCACTATTGATAAGAGGGGGTGTTCAATTCAGATCTTTCACTCTTGTATATATTCTCATGTGTATGTGTATTCCTTTACCTAAACTTTTGTTACATTTTAAAAATATATTTTATTGATTTTTTTTTACAGAGAGGAGGGGAGAGGGAGAGAGAGCTAGAAACATCGATGAGAGAAACAACAATCAGCTGTCTCCTGCACACCCCCTACTGGGGATGTGCCCACAACCAAGGCACATGCCTTTGACCGGAATCGAACCTGGGACTCTTGAGTCTGCAGACCGACGCTCTATCCACTGAGCTAAACCAATTAGGGCTGTTACATTTTTTAAAAACTTACAAAAGCTACTTCCTTTCACACAGAAAAAAATAAATTAACACTTCAATGTGAAAGGAACTGTGGGTCTGGAATTGAGAAACGTGTATTTGATTTGTGGCTCTGCAGGCTTTTTCATCATTTTGCTGTATGACTTTGAACAAGTCATCTTACCTCTGAGCCTCAGTCTCTGTGTCTCAGGGGCTGAAAAGTTGGCAAAGGAGATGAAGAGAGAGATTTTGGTTTGCTCCTGCCCCTCCCCACCATTAGCTGGAGAAGTTTTCCTTTTAATTGATTAATAATGTGGAATTCCATGTAAGAATTTTTGGAGGGAAAGAAGGAAGGTCTGCAGCTAAAAACATGCTTGAAAAACTTTATCCTAGAAGAGAGCTCCAGATGTTTAGCAAATGGCAGATTTAAGAGCTACTTTAAAAGTCCATGTGGTCAATCCTAAACCTCTTTGCTATTGGAAATCTTGAGTATATGTAGTTATTTGTCATTATTGTTATTTCTCAAGCAGGATCATCCATAATAGGGTCATTGTCACTTAATAATATACACGAGGCATCTTTTTATGTCAGTTTATGACTTGCCATTATTTATCCCAAGAGCTATAATTCTAGCCAGAAGGCATACCGTTATATGGATACACCTTATTTTTTTAAACCAATTCCCTGTTGGCAGACAGTGGGGTCATTCCCAATTATCTGCTACTACAAGTAAAACTGCAGGAGATATTCTTGTGCATTATTATGCCTTTTTGTTCATGTTTCTATAGGCCAATATACATATATATATATATATATATATATATATATATAGTTGATTTTTTACAGAGAGGAAGGGAGAGAAATATAGAGTTACATCGATGAGAGAAAAACATCAATTAGCTGCTTCCTGCACACCCCCTACTGGGGATTTGCCCGCAACCAAGGTACATGCCCTTGACCAGAATCAAACCTGGGACCCTTCAGTCTGCAGGCCAACGCTTTATCCACTGAGCCAAACCGGTTAGGGTGGCTGATTTTCTTTTTTAACTAAAGCTCTTGGGTCAAAGTCCATGAATATTTTAAATTTTAATAGGTTTTGCCAAATTGTCCTCTCAATTTGCCTTCCTATAAAGACAGATTGGCAGCGAGGACTGGTGACAGCACCGTTATCTGCTGTCCATACCAACATGAGCTGGAGGAGGACAAGTAGCAGAGCCGGACAGCTGATTGCCAAGGTCACCAACAGGGCGCTGCTGGGCTGGGCCTCAAACAGAGCTTGGTACAGGCTTCCCTCTTCTCTGTGCTGAGTGAATCAGAGGGGAGGTGGAGCCTGAACTGATAAAATTTTCCAGAATTTGAGATGCAACATTTGAATCAAATATCAGTTAGAGCATATGGAGAAAAGATAACCATCATGCGGATTTGTGCAACAACTATGGAAAACAGTGTGGAGGTTCTTAAAAAATTAAAAGATGGAACTACCTGATGACCCAGTGATTCCACTTCTGAGTATATATCCAAATAAACCCAAAACACAAATTTGAAAGAATATATGCACCTCTATGTTCATTGCAGCATTATTTACAATAGCCAAGCTATGGAAGCAACCCAAGTGCCTACCAATAGACCAGTGAATGAGGAAGATGTGGTACATATATACAATGGAATATTACTTGACCATAAAAAGAACAAAATCTTACCATTTGCAACAGCCTGGACAGACCTATCGGCTATTATGCTAAGTGAAATAAGTGAGTCAGAGAAAGACAAATACCACAATTGTATTTACATGTGTAATCCAAAGAACAATATAAATGAATAAATAAAACAGAAACAGAATCATAGATATAGAGGACAGATATAGATGGTTGCCAGAGATGAGGAGGATTGGGGGACTGGGTGAAAAAGGTGAAGGTATTGAGAAGTACAGATTGGGAGTTGCAAAATAGTCATGGGGCTGAAGCGTACAGCATAGGGAATATAGTCAATAATTGTAATAACTTTATATGGTGTCAGTTTGGGTAATGGGAATATTAGAGGACCACTTTGTGAAGTATATGATTGTCTAACCACTATGCTACCCACCTGAAACTAACACAAAATAATATTGAATGTAAATTGTAATTGTAAAAAAAGAAAGAAAAACTGTAATAGGTAAGCCAGTAGGAAGAAATGAACACATGCGAATGGTTTGAGGGGTCTTGGGCCCTGGGAGGCTAGACCTCCTAGACTCCTAGTCACCCTCCAGTTGGGAAATAAACTTACGGAGCTGGAAGCACCTTGAAGATCATCGAATTGAACACCCTTTATTCTACCGAGAGGCAGAAAGGGAGGCCCTGAGGGTGAAGTGACAATTAGTTCAGTGGCATTGGTGTGGTATATCCCTGGGGACTTCTGTCTCCTGACTAGTGATTTCTCCCCTATATCCTATTCCTGACAAGGGACTTTTCTTCTGTCTGACCCTGAAATGGAGGGGAATGGGATGGGCAGGAAGTGATTATCATAAAGGTAAGGAGGAAAGAAACCAACACTTATTGAGCATCCACCATGGATGGTTCCTGCACATATGTTATCTCATTTAACCTAACAACTCATGGCGTAAATATTCTGCCCATATTTGGGAGCAGTTGCTTAGGGTCTTCAGTGCATTGCTGATATGGTGGGTTAGACTTGTTAAAGTCCAGGGAACAACGATAAGTTCTTGAATAGGGATGTGACCAAGAATCAGAGTCCTTGGACCTAGAGAAAGCATGAAAGGGTGTGCCTGAGGTCACACAGCTTTCGATGATAAAATCGGCTTTAGATCTGTCCTGCTTACCAGTCTGCATGCTTCCTGCACTGTTCCCACTGTCCCATGATAATAGTGTTCATTGTTTTACTACCCCTGCCCTTATGGTGTTTCCCAGAGATTGAATGTTAATTTATATTACAACCATTCAGAAGACAGGATTCTGTCTGGGGATGGGCTTCATGGAGTGTTCACACAGTTAAGGACGGTAACCAGACATAACCTGGCTTTACATAGACAGGGTCTACTGGCTAAACGGTCAGTAAAAGGGTACAACCAGTGGATCAGAACATTAGAACTTTGCCCAAGGGGATTTACTTGCCCAGAGCAAAATCCTTCCTATCTTTCCATCCTGTCCCACAAGCCATTCATCAGCAAGTCCCCAGAATACATCTGAGGTCTGACCACACTATCGACACCACTACCATTCCAATCCAAACCCCTGCCATCTGTTGGCTGGATTATTGTAATAGCTTCCCAATTGATCTTTTTCTGGTCTTGCTCCCTTTCAGTAGCCAGAATGATTGTTTTCTGCTCAAATTCTTCCAGTGGCTTCCCACCACATGGAGCATGAAAGCTGCACTCCCTTCCACAGCAACCACCTCTCTGCCTCTCCCCTCCTCCCTCTTTCTTCCTACTATTTCTTTTTTTAATGTATTTTTATTGTTTTCAGAGAGGAAGGGAGAGAGAGAGAGAGAGAGAGAGAGAGAGAGAGAGAGAGAGAGAGAACATCAATGATGAGAGAGAATCATTGATTGGCTGCCTCCTGCACACCCTATACTGGGGATGGAGCCTGCAACCCAGGCATGTGCCCTGGTTGGGAATCGAACCCTGACCTCCTGGTTCATAGGTCGATGCTCAACCACTGAGCCACGCCAGCCAGGCCCTACTATTTCTTTAAGAAGCTGAAGTCCATCTAGCTCTTGTCATAGTTCTTTTCTGTAATGCTCATCCCCTAGATCAGTGGTCGGCAAACTCATTAGTCAACAGAACCAAATATCAACAGTACAATGATTGAAATTTCTTTTGAGAGCCAAATTTTTTAAACTTAAACTTCTTCTAACACCAGTTCTTCAAAATAGACTTGTCCTGGCCGTGGTATTTTATGGAAGAGCCACACTCAAGGGGCCAAAGAGCTGCATGTGGCTCGCGAGCCGCAGTTTGCTGACCACTGCCCTAGATTGTTCCGTTGGCTTCCTTCTGTATATCGTCTTGAGATGTTAACTCAGAGAGGCCTTTCTTGACCACACTTTCTAAAGGAGGCTCCCTCTTCTCAGTGTCACTATTCCTCTATCCTGCCTTATTTTCTAAAGCATTTACCACTGTTTGAAACTGTACTTGTTGTGTATGTTTTTTGTTTTCATCTTCCTCACTAAAACTTACAAGAGTAGAAGGTTTGTTTAGTTCATCAATGTATTTTCAATGCCTAGGAGAGTGCTGGGCACAGTTAGATGCTCAATAAAAATTTGTTGAGTAAATGAGTGAATGAATGAGTGCTGCCCCCCTGACATATATGAGAAGAAAGGTGCAAAACTAACCACTTTTCCATTGTCCATAGGTGGGTTAACCATAGCAAAGTTCTCATTCCAGGCTGGCTTTTCTCAATTATGCAGAGTATTGCAGGGCCATGTTCCTCAAAAGCATGCCGCATTTGCTATGGAAATGCAAATCCATTTGGTAGTAGGTTCTTAGGGCTGCCCAAACTGGGTGGATCAAGACAACAGAAATATATTCTCTCTGGAATCTAGAAATCTGAAATCAAGGTGTCAGCAGGGCCCTGCTCCCTTTGAGACTCCGGAGAGAATCCTTCCTTGCATCTTCCTTTCTCTGGTGGTGGCTGGCAGTCTTTGAGTTCCTTGCCTTCCAGTTGCAACACTACAGACTCTGCCTCTGTCATCACATGGCATTCTCTTTTTCTGTCTCTTTCTTCAGGTGGTGTTTTCCTTTTATAAGGACATCAGTCTTGTTGGATTAGGGCCTTTCCTAATGATTTCTCCTTGATTACCTCTCCAAGGACCTTATTTCCAAAAAATGTCACAATCATTGATACTTTCACATATCTTTTTTGGGGGGACACAGTTCAACCCATAACACATTTTAATATCGGTGGAGGCAAATTATACAAGTGCCTTCTAATGTTGAAGACCGTATTGAATTGGCTCCGATATACTTAAAAAAGACATTTTAAAATCTCTGAAATCAGGACATCCTACATGGTAGTTTGGATTTCCTACTGCTTTGAGCGATGCTTCCTGGAGCTTTCTGCTCAGACCACGGGGGTCTGTGTTACCTGGAACTCCCCCTGCCTGCCTCCTTCCCCTTCTGTGTGTTACTGAGCTGCTGCTACATTGAATGAAAGAACAGAAATAAAATAATCGTTCTTAGCAACTTGCTCTAGAGAAGCCACTTGTGCACTTGTAGGGCAGTTGGCATGAGTTGTTTTGCTTTTGCATGACTCACCCAGCCAGGTGACTGCGCTGGAAGATCAGGCCCTGCCTGAGTCACCCTGCGTCCCCATGGACCTAATTAGTAATGAGCCAAAAGTCAGTGGCAGGGCTGGGGACCCAGGCCAGAACTCTCTGGCAGACAGTAGGAGAGATATCCCTACTGTTTACAGTACAAATCATTCTCCCTTCCCACTAACATGTATCCCTCTGACAGCCCTCTCCTCAAGTCCCCTGGCCCCACGAGGGTGGCCCGTTTTTGCATTCTGACATCCTGTCTCATTGGACAGCTTGTCCTCAAAATAGCTCTCATTGACGCATTATGACTTCCACTGGTTCCAACTCCCTTCCTTGTTTTTTTTTTCCTCCCTTTTTCCCACCCTTTGTCTCTTTTCTGGTTCTGTGAATGGTGCTGAGGTGCCAAACCATAGTTTTCTACTACTTTCCAGGCAAACTTCTTGGCTGCCCTTGTCTATTGTTTCAAACTGGCCTGCTCTGCTTGGCCATCCTTCCTAGCTTGGATTTTTAAAAAATTATTATTTATTATTATTATTATTTTTTAATCTTTATTGTTCAGTTTATTAATTACATTTTCCCCCAATAGCTCCCCTCTACCCGGTACCCATACCACTCTCCGCCCTTACCTCCCCCCCCGACCCCGTCCTCTCCCATAGTTGCATGATTTTTGTCCAGTCTCTTGCTGTACTTCCCACACCCTTTTTCTCACCAAGAATTATCAGTCCATTCCCTCTCTGTGTCCATGATTCTGTTCTATTCCTCATTTTATCCTGATCATCAGGTTGTTAATTCACTTGATTTTTAGATTCATTTGTTGATAGATGTGTATTTGTTGTTCATAATGTATATTTTTACCTTTTTCTTCTTCCTCTTCTTAAGCAATACCTTTCAGCATTTCATATAGTATTGGTTTGGCGGTGATGAACTCCTTTAGCTTTTTCTTATCTGCAAAGCACTTTATCTGATCTTCAATTCTGAATGACAGCTTTGCTGGATAGAGCAATCTTGGTTGTAGATTCTTGCTATTCATCACTTTGAATATTTCTTGCCACTCCCGTCTGGCCTACATCGTTTCTGTTGAGAAATCTGCTGACAGTCGTTATGGGTGCTCCCTTATAGGTAACTAACTGTTTTTCTCTTGCTGCTTTTAATATTCTCTCTTTATCTTTTGCTCTTGGCATTTTAATTATGATGTGCCTTGGTGTGGTCCCTTTAGATTCCTATATTTTGGGGTTCTGTGCACTTCTTAGGTTTTCAAGTCAATTTCTTTCGCCAGGTGGGGGAAGTTTTCAGTCACTATTTCTTCTAGTAGGTTTTCCTTATCTTGCTCTCTCTCTTTTTCTGGCACCCCAATAATTCTGATGTTGGTATGCTTGAGATTGTCCCAGAGGCCCCTTATACTATCTTCAATTTTTTGGACTCTTTTGGCTTCTTGCTTTTCCAGCTGAGTGGATTTTGCTTTTTTGTATTTCAAATCTTTGACTTGGTTTTTGCGGTCAACTGGACTGCTTTTAGGTCTTTCTATAATATTTTTTGTTTCAGTCAGTGTATGCTTAATTTCTAGTTGGTCTTTTTTCATATCCTTGTAGGCGTTGTTCATTTCTTTGTAGGTGTTATTTATTTCGTCGTAGTTCTCATTAGGTTTCTCGGCCTTTTCTAGTAGCCTCTTCATAAACCTAATTACTGTGGTTTTGAACTCTATGTCTAGTCGTCTTTTTTCCTCCATTTCTTTCACAACTGAGTTCTTTCCTTTTCTCTGCATTGTGGTTGCTTTCCTGAGTTGGTCCCTTATTGGTGTGTGATAGGTATCCTCTAAGGAACAGTGGCTCAGCTTCCTTATGCAGCGCGCAGCATCAGCCTTAGCTCCTCCCTACAGCGTCTAAAGGGCGCGGGGCGTCAGCCTTAGGTCCGCCCTACGTGGCGCACAGCTTCAGCGTCAATGGGGCTCGCAGTGTCAGCTTATCTGTGCGGCTCATGGGTCTCAGTGTTGGGTGGCAATGTAAATCCACCACTGGTCTCCCTGTTGCCAGACAACTCTGCCTCTCCCCAAATGAGTCTGCACAGCCAAAGTCTCACTCAGGGTTGTAAAACAAAGCAGTATGGTGGTCTCCGAGCAAGTGAGCGAGTTGCGCGTTCTCTGCCTGGTCGCGGACTCCAGGAACTGCTGTTCCAATTTACTCGTGCACTCTCCCCAAACTCACAGACCTCAGCCTCGCCGTGGATCCTCCTTTCCCCTACCTGGGAGCTCGCCTGGAACTGGGCTCGCGCTCCAAACCTCAAAGCTGTGCACCGCTGCTCCTGAGTCACCGCTGCCTCCCACCTTTACTTTTACGTGCGGAATTTTCCCTCAGCCAGCTCTCCGGTGATTCTGGACGATGTTTGTTCTGTTGTTAAGTTGTAGTTTCAGAATTGTTGCATGGACAGAAAGATAGGTGCTCACCTATGCCGCCATCTTAGTTCTCCTCTGTGATATGCATAAATATGGTGATGAAGCATCAGTTGTGGACTCAGAGCTCCTCTTCTGGGTGTATTTGCATGGGGTGCTTTTCTGCAGCTAACTCGTAAACAAGGAGTTCCTTTTCACCAAACCCCATTTCTCCAGTGCAGACTTCATCACTTCAACTGTCCTTTTCACTCACTTCTCTTCAGCCATGGATGGTCTTCCTTGTTCTTCCTTAAACACAGGAGGTTCTCACCTAAGGACCTTTGCACTGGCCAGTCCCTCGGCCCGGCCTAGCTTGGATTTTTGAACACCCAACATTCCTAACTCCATTTAGAAGCCAGATCTGAGGATTGATCATTGTCTTCTAGCCTGAGGCTTTCTGGCTCCATTCCCTCACTACCTGGGTGTTTAGGGTGTCCTGTAGAACTGTCTTTAGGAGGAGAAAAAGAAAGTAAAACCTTCACCGGCCTGAAACAGCTCGGGGCCACAGGATAAAACAGCAACAACAAAAACAATAGTGCCCAGCTGGTGCAGCTCAGTGGCTGCGAGTCAACTTATGAACCAGAAGGTCATGGTTCAATTCCCAGTCAGGGTGGTGTGTAGAGGCAGCTGAACGATAGGTCTCTCTCATCAATGATGTTTCTATCTCTCTCTTTCTTCCTCTCTGAAATCAATAAAAATATATTTTAAAAAACAATAGCAGCTGTGAAAGCATTTGTTGAGTGCTTTCTCTGTGCCAGCCATTGTGCTCAGAGTTTGACAGAGATGGGGTCATTGAACTTTTTGATCACCCTGTGAGGACCAGGGCTAGTCCCCCTTGTTTCCCTGCTCTGGCTAAACTGTTAGAGAGGAAAGGGGTGGTAGGAGTTGTTTGATTTTGGCAATGACAGACCTCTGATGAAGATTCCCCTCTTCTCTAGCAGGGCTGAGTGTGGGCCCCTGAGGCTGAACAAGAACATAGGCCTTATGAATGACTGGAAACAGAGGCCCAAACTCCTTCCACATGTTTAGGAGGGAGGGGTGGCTTTAGAACAGCAGCTCATTGAATCAACATGGCCCAGGCACAGAGACTTCTGATGAGTCAATCACTCTCAGCCACTGCATTCCAGGAACTTGCCCTTAATGGCAGGCCTTGGTGGGGGGTTGTTGGGGTGGTTGTTATTGGTTCTCATGAAATCAACCTGTGATTCATTAAAAAGAGATGTAAGGGGAACTGGGTAGCCATCACTCCCCAGGCATAACTTCCTAAAGCACAAATCCTAGGAGCACTTCATCCTCTGAGGTCAGGGCCTGCCCATTCACAAGGAGGGTCTTGCCTCTGAGAATGCTTTCCATTGTGACTGCAAGTCAAGTACTTATAGGGACATGCTAAGTTGAGAATGAATAGGTAAATGTATAGACTGGGAAAATTTTTCAAATATACATTGACAGTGTACTCCACGGTCACTTCTTCTATCTCTTCGCGTGGTCTCCTTTCCCTAGTGAAAATCGATGGCATTTATGTCCAGAACTACCCTTCTGGATGCTAATCCCTTTGCAAACTTCAAAACGGGAAGCAGATTCCTAAAACAGTTCAGGCTATGCTCCTCTCAGAACTCTTCCAATAAGGCCGGCTGTGTTCATATCTGGCTGGAGAAGAGCCATTGTGATTCAAGATTGGTTAAGGTTCTGTAAGGCAATAAACCTAACCTTTGGGGATCCCCTTTCCTACCAGACAGAAATCATTTGCGTTGCTGCTGGGAGAAGTACTCAAATGTCAACAGTCTTCATACTGTCAAAGGATGGAGGAAAGAATCATATACCTTGTTCTCATCGAGAATCATTTCCATTGTTATTGATTTTCTATAAGTGAACCTCTACTCTTAAAGAGTTGCATTCTAATTGATCAAAGTCAAATAAAGGTACACACCACTAGAAAGTCAGATAATTTCTAAGCATGATGGGTCTACTGGTCAACACCTTGAATTATATTGGAAGGGCACCCAGTATTCCCTTCACCTATTTCCAAATTTTGGATAATTTTTCTTAACACTTGTGTGTGTGTGTATGTGTGTGTATCAGCACATTTTCTTGGTATGTTTTTGTCCAGAAGTTGGAAGGGAGGGAGTTCAGTCACACTATAATAAAATGGACTGAGACATTCAGCTCAATAAGAAGTTTTGGAGACAATAGGAAAATATCCCAACTGTCAAAATGGTTTCTCTCCAAGATTTGCTAGTCCCACCAGCTTGGGGCAAAGAGGCCACTTTAGCAAACTGGTAAAGGAACTGTTAGGATAACTGGGTCATTTACTTCTTATATTGGAAAAGGGCGTTCCTGAGGCACTGAAGGGTTCACCTGGCTGAGGCCAGGTTTACCTGAGCTAGGGAAAGCAAGGAGGATGACGGCTTTCTGTCTACGTAAAAGTCTAAGGTTTTCTTCCGGGCTGGGCTCCTCAGAGCTATTTGGGGGCCTCTGTTTGTCCCTGCTCCTCCCTCCCCTGCTTTTCCTCTGTCCTTTGACAGTATGAAGACTGTTGATATTTGAGTACTTCTCCTTTACCTCAGTGAATTCTTGTACACATCCTGTGAGACAGACATTATCATTTCCTAGAGGTTATTGAGTTGCCCAAAGTAATGACACAGCTAGTTAGAAGAGCATTCACAATCCAAGTACAGGCTTTCCAACTCCAAAATCCCATGTTCTTTCAGCTTATATCAGTCAGCTTTTTCTAACATCTCTGCAATTCTCCCCGGAGCATTCTCTGCTTGGATCCAAAGATATATGTTTTGGGAAGTTTGATAAGATTCCAGAAAATTTTTTTTCTTTCTCCTGGTAGGTCGATGGGGTCTTGTCATGGCCATCCCAGCGCGCCCCCCCCCCCCAATATTTAGGTTGCATGTTAATGTTAGTGCATCAGGGCTTTGGAGCCCCCGTGTAATGGTTGTGAATATATCATCAGAATAATTAGAGAAAGGATACATTGCCATTGCTCTGAACCTCAGGTTTTCATTTGCACAGTGTAGGTGTCAAACCAATTGCTAATTCAAACCTTTCCATCACTTATGAGCTGACACTTTGGTCCATGGCTCAGCCTTGATTCATCACCTGCCATCACTGTGGCCTCATCAATGGTGGTCAGTGATGAGTTTCTCCCGACCTTCCTCATCCTTCTTATCAAACAGCATGTATTTGGTAAATGTCTGTGGTCCAGTTAGGGTGAGTGTGTGTGTATCTGACAGCTGTAAACCTGGGCCTGTGGGAAGGTTGGTAAGGATGGGGCAGGCCCGTTACTTTACCAAGTCAGATCAGGGTTAATGCCTTCATCTCTCTGTTGCAGGACCAAACATCTGTACCACACGAGGCGTGAGCTCCTGCCAACAATGTCTGGCTGTGAGTCCCATGTGTGCCTGGTGCTCAGATCAGGTAAGGAGCAGACACTTAACCTTGCTTATTCCCCAGACTTAGCTGTTTTTTGTGCAAGAACAGACTTATGGGAGCTCTCCCTCTTAAATACACAAGCCCTTTGCCCCTTCTGCACAAAACTTGGGTGAAGCCTTCCCATTGATGGGTGCTGAAGTGAGCTACTATGGGGCACCCCTCCCCATCTAGCTCTGGGAAAGCAATCCAAGGTCTACCACATGGCTCGTGGCCCTGGCCAAATTGGTTGGTCCTCTTGGGAAGCCATTACCACCCTTTACCACACTTTGCTTACTTCTTATTGGGGTGGAATATTCCACAGAAGTAGAGCCTCAGATCTCAAAAGCAGAGACAGGAGAGGGTTATAGATACATCGGGGATGCTGGTTTATAGACATCCCAGCATATTTAAAAGGCAAATAAAAAAGGATCTTGCCCTTGTGTGGGGAGATGTTTTGTCAGAAGGTCTTTTCTCTTTTCTTTTCTTTTCTTTTCTTTTCTTTTCTTTTCTTTTCTTTTCTTTTCTTTTCTTCTCTGATAATTGAGCCCCATGACTTTACCTTTTTTTCTCTCTCTCCTCCTCTTCTTCTTTTCCTCTCCTAGGTGTCAATGAGGGAAGGACCAATTTGATGAGGTTGAGTGGGTGACAGGAAAGGGTTAGCTGTGTCTAGGCAGAGGGTTTGTTGTGTCTGGGGCCCTAGGGAATGAGTATGTCTGGGGGAATGGCTGTGTTTGTGGCTGGGACAAGAATTTGGAGCTGGCAAGACCTATTTGGGGTGTGTGTGTGTGTGTCTGGAAAGTTTCCAGTATTACAGAGCTGGAGGCTGAGTCATTGGCCTGGCCCCTGGCAGGTGGTTACCTGAACTCCCAGCATGGCTGTATCTCAGTCATCTGAGGCTTACTCTCTGTCTCCTCTGCATGTTTCTGCCCTTGGCAGTTTTTGGATTGCTCTAACCCAGGCTCTCATTCTCTCTGTCCGCTTCTCTTCCCAATCTACTGAGTTTCCTAAAAAGGCAACTTCCTGACAGGCTGGTGGTGGCGGGGGTGGGTGTGTAGCAGTGGGAGGCTGTGTTTATGCTTCTATAAGGGGACTGATTGCCAAAGGCAGAGGCCAGCTCAACACACTGCTTTGGCCTGTGTGCAATTCAGCACGGGAACTGCTTCCAGAGGCAGCTGCCCAACATCTGGGCCACATTCACTTCATTTAGCAAATGAAACATTCCCTGGGGCTGCGAATGGGGGTGCAGAGCGGGGTGGGTGAGCTGTTCCCCTCCACTCTAAAGGTTCTCCACCCCTCTGGCTGAGCTGGCTGCTCAAGTGTGATGTGGTCTCCTCCCTTCTCCTTTGCCATATCCTTCTTCCCATGGTCACCATCCTGATAGCATTAAGTTTCCTTTACAAGGAAGTTGGAGTTCTGCAGCTGAATCTTGGAAGATGGGAGAACTAGATGGGGAGGGTACCTTAGTGGATGGATGGCCTGAAGCTGGCTGGGGCAGTGGGGTAGCCATGGGAGCAGACCAGTATCTTCCTCCCTCCTTTTTCCCCCCAAAGCAAGAGAAAATGGAGACAACTATGGCCCAGAGGAGTCTGGGGGGGGGGGGGGGGGAGGGGGAAGAAAACATATTCTTTTTTTAAAAATATTTTTTATAGTTTAATGTATTTTAATAGCAAACTTACAGGAACAGCACAGAAGACAGACAACATGTACTTGCATATAGGACAACTAAGTTAGAAAAGTATAGTGAATGGATGGAATCTACTGTATGATAAAAATGCTACAAACACCATTTAGTTGTCATCCATAAGAAATTTACTTGTTTTAAAAAAATCCAAATCCTGGCATTGTCCAGAAAAATTTAACAGGTTTATTTATATTGTTATAAAGTTGAACTGCTGAAACTTGTTCACCGAAACATTTGACTTGCATTAATGCTTTATGTCCCCGCATTCATATTTTAAAAATTCACACACAAATGAAAATGGAAAAACTGCCAATACCTGATTTCTGTCCCCTATTTTCAACTTGCAATCATATACTTAGGTACCATTTGACCCCAAGGGGGGAAAAAAAAATAAAAAACCCTATCGTTCAGAACTACTAATAACAGGAAGAAGAGAAATTTCTTAAAAGAATGAAATGTTTTGCATCATAGTGGATTCTTAAGCACGTTCTCCACGTATGCGGCGTGCTAGCTGGCTGTCTTTTGGCGTAATTGTCACGTTTGGCATGGGTAGCACACAGGTCCGCGTCTTCAGAAACGCCAACCAGATAGGCCTCACTTGCTCTTGCAAAGCAGCAATCGCTGCACTTTGGAAGCGCAGGTCTGTCTTGAAGTCCTGAGCAATTTCTCGCACCAGACGCAGGAAGGGAAGTTTGCGAATCAGAAGGTCAGTGGACTTCTGATAACGTCTAATTTCACGAAGTGCCACAGGACCGGGCCTGTAGCTATGAGGCTTCTTCACCCCTCCAGTGGAGGGCGCACTCTTCCGAGCGGCTTTGGTAGCCAGCTGCTTCCTCGGGGGGCTTTGCCCGGGGCAGTCTGCTTGGTACGAGCCATGACACAGAGATCTCTTTACTTACCCCCCTTCTCCTTGGACTGGAGCTCGGCGAGCTGGAGGCGGCGCAGGCTTTGGAGAGTGATGGCGGCTGCGAACACCTTTTAAAAAATATTTTTTACTGATTTCAGAGAGGAAGAGAGAGATAGAAACATTAATGATGAGAGAGAATGATTGATCGGCTGCCTCCTGCACACCCCACACTGGGGATCCAGCCCACAACCTGGGCATGTGCCCTGACTGGGAATCGAACTCTGACGTCCTGGTTCATAGCTGGACACACAACCACTGAGCCATGCTGGCTGGGCAAGAAAACATATTCTTAGAGTGTCCGTCACCTTTCTTGATCTGCATAGGGACAAGTTGTGTAACAGATATGCTAAGGCTTGACCCAATGAAGCCCTAGGATTCATAATCAGATTTCAGAGATGCAAATGCAGATTATTTATGGATGACCCTGAATTTTGTCCTCTGGGAAAGACCAGGGGAAGACAGGGTTTGAAGGTACAAGGTAAGATAAAAGCATAAGATAGGACCAGCCAGGGAATGGGGGGCGGGGTGGTATAATCAGAGAGGAAATGGGTACACTAGGACCAAAAGCAATGAATGAGGGGAGGAACAAAGTCCAGTAAGATATTTCTGGGAGAATGTAATATAAACAGGAAAGTGGGGGAGGTCAAAGGTTTAGCGAATGACTACAACTATCTCTGAGCAAGAGCGGGGAGGGGAGGAGAAGGAGAACAAGGGAAGAGGGGAAGAGGAGGGCTTGTGAGGAGGAGGAGAGGAGGAGAGGAGGATATGGGAGGAGCCCCTTGTGAGACAAAGCACGTCAGCCAGGGAGGACTGGGAGGTGGGGATCCCAGGCTGTAACCTGAACATGGCTGTTATTTTTTCCCTGAGGTTTCCCGGGCACAGGCTGAGTTTAGCTGCTGAAAGTGTCTTGGCTGTAGACTTAAAAAAAGTGAGCCGTGGGGGCCATTTTGAATGTGATTTGTTCATTAGTTGATCCTGGAGAGCCCGCTGCTCCTGCCTCTCCTACCTCGGCTGCTGCAGGCAGGATCGGCAGAGTCTGGAAAAACAACTGGTTGGGCTCAGCATTCCCTGGGTCCTCGAGGACAGCAGCTCTGGGTGTGTTAGCAACACTGGCCCACAGTAGGAAAACATAGCCAATGTGGATGAGTGCAGAGTTTTGGGCCCATCGCATAGGGTGTGTTCTTGGGGGTTGGAAACTGACATGGGTTGGGGTGGTGTACTGTCCTTGGGCTGTGAATCTAGCAAAAAGGCCGGCCTCACACAGATTCAACTTGTGACCTTGGCCTCATTGGTGCCACATTAGGCACCCTTTCAAACTTGTCTGGTGGTGAGAATTACCTGGGGTGTTGGTTAAGTATAAAGGTTCCCAGGATGGACCCTGTATCTATTGCAGCAGCATGAGTTGTTATGATAGTAAGTTCAGCAAATACTGCTCATCAAAAAGGCTGATCGTTGAGGCCATGATGGGTCAAGTGGAGTTAAAGTTGCCAGATAAAATACAGGACACCCATTTAAGTTTTAATTAAAGAATCAAATAATCCTACATGATAAAAAGGTAATATACAAACTGACCATCACACCCTCACAAGATGGCTGCCTACAACCAGGCTAGCAGGAGAGTTAGTGAGGGATGACACAATGACTGCACAAGCAGGCTGCATGGTGCGACCAGGACAGCAGGGGGGTTAGTGAGGGATGACCGAACTATTGAACAAGCAGGCTGTGTGGGGTGACCAGGCTGCCGGGGGAGGGGGGGGCATAGGGGGTAATTAGGCTAGCAGGGGGGCAGTAAGGAGTGACTAGGCTAGTGGGGGGAGTAGGTGGGGGTGACCAGGCCGGTAGGGGGGGCAGTTAGGGCAACCAGGCTGGCAGAGGGGGGGCAGTTGGGGGAAACCAGGCCAGCAGGAGGGGCAGTAAGAGGTGACCAGGCTGGGGGAGGCAGTTAGGAGCAACCAGGCCAGCAGGTGGGGGCAGTTAGGGGCAGACAGGTGAGCAATTAGGAACTAGTGGTCCAGGATTGTGAGGGGGATGTCTGACTGCTGGTTTAGGCCCAATCCTCAGGATTGGAGAGGGTGCAGGCTGGGTTGAGGGGACCTGCCCCGAACATGAATTTCATACACTGGGCCTCTAATTTTTAGTAACAGAATGTCCCAAGTATTTGCTAAATTTAGCAACCCTGATGTGGAGGGAAATACTAGGAATTTTTATATAGTCTTGATTGCACATAGGAGGTGGACCAGCTCACACTCAGCTTGACATCCAAGGATGAAGAAGAAGAATGGGTTTGGCTCTAGCAAAGCAGAAGAATCCAATAGGAATTACTTTTGTTCTCTGCATCTCTGGGGAAGGGCTTAGGCCAGTATTCAATTCTTTTTTATTTACTAACATGATTTCATTCTTC
The DNA here is from genome assembly GCA_027563665.1 of Antrozous pallidus. Taxonomy (NCBI): domain Eukaryota; kingdom Metazoa; phylum Chordata; class Mammalia; order Chiroptera; family Vespertilionidae; genus Antrozous; species Antrozous pallidus. The sequence goes on from CM050526.1 coordinate 33,533,201, forward strand.
TCTGCTGCTTTTCTTTTCTTTCTGTTTTTTGTTTGTTTGTTTGTTTTTTAATCTGGAGGGTAAATGTTTATCTGGAGAGTTTTGCTCTCACTTGTTATTGAGAAAAAAAAGTATAATATTAAAAGCATTTCTCTCTCTGTACAACAATAGGTGTGAGTACTAATAACCATGAACTAAAATGCTTTTCTTTTCCCCTCCTCCTTTCTGTCTTCTGCAAACATCTTTCTTTGTACATTCAAGTGATCTCTTGTTCTCACTGGTTGGGTGTTTAGTAGCTCTCTGGGGGAAAAAATAAGTACTGGCACATATTATGTTTTGTCCTCCAAGAACAGAGTTCACTATAATGGTAGTAGTTATAATGCTAATAGTGGAAAAGAGTCACCTTCTATTTGCATTTATTTGTTTATATATATCATACCTAGAGGATTTCAGTATGTTTGACTTATTTTGAGATTTGTGTATTTTGGAAGCATTTCACATTCACAGACTTATTTTAATCCCCCGACTAACCCCGTGAGAGAGGTAGGATAATGACAGTTACTCATGCTCTACCTTCCCAATTTCCAAAGTGGGATTCATGGAGAATGGGAGTAACAGCATGTGTCACTCTCCCAGGAGAGGGAGGGAAGTCAGCTCACACAACCCGTGGGCCAGAATCTCCCACCTCTCTTCTTCAACCTTCCTCTGGGTCTTGGTTATTTTTGTCCTTTTTGTGAAACATCTGGTTTCATGGGAACTGAAACTTTAATATCCCACCCTTCCTCCTTCTCTATGAGTAACCTGGAGACATTCTTTCTATCCACTCAGCCTGGACTACTGAGAAAGGGAATGTTGGCCAAGTGTGTTGAAGTCACTGCCTTGGTATTCTTCTGGGGCAAGTGGCTCTCAGGGAGAGCGTGGCTGAGGGGCAGGCCTGCTCTGTTCTGATCTCTGATGTCAGTGACTACAAAGGGGGAGATGGAGACAGTTTTTGTTTCTGTAGTGTTTATATTTCTAAGGAAATTCATAACAAACCATAAGGACTGTCAGCAAGGCTTAGCACTTCAAACTTTCCAATAAGCACTGTCCCATTAGAAAACGGGGGTTTGGAAACCCTCCTCCAAGCTGCAAACATTTCCTCTCTTTGCTGCTGCAGTGTGAAGATGCAGGATGGCCTTGCTGCTCTCATTCAGTGTCCTGGTCTCACCCTTCCCTCTGTCCTTCAGCATCTGTCGCAGTCCTGGAAAGTCTCAGCTCCTCAGTGCCTCTTGGTCTATGCAGTCATTGCCTTTTTTGGAAGGGTTTCTCCCTGGGGCTTAGTGGGCAGCTGGAGTCAGAGATAAGGTAGGAAGTTTTCTGAGCAAGAAAGAGACTGCTTCCTGAGCAAGAAGCTTCAGGAGAGATGGGCAGGGGCAGTAAGAAGAGTTTGGGCACAAAAATGAGAACTGTTCGTGAACTCTGTCCTCTGTCCTTCTGTCCTTGGCCAGAGTTGAGTTCAGAGATGGGGTTTTCATTTCTCTCAGCAGCTTAGAGGATCTGTGCTGTCCCTGTTGGAACTTTTTGAGTCAGGAAGGTTAAGTCTTATGCATTGTTTCCCATTGCCGATGTCATTTATCACTACATATCTGGGAGAAAGAAGGAAGATGGTGGCTTCTGAAAGCTCTTTCCACTTTTTGCCTGGGCTAGGGTGATCCTCATGCTGTTTGTCCTAGTCCAGTGGTCGGCAAATTCATTAGTCAACAGAGCCAAAAATCAACAGTACAACGATTGAAATTTCTTTTGAGAGTCAAATTTTTAAAACTTAAACTTCTTCTTACGCCACTTCTTCAAAATAGACTCACCCAGGCCGTGGTATTTTGTGAAAGAGCCACACTCAAGGGGCCAAAGAGCCACATGTGGCTTGTGAGCCACGGTTTGCTGACCACTGCCCTAGTCCGTTCAGGCTGCTGTAACAAAAATACCATGGACTGGGTGGCTTAACAACTAACATTAACTTTTACAGTTCTGGAGGCTGAGAAGTCCAAGATCAGGGTACCGTCTGTGTCGTAGATGGCTGCCTTCTTGCTGTGTCCTCACATGGCCGAGAGGCTGGAGAGCTTTCAGGCTTATTGTGAAGGGCACTGATCTCAGCCAAGAGGGCTCCACCTCGTGACCTAGTCACCTTCCAAGGCCCCGCCCCGTCTCTTAATCCCTTCACCTTGGGGGTTAGGGTTTAACGTATGAATTCTGGGCGGACACACATTCAGTGTGTAGCCCTGTGGTGTTATTCATCTCTCTGCCCACCTTGGGAAGCCATTCAGCCCATCAGAGGAGGGCTGGGCAGGAGAGGGAGAGAGACTTCTAGCATTATGAGGGATTTTAGGCAACGAGACCTGTGTTTTAAAACATGGATAGCTCCTTGTGGCCCAATCCCTCTCCTGGAAATAGGGCTACCGGTCACCTGAGGGGGCTGAAGAAGCAGAATGTTATCTATCCTTCCTCCACCTCCCACATCCTCATCTTGCATTCTGTTCCCTACCTGGGGCGTTCTCTGATGTGGCTCTTCCTGGGCCCATCACTTCCACAGTCCTGCTTCTCTGCCTGGATTCTCATTCTGTGCAGAATGTAATACAGTTTGTCATTTTGTGAGGATAATTGCAGTCAGACAATCTAATTAGCATCTCACTTCTGCCACTTCCTAGCTCTGTAACTTTGGGCAAGTCACTTAATTTCCTAGATTTCTTACTTGTAAGATTGGGTTCCTCATTTGTGAAGTCTCCCAGCCTCAGGTTCCTCACCTGTAAAATGAAAATAGTTCCAGCATTCCAGAACTGTAACCAGGAGGACCGCAGTCACCCATGCAAAGTGCTTATCACGGTGCCTGCCACGCAGTGGTTGCTCCATAAATGTTCACGCTAGTTGTTCTGGGACAGTGATTGGCAAACTGTGGCTCGAGAGCCACATGCGGCTCTTGGGCCCCTTGAGTGTGGCCCTTCCACAAAATGTCATTAGAAGAAGTTTAAGTTTAAAAAATTTGGCTCTCAAAAGAAATTTCAGTCGTTGTACTGTTGACGTTTGGCTCCGTTGGCTAATGAGCTTGCCGGCCCCTGGTCTGGGATATCAGTATGACTTCCTCAGCTGACTTCTGGAAGTGGTTGTGAGAGCGAGAGCGGTGGGTGGGGATTGAGGGTTGGTTTGAGGGCTTGAGGCCTAGATATTGTGAAATAGGTCCAGGGTGGGGTTTTCAGATTTCCTGCCAGTCCCTCCAGCCTGCCAAGAAGCCCCCATGGACTTGTGCCCATACAATGTTGGCTAAATTTATTGAATGTCAGAGCAGGAAGGGACTAAAAACATCAAGTCGTCTAAGCTCCTTTTGGAATAGGTGAGGAAACTGAGGCCAACAGGAGTGAAATGGCTTATTTGAGGTCACATGCCTCGTTAGTGGCAGACCTAGGGTGGAACCTATTTCCTGATTTCCGGTGTTCTTTCCAATGCAGATGTCCCCCATTCAATACTCAGGTGTAAACCCACACGGAGCTCCAGAGGGTGGGATACACACCAGGGTTTTTGGAAGGGTGATCAATTGGCTCTCTGTCCAGGGTGAGGGAGGAAGCTTAAAGTGATAGGATGGACTGTGGCCAATGGTCTGGCATCATGGGACTTGCCCAAGCTTGTAAAGCTTATTCAAAGTTAATTTATCCAGGAACTACTTACAGAGCATCTCATAATAATAGCTGACCTTCACTGGTCAGTTATCCTGTGGCAGGCTCCGTGTTACGAGCTTTACCTGCTTTGTCTTATTTTGTCCTGACTAACATTCCTGGGAGGGTGAGGCTATTATTATCTCCATGGTATAGCTGAGGAAACAAGGTGTGGAGAGTGTAGGTTACTCATGCTAATAACCAGCAAGTAAGAGGCAATGCTGAGATGTAGTCCTCAGCCAATCTACTCCTGTATGCTTAGCCCCTACTCTCTGTTGCTGCCCAGTACCTCTTCCCCCGTCACCTCTGTGGTAAGTCCTGGTTTGGGTGCTGGGAGTAGAAAAGGAACAGCCTCTTCCTGCATAGATCTCAGATCCTAGTCAGTGTCTTAAAGAGGTCAGCTTCCAAACTGCTTTGACCTTGACCTCCAGAAAGAAATTGCAAATCATTATTTATTTTACATATTATACCCTACTCCCCAACATATAAATGTTTCATAAAACAATATTTACTTTTGTTATTTATGTACTTTCATACTTTCTATTCTATTCTATTGCATTTTATTTGATAAATAGATGGTTGAGACTTACTCACTGAGTTTTGGGACACACCGTGGGTTGCATTTCAGATTTTGAAAAGCAGTAGTTTAACAGGCATCAGACTGTATTGGCTCTCCTCCTGGCTACCAATCCACGAGACAGTACTTGCCCAGCCTTTCTGTTGCCTCAGTTCTCTCCTTCTCTATAATGGGTCACACAAGTTCATTTATGCTGGTTCAGCTCCAAAATGCTGGATAACCTCTAGGCCAGTGGTCGGCAAACGGCGGCTCTTGAGCCGCCGTTTGCCACTCTGTTGACTAATGAGTTTGCCAACCACTGTCTTAGGGAAAAACATTTTAATGATGTACTAATAATGTCTTTAACCTGAAGTCAAAACTTCTGGGTAAGGGTAATGCCTTACAGCAGTGGTCGGCAAACTCATTAGACAACAGAGTGGCAAACCACTCTGTGATCGCGCGTCACAGTTTGCCGACCACTGCTCTAGGCCATTGGGGAGCAGCAGGGCCTGCAGGAGGCAGAGAACCACCATGGCTCCATTTTCAGGGCTGCCCCTTGGGTTCCTGTTTTACAGACCCTGACTCAGGGCTCACCCCGCTGTAACCTGAAGGAGAATCTGCTGAAGGATAACTGTGCTCTGGAGTCCATTGAGTTTCCCCTCAGTGAGGTCAGCATCTTGGAGGCCAGGCCTCTCAGCGACAATGGCTCTGGAGACAGTTCCCAAATCACTCAAGTCAGTCCCCAGAGGATTGCGCTCCGGCTCCGGCCAGGTAGGAATGGGCTCACTGTGGGGAGATGCCGGGCAGATGCACACGGGCACTAGGTGGAGGTCTGATCAGGAAGCCTTGGGGCAGTAACTCACAATGGTAATGAGGCAGGAAGAGAAGGATGTGGGGAAAGCGTGGGCAGAATGGAAGAAAATGGAAGATGTTGGGACTGGGAGTCAGAAGATCGGAGTTTGAATCTTGACTCTCCCATATATTAGCTATTTGAACTTGGGCAAGTTACTCAACATAGTAGGCACTCAGAAATTGCGTGTAATTATTTATTTTGTCCCTTCTTTTCCCCCAATTCCTATTTTGCCAAGCTTGTAGCTTTGTGTTGAGGCTTAAATGAGATGTAAGATGAGAAAGCAATTTATAAACCCCCTTTCTGTGTGAGATTTGGGGCAGGGACATAGGGACAAAGAAAAGCAGAAGACCTTCAGAACCTGGAAGGATTAAGCTAAGAATCAAGCTTTTTGAACCAGATTGTGACTTTTCTGATTAAATCAAGACTGTAAGAAAGCACCTTCTATGTGTAAGTCATGTGGGTGCTATGAGGTTCAGCCTTTTTTAGAGTTTGAAGTGTAATAACTGCCATAACTTCAATGACTCAAGGTAGTAGACTCTTGGGATCCAGAGGATTAAGCAGATGAGCACTTAGAGAAGGTAGAGAATATTAAAATGGAAAATATTAAAAATGGGAGGATCAAGAGATTGGAAGAGGAACGGGGAGAGAAGGGACAGGGTTTTCAACTTTGGCTTGGTCAAGAAGTTTCTTAATACTGTTGTCCTTCCAAATCCATTTGTTACGTCTTCGAGAGAGAAGAGGAGAAAAACTAATATCCTTCTGCCTTCCAGATGATTCGAAGAGTTTCTCCATCCAAGTCCGGCAGGTGGAGGATTACCCTGTGGACATCTACTACTTGATGGACCTGTCTTACTCCATGAAGGATGATCTGTGGAGCATCCAGAACCTGGGTACCAAGCTGGCCTCCCAGATGCGCAAGCTCACCAGTAATCTGCGGATTGGCTTTGGGGCCTTTGTGGACAAGCCTGCATCACCATACATGTACATCTCCCCACCTGAGGCCCTCCAAAACCCCTGCTATGAGTAAGTCTTTCTGGAGACGTCAAGGCAGGGGATGGGGGTGAGGAATATAGGAGTAAGAGACCTTCAAAGGAAGGAAGGATTAAGCCAAGAGACAGGCTCTTAGAAGCATTGATTGTGACTTTTCTAATTAAATCAAAGAGAATTTAAGGAAATACTTTCTATGTATAAGGCAAGTGGGTGCTATGGGATTCAGAGTGGGACATAGTTCCAGCATTTTCTAGGGACTGAAGTGTATGAACTTTCACAATTTCTATGACTCAAGGTAGTTGATTCTAGGGTAGCTTTGTTGGCTACCTTTTGGCCAAATCATATTTTCTCTCTACCTTAGTCTTCCTTCTAGCAAGTGATCCACCCTATTGATCTGAGTGTTGTGTAAAAAGATCTCAAAAGCTGCTTGAAGACCTAGAAAAAAAAATCTATCAGCTTCTTGGTCTTTGTCACAAATAAACTGGAGACAAGAGAATGCTGGGAGGCACAGGAACAAGATCAAGAGTAGAGAGAATGCATGGATAAGTAAATAGAGGAATTATAATTTCAGAAGGATTGATTTTATTGTCATTTTCATCATTGTTCTACTCATCAAGAGTATGAGTCTTCAAAGTTAAAATGCTTATTATGTAATAGGTTGAGACTATGAAAATCCATAACAATTTTTAATGATGGTTTCTGAGCCTGACAAGTACAGATTTACAAGTACAGATTTTTCAAAGTTATGTGTTATGCCTTTTTAAGCTTCTGAGTTGTAAGGTTCCCCAGTTAAGATATCAGCTATCTGCCGAAACCAGTTTGGCTCAGTAGATAGAGCGTCAGCCTACAGACTGAAAGGTCCCAGGTTTGATTCCAGTCAAGGGCATATACCTTGGTTCCAGGCACATCCCCAGTAAGGGGTGTGCAGGAGGCAGCTGATCGATGTTTCTTCCTCATCAATGTTTCTGACTTTATATCCCTCTCTCTTTCTCTCTGTAAAAAAAATCAATAAAATATATTAAAAATTAAAAAAGATATCAGCCATCAATTAAATAAACAACCCATTGTTTAATAAACAACCCTGTCTGCACAGATCTATCAATTCATTGATGGTTCGGGGGCAGAGTTATTGGTGAAACTTTTACTTTATTGTTGTGTTAATGTTACTTTAGAAAAATATTAAATATAAGGTGATAGCAATAATAAGAGCCTCTGATCTAAGTGCTTTGTGTTAACTTATTTAAGTGTTAAAATAACTTATGAAATATGTGCTCTCATTTCCCATTTTTATAGGTTAAGTGTAGAGATTTGAACCAAGGCAATGTAGTTTTGTAGCTCACTCTTATCCACCAGGCCAGCAGGAAGTAAGATCAATGTGGTTATTTGAGGGGTTTGGAGTCTAAACTGTCTGGGTAATCATCTAGGTAATTGCCAGTTCTCTACAAATATGGATAACCCTGTTATTCATATCTGTTCCCCATTTTCCCCCTCTCAGTCCCCATGTAGTCTTTTCCATCAGGCTGTCTGCTTAAATTATCTTTCTCCCTTCCCAGGATGAAGACCACCTGTTTGCCCATGTTTGGCTACAAACATGTGCTGACACTAACTGACCAAGTGAACCGCTTCAATGAGGAAGTGAAGAAGCAGAGTGTGTCACGAAATCGAGACGGCCCAGAGGGTGGCTTTGATGCCATCATGCAGGCTACCGTCTGTGATGTGAGTTTGGAGGGCATGGAGTGCCAAGTGTGGTTACTGCAGATCAAATGGGGAATGAAGTGGTTCAACTGTGGGGATTTCTATGTGAAATAAGAGATAGGAAGTAAGCAGAGCTTCATAGTCAAAAAATAAGTATAGGCAAAGAATTGCTCCTGATAAGCAACCTTTGCTTATATCTGCTCCCTGGCCAGAGCTGACAATTTTTTGAACCACTTGGTACCAGATGTTCTCTCGGAGAGCATTTTCTCATCTTCTCCGGAAGTATACCAGAATCAAGCTGGGTTAACTTAACCTCAGGTAAGAAGGATGATGTTAAGCAAGGATTTCTTCTAGCCCAGCTCAGCTTTGCAGATGTAGGTTGGTTTCTAAGCGGGCCATATGATTATCACTGGAAAAGTTATATTTGGAATTGAATCGTGTCTCTTGGCTGCTTGGACTAATCAGCCATGAGACTGTTTTCCTAAGAAACAGAAACCCCTGAGTTGGGAAGTTTCAGCTTGCGTTCCAACGACTGGGACTGAGGCCCTTCACCAAGAAAACTTGTTCAGACCTTCAGGCAGGAAGGTCCTCGGGTCTTTGTTTTCTGCCAGTGAGACATCTAAAGTTGCTTTCTTGCCCTAGCTGGTTTGGCTCAGTGAATAGAGCGTCAGTCAGCCTGCGGACTGAAGGGTCCTGGGTTTAATTCTGTCAAGGGCACATGCCCGGGTGTGGGCTCGATCCTCAGTAGGGGGCATGCCAGAGGCAGCACATCAATGATTCTCATCATTGATGTTTCTACCTTTCTCTCCCTCTCCCTTCCTCTCTGAAAATCAATTAAAAATATTTTTAAAATTGCTTTCTCTCTTTTGCCCCGCTTCCTTTTTTTTTTTTTTTAAACAGGAGAAGATTGGCTGGAGGAATGATGCATCCCACTTGCTGGTGTTTACCACTGACGCCAAGACCCATATAGCACTGGATGGACGGCTAGCAGGCATTGTCCAGCCCAATGACGGGCAGTGCCACGTTGGCAGTGACAACCATTACTCTGCCTCCACTACCATGGTGAGGTTCTTGGTTTTTGTTGTTGTTTTGAATATGTGTTTATTTATTTCAGAGAAGAAGGGAGACACAGCGAGAGATAGAAACATCAGTGATGAAAGAGAATCATTGATCGGCTGCCTCCTGCAAGTCCCACACTGGGATCGAGTCTATAATCTGGGCATATGCCCTGACTTAGAATCAAATTGTGACCTCCTAGTTCATAGGTCAATGCTCAACCACTGAGCATTGAGCCCACAACCCGGGCATGTGCCCTTGATTGGAATCAAACGAACCCAAGATGTCCCCTTTCCTCGGTCCATAGGCCAATGCTCTATCCGCTGAGCCAAACCAGCTAGGGCTCAGGTCCTCTCTTTTTATAGGATTACCCCTCTTTGGGGCTGATGACTGAGAAGCTGTCCCAGAAAAACATCAATCTGATCTTTGCAGTGACTGAAGCTGTAGTCAGTCTCTACCAGGTAACTATGCCATCAGGGCTTCCTAGAATGGAGATGGGAGTGGGAGTGGGAGTGGGGCTGTGATGGGAGGACTTATCTTAGGGAACCAGCATTGACCATGGTTCCCAACCAGGAAAGATGTTCCTACAACCTGTTCCCAGGAGCTAATGATTCCTTTCCAACTTTGACCTAGCAGTATGGGTGTGTCAATGTTTGCTGTGGGGAAAGGGAGTGAGTGAGTCAGGGGGTAAGGGGTGTGAGAGGTGTTCTCTAATTTTGCTCAATGCTGAGAAACTACTAGATTTATTCCTGGGAGTGACAAGACAAATACCCTTTTTTTCTCCTCAATCTTCATTTCAAGACCCTTCATCTGATTAGGGGAGGGCTTTTGGAGACCACTACGTTCAATCAGTCAATGTTGGATATTTTTGTCTTCCTTTCTAGAACTATAGTGAGCTCATTCCAGGGACTACAGTGGGGGTTCTTTCTGCTGATTCCAGCAATGTCCTCCAGCTCATTGTTGATTCCTATGGGGTAAGTGTCTTACACTGGGAAAAGGCCTGCTAAGAGTTTACCTCACTTGGCATTTACCCAGGAGGATTCATATTTGTAAGTCCTGGCTGCTGGTTTACCTTGAATCCTTCCTCTTGCTCATCAAGGGGCCAGGTGATGGCCAGCACTGAGAGGAATGCAGCCTTCTGAGAAAGAAATGGCTCAGAAGTAAAGCCAGTGGGCTTAGGAACAATGGGTGAAGAACTTAGTGGAGGTAGAATGGAAAGAGAGGATGGGGGTGATGATTAGAAAGGAGCAGAGTCCTAAAATTAGAGAAGGAGACTGAGTGAGGGAGAGCTGGGCTCCAACAAGAGGGAAAAAGAGGGAGCTGAGCCACAGGGAAGGTGAGGCTGATAAAAAAAAATTAAGTAGAAATTGCTACTACCCTAAGTGACCAGCATTAGCACTTCCCTTTCGCACATCCAGGAGGCCTACATGGGGGTGTAGCTGGTTTAGATGTTATCCAGACTCACCTAGACACAAATGAGGAGAGAGAGAGGGAGCAGAGCCTGGGCTGGAAATATAGCAGGTGACAGGCTCCTAGGGGGACTCTGGCAACTTCTAAGTGAACCTTAACATCTGGCACTTCAGGGTCAGTCCAGATTCTGCTTGGGATGGAATTGGCACCTACCCATTTCCTCTCAGTCCATTTCCTTACCTTCTTTTGCTCAGAAAATCCGCTCTAAAGTCGAGCTGGAGGTACGTGACCTTCCTGAGGAGCTGTCTCTATCCTTCAATGCCACTTGTCTCAACAACGAGGTCATTCCAGGCCTTAAGTCTTGTGTTGGACTCAAGATTGGAGACACGGTAAGGAGGTCTGGGCAGGGACTGACCTTGGCATGTGCCCTGGAGTGTCTGTGGGTACCCCACCCCTTCCTTCTTCCCTGCAACTTCTTCCTGCAGGTCATTATCACTTAGATGTAATAGAGCTAAGGCTTCTGTTGCCTAAACTTTCTCTATCTATTAAGTGAACTTAACTTCATTGTCCGGATTTTTAAAAACTTGAATTGAGGTAACCTCTGTTTAATTATACACAGTTAATTGCCAATGAAAATATTTTTTACCTCAGCCCCTAACCAGTCTCCAACCCTGCCCCACCCCCAAGGTAAAGCCTTTCTTTCCTCCACAGTGTAAAATAGTAGTGTCTTCTATCAGCATTTATTAAGCACTGACTTTGGGCCAGACATTGTTCTAGTTGCTGAAGATTCAATAGCAAATGGAAAGGCAAAAATACCCACCCTGATGAAGTTTCAGAATGCAAATGTTCATTTTGCCCCTCCGGTCCCTCTATGGCTTTCCTTACTTAGTTGTTGGTTCTCTGTTTCTGTTTAAGGGGAAATGGGTTGGTGAAGGCAGATGGAGGAAAGAGGAGGATATTTATATATCCTTTTTTAAAAGATTCAAACCTATTTCATTCTCTATCCTATATAATAAAAGAGTAATATGCAAATTGACCGTACCTCCACTACACCCACCAGCCACGTCCACCAGCCAATCAGGAGTGATATGAAAATCAATCCCAACCAAGATGGCTGCTGCCCAAGGCTGGAAAGCCTTGGCCAGAGGCTTTCTGGCCTTGGGCAGGCCAGGGCTGGGGCAGAGCCAGCCATGGGCCCAATCTCAGGGCGATTGCTGGGGGTCCCCTGGCCGAGGTTCGCTGCCCAAGGCTGGAAAGCCTCTGGCTGAGACTTTCCAGCCTTGGGCAGGCCAGGGTTGGGGTGGAGCCAGCCAGCCATCGGCCCCATTGCAGGGCAATCGCTGGGTGCCCAAGGGTGAGCTGTCAGTAGGACATCCCCTGAGGGCTCCCAGTATGTGAGAGGGGGCAAGTTGGGCTGAGGGACCCCCCCCCCCCAGTGCATGAATTTCGTGCACCAGGCCCCTAGTAAATTATAAAATACAAAGGTGGCTATATTAATGACAAAACTCAAACAGTACCGAGAGGGAGTTTGTTAATGGGCAGAAGTCAGTCCCTCTCCCGGGTAGATGGTGGCCTCCCTATTGCTGGGCCAGAAGTGCTGTCATTTTGGCCTTCACCTTCTCCAGCCGCTTGGCCAAGTGGCTGTTGGTCATGTCCACTTCCTCAATCTTGTCCAGTGTTATTTGTAACTCTCCTTGTAACTTACTTTTTTCTGCTTCCAGTTCATCTTCCACTTCCCCCAGCATTCTCAGCAGCTGTTTTATATCTTAGCACCTGTCCTCCAAGCCAGCTAATACTTTGCTCCAAGGTGGTTATATCCTGTTCTGCTTTGGAAAGCTTAAACTTGGATTCACTCATTTGTCTATTAGTGTCTCTCTGCATTTCAATGAACTGCAAGTGTGAACCATTCTGCAGCCGGGCCAGGTCCCCAGCCGCCCTGCCTTCACCTTGGAGCACTTCCACCACTCCTCTTCTAACTGCAGCTTCAGTTTTCTAACCTTGAGAGTAACTCTTCCTTCTCTCCAGCAAGTTTTCGTAGCCTTACATCTAGAGGACCCTCTCCTATGGACTCCAAGACCTAAGCAGCTTCCTGAGACTGCACAGTGATGGCTCCAACCACCCGTCCATGATTGACATCACCTTTGGGAGTGCCATCGGGGATTATAACTAAGCCCTGTTTCTCAATAAGCTCATCTCTTTGTCGGGGGCCTTCTTTAAGTTCATCCATTTTATGCTGCAGCACACTACACATATGTTTCTGCCTTGCTAACTCCTTTGATTTTTCTTCATTTTCTCTATAAAATTCTGCCATCTGCTCCTCTTGTTCTTCAATAACATCCTTGAGGGTATCTACCTGGTAGATCAAATTGTTCTTCTCATTGTCTAACTGTACATTAGAACCATGGCTTTCTTGTATTTTTCTTCCACATCAGACAAAGACCTCCACGGTTCACTTAATAAGGTGTCTGGATCTGTTAAGCTGCTGGTGACCCTGCTTCCCCTCTGGATGAGTTTCCACTTCGAGGGGTTGTTGCTGAAGCAGGATTTAGAGATGAAGTCTTATGTAATTTTCAGCATACTGATTGACAGATTTCTCATCCAACTCTTTTTACTGTTGTCCCAGTTCTCTCATGTGTGTATCTCTTGCTTCTGCAGGGCAGCCTGTCTTGCTGCCAGCCTTGCCTCTGCCTCTCCGACAATGTTATTCAGCTTCATCTCTGCAGAAAATTGGCCTTTCACAGGTGTCCTTTTCCTTCCAGAGCCAGGAGTCCCCATCTTGTCTTGATTGTCTTTTAACTCTGAGAAATGATTCGGTCTGTTTTCAGACTTGTCCCTGTGTGCGGGAACTGGCTACATTGCCTCCCATGAAAGGCTTGAGCACGGCCCGTCCCTTGGGAGTTCACCAGCGTGAAGAGCGGGGAGCAAAGGGTGAAGGGCACGGCGGGTGACCTCCCCCATCCTAGGTCCCTGGCCAGATGGGCTGGGCTGGACATGGCAGTTCCATGTGCTGGTGGCTGATCAGCCAGTCACACTGATGTCCCCTGGGGACTCAGGCTCAGGCAGCAGGAACCAGCTGCTGGGAAGAGCCACAGCCCAAGTGGCAGATGGAGGTGGCAGAGGGGTGGGGCCCTATTCTCCTATCTAATAAAATATTAACATGCAAATTAACCACTACTCTGCCATACCACCAGCCATGCCCACCAGCCATGCCCACCAGCCAATCAGGAGCAGATATGCAAATTAACCCAAGCCAAGATGGCTGCAGCCACAAAGTGACACAAGGGAGGTATGGGTTTCTATACCTTCAGGGCAAACCAGCTGGCCCCCACCCAGGCACCAGGCCTCTATCCTATCTAATAAAAGAATAATTTGCAGATTGACCATCACTCCAACACACAAGATGGCTGCCCCCATGTGGTCAAAGATCCTGACCCCAAGTGGACACAAGATGGCCACCGCAAGATGGCCAGCAGAGGAAGGCAGTTGGGAGGAACCAGGCCTGCAAGGGAGGGCAGTTGTGGGCGATCAGGCCAGCAGGGGTGGGCAGTTGGGAGGGACCAGGCTTGCAAGGGAGGGCAGTTGTGGGAGATCAAGCCTGCAGGGGAGGGCAGTTAGGGGTGACCAGACCAGCAGAAGAAGGAAGTTTGGCGTTACCAGGCCTGCAGGGAAGGGCAGTTGGGGTAAACCAGGCTTGCAGGGGAGAGCAATTGCGGGGGACCCAGGCCTGAAGGGGAGGGCAGTTAGTGATGACCAGGCCTGCAGGGGAGGGCAGTTAGGGGCAAACAGGCTGGCAAGGGAGCAGTTAGGCATCAATAAGACTGGCAGGAAGAAGCGGTTAGGGATAATCAGGAAGGCAGGCAGACAAGCAGTTGGGGATCAGTAGTCCTGGATTGTGAGAGGAATTCCAGATTGGAGAGGGTGTAGGCTGGGCTGAGGGACACTCCCCCCATCCCCCATGCACAAATTTCGTGCACTGAGCCTCTAGTATATCTATATTTATATTATCTATCTATCTCCACCCATCCGTCTATTTTAGGCACATGTGCACATACCTCATGTAAGAAATATTGGCCTGAAGTGTGTTTGATTGCATAGTGATGAAATATTATCTGGAAACTGACAGTAGGTCCTGAGCCTGTGCATGGCCACTGTGTGGCATTTCTGGTACAAAAGAGTGCTTTGTCTGTCTTGCTGAGACGATGTAATAAGCTCAGGTAGCTTCACTGGCCAGAGCAGAGAGTTCACAAGATCATAGGTTCTGTTCTGCTTGAGCTGGTTTATTTCACATGTGGAATAAGAAACACACACCCAGCCCTAGCTGGTTTTGCTCAGTGGATAGAGTGCCTGCCTGCGGACTGAAGGGTCCCAGGTTTGATTGTGGCCAAGAGCACATACCCGGGTTGCAGACTCAATCCCCAGTGGGGGCTGTACAGGAGGCAGCTGATCAATGATTCTCTCTGGTCATTGATGTTTCTATTTCTCTCTCTCTCTTCCTCTCTGTAATCAACAAAGAAATATTTTTTAAAAACGTACACACACAACCTTCTATATCATACCTGAAAACGCCTGTCTCTGCACCCAGCCAGATAAGTCACAACTGCACAGCTATTAGGGCTTTTGTTTTTGCTTTGCAGACCTTGGTGTGGGAAGGCACCTAGTTCGAGTATTCCTCAGCAGAGCAGAGAACAGCTTATTTCCAGGGCTGGAGTGTTAACAAGGGCCTCCCTGTGTCTGAATACAATCTTATTTTCCACCCAGGTGAGCTTCAGCATCGAGGCCAAGGTGCGAGGCTGCCCCCAGGAGAAGAAAAAGTCCTTTACCATCAAGCCTGTGGGCTTCAAGGACAGCCTCACCGTCCAGGTCAGCTTCGACTGTGACTGCGCCTGCCAGGCCCATGCTGAGCCTTACAGCCGCCGCTGCAACAATGGCAATGGGACCTTTGAGTGCGGGGTGTGCCGCTGCGGGCCTGGCTGGCTGGGGACCCAGTGTGAGTGCTCAGAGGAGGACTACCGCCCCTCCCAGCAGGATGAGTGCAGCCCCCAGGAGGGCCAGCCTGCCTGCAGCCAGCGGGGCGAGTGCCTCTGTGGCCAGTGCGTCTGCCACAGCAGTGACTTTGGCAAGATCACGGGCAAGTACTGCGAGTGTGATGACTTCTCCTGTGTCCGCTACAAGGGGGAGATGTGCTCGGGTGAGTAGAACTGCATATCCTCCCATCCCGATACCCACACACACTCACACATCTGAGCTTGAGGTGGGCACAGGAAGGCCCGTGGGGCAGAGCTGAGTAGATGATGTTGTACTCCAGTGGGAGAAAACAGAAATGAGGTTCTCTTTCATTCCTCTCAGCTCCCTATGTCTTTGCTCGTGGGGTACAGGAAAATTTGCTTGTAGGAGGGAGTGGGGAAACTTGAAGGTGAAGGTAGCTTTTTTATTTTCTTTCATCTGCCCTCCACTTAATATTGTCATTCTTCATTGTTTTGAGGATACAGACCAATTCTTTTTCAAGGGAAAAAAATCACTGGCTGATGGTAATTAAATTTCTAGTATTTATAGATTTGGAAAATACATGATGAAATAGGTATACATACATACATAGTGAAATAGGTAATAATTGTCTTATGTGGATTTATCTTTTTATCACAGAAAGACTTGGAAAATAGTAATGGATAACCAAGGCATTGGAGCACATTTAATGAGCCAAGTACACTTGGCACCATGATTGGAAAACAGAAAGCTCTTATTAAATGTTGGCACTATTTTGTTATCACTATCGGCATTACTATTACTTTTTGGGTTCTAGATCTTTGCTGAACAAATGGTAGCCACTGGCCACATGTGGTTATTTAAATCTAATCAATTCAGTTCATTCCAATTTAAAATTAGAAACTCAGTTCTTCTGTTGCGCCGGAGCCACATGGCCAGTGGCTGCCACTATGGACAGCGCAGATGTATATTGACTAGCACTGCGGTCCCGGCCTGCCGACTGGGATTATGGTATTGAGTCCTTCTACCTGCAGGATACTGAGTTGTTGTGCTTCTCATTGCAACAATTCGGTAAAATCTTGGCCAATTGATCATCTCAAACTGACTTCTCCTTGTCTCAAAGACCATTCCTGGGGTACTTCTCCGGCTAGAAAAAGCTGAGCTCATGTTGATGTAGTCTCTACCTGTACTGACTATACTCTAGGAGGCAAATAGGCCATCTGGATTGTTCCCAGGACACTGGGAAATGGGTTTTTACTGGGCTGTAACCACTGTGGCTTAATCCTCCTTGTGACAAATTGGAGATGTCTGTAAATTGGTTGGGACTGGTTTATGGGTGTATTGTGTGGCCAAACAGAGATTATAATTGGCTTCTATGGTGATCAAATCCATGACCCAAGTTGGCTTCATTTGCATTGGGGCTTCAACCAGCTGAGCTCATCCGCCAGATGTTCACTTTAAAAAGACTTGATTACAAAGGTAAATCTGTGTCATTCTAAAGCATGTCCAAGTAATATAAAATGGCTCCTTTTTATTATCAACATTGTTTTCTTTACTCATGCCAACAAAATATGAGGTTGGATAAAAGGATATCAGAGTAATTAATTGAGAAATCAGACATACACACACACATACACAAACACACACACATACACTAGCAGTTTAAATTAGGAGATGAGGTATGAGTTTAAGTTCATTTTAATACTTAATGATATTTATGTCATATTCGAAGTATCAAAGGGAATAGGTAAATTTGACGTGGGGGAAGACTGGCGCTGAAGGGGAGAGGGTTGTTGGAGGAGAGGCCAACAGATAGCCCACTGTGGGCCCCAGGGACAGAAGGGGGTGCACTAGGCCTCCATGGCCTGATTGTTCCTGGCCTGATGGGAGGTCGTGTGGGAGGGATCCCAGCAGTGTGTTTGCTTTGGCTGCCAGCCCCACTGAAGCCACAAAACATAGCTGCTGGGGTCCGCAGCCCCGGTTCCTGCCTCCCACCAGCGCAAGAACAGCCTGTGCTTTATGTGCTGCAGCCTAACCTGTGAGGGCACCACAGCAGCCACTGCAGCCTCTCAGAGGCTTCCCTCCCCCACTTCCTTCCAGGGTTCTGGGTGCCCACTGGTCTTAGGGCTGGACCCCAATGCTGTCCTCACATTCCCCAGTAACAGATACTCGGGGACACAATCATTGAGCAGTGCCTGTGCCAGGCACTCAGTCCGTATGGGTGAGCAGGGGTCATGCATGATTCCTCTCCTCTCTGAGCTTATAGCCCAGCTGGCTATTGTCCCTCCCCAGAGCTGTTGGCCTGTCGTCTATTGTTTGCTGCAAACAGGGGCTCATGAGGCAGGAGGGCTATGCCTTGGCCATTTCTCTAGCTCCTGGCCTTCCCCCTCCTCTCCTTCCCAATGGAGGCACACATGGCCTTCATGGCTGCACCTTGTCAAACTCAGGGAGTGCATCTTTGTCCTGGTGAGACCCACCCACCTACCACATCCCTGAACATCGATTGGTTGCATCCCCCACCTGGTGAGCCAGGTTCTGTGCTGTGTGTTGTAGTGATGAGGAATAGAGAGGCACGATAAGACAGTTTGCCTTTCATTCACTTACCTGAGCATAAGTCACAACACAAAGCACCACCTGCCAGATCCGAGAAGAGAGGTCCTCGGGGAGTTCCTGAGACTCACTGTGGACCTGCGAGGCCTGGGTGGCTTCATGGAGGAGGTGGGACATCAAAGGAAGGGCTGGCTCATTGAGGAGAGGAGTAGAGAGATATTTCATCTCAGAAGGGCAAGCTGCATGGAAAGAGCGACTGCGTTTTCCCTGACCTGAAATAAGGCCCCTCCTTGTTGCCTTCTGCCCTACTTTCCTCCTCTTTCTCACACTTTCTCTTCATTTATTACCCCCTTCCTCTGACTTTCCTATGAACCCAGACTCAGCCACCCTGTTGCTGGAGGGGTGCCAGTCCTGTGACATTACTACACTGTGGCTTCCTTTTCAGGGTTGACTCTGCCAGGGCAGAGGGTCAGCCTGCTGGCTCTAGTCTGCCACTTCCCCTCCAACCTTCCTCCCTGGCCGGCGGGGCAGACCCTTTCCTCAAAGATCACTTTGTTTAGCTTCACAAAGGAAACACTTATGGGACAAGGGTTTCTGAGGCGGCTGAGGTCTCCGAGGGCTGCCAGGCCTCTGTAGTGTTGGCCTTTCGCTGTCCGGGAGCCAGGGCCAAAAAGTGGGTGTAGTGGGTACTGTGGGCCCCACTCTGCTGGCTGGCACACCCTTTCCCCAGACACTGTTAGGGCTGCTCATAAGAGTGCACAGCTGGCCTTTCTCTGGAGAATTACCTTCTGCTGACAGGAGCTGTCTCGCCCTCAGACCTTGGCCAATGACTGACGGATAAAGGGTTACACAGGACCAGGTCCCTTGCCTCCAAAGTGGGCTAGGTCTGTGGGATCATTCATCTCCAGAGCCCAGGGATCAGATCAAAGGGAGTCTCCAACTGAAACCACGCTCCTGCCCTGCCCTGCGTCCCTCCCTCCTTCTTCTAAGTCACTTGAACAAGAATTCTCCCCATAAGCTGTATTTCTATGAAACCCAACCTCTTTCTTCTTTCTCCACCTTCTGCCAGGCCATTGTCTGTCTCTGCTCTGCATATATACTGGGCAGCTGTGGCAGATGAGGTTGTGTTTCCCATCCTTCCTGGGAAATACTAGTCGACATTTCTTTCCAGGGCAGTGAAGGTGTGTGTCTGAATCTTGAATGCCAGTGTGGTTACTGGAGGCTGGTGCTGGGGTCACTGGCAGAGGGACCTGTAGTGGCCGAGAGACATTAGTAAAACCCACTGGGGGCTGGCTTGTTGCTGCTTGAGCTGGCCATGGACACCCCCTCCTCCAGTAGCATGTGGCCTGTCTGCTCTCACAGACCCATTCAGGTTACTTCCCCCTTGTTTCCTGCCTTTCCTCTGATTAACAATCAGATTTTTATTATTCATTCACTTCCTCCTGATTCAGAGTCCTGGGGTATGAGTCACCTTTGTGCAAGTTTAGGAACCATGATTTAAAGCTTTATTAAATGAATATTAGGGGAATATAGCATTGAGAGATATTGTCAGCATTTAAACAGTATAAGTCCCACCTTAGTCTCTCTCCCATCCCTACACATGTGCAGTAAAGGGAATAGGTCTTTTCAACTAGGGCCAATGGCTCTGTACAATAATGTGATAATACAACACAGAGCATACATTTCCAGAAATGTAACTAGGATATAACCATCATGAGAGAAGGGAGACCCTGCCTGTCTTGTCCATTGAGGAATCTCTAGTGCCCAGCATGTGGCGTGAGCTCAGTAAATATTTGTTGAATGACTGGATAGATAAACATTAATTGCATGCCTATTCTGATGTTATGCTAATTGTCATTGATGCAAACTTTAATATTTGGTGCCAGTTGTGTACTGGAAATATCAGGGGGAGCACTTTGTAAAGTACATCTGAAACTAATACAAAATATTGAATGTCAACTGTAATTGAAAAAAATGAAAAATTAGTATGATATGTGCTCTCCCATCAAGGAACTCACATCTAGAAAGAGAAACAGATAAGCAAAAGGGTGAACATAAAGGTTAAAATAGAGATGTAGACTAGTCTACGTGCTGGCAGAACACATGACTGACTATTGATTTGACCTGTGGAGGTCAGAAATAGTCCCCGAGAGGAACATCTGAGTTGAGCCATAAAGGTGAGTGGGAGTTTGGTCACAGGAAGAAAAGTCTAGACAGACAGAGGGAACAGCATGAATAGAAGCATGAGAATATGAAGATAGTGTGGAAGATGGTAAGCAGTTCTGTGTGGTGGCCAGTGTGCGGCAATGTGAGGTGGGTGCTGAGAGATAAAGCTCGGAAGCAGGTTGAGCCACTGATGTGGGGTTGGGGCACTCACCAACTGCTCTGCCCCCGTGGGCTGTGTGTTTGCAGGCCATGGCCAGTGCAGCTGTGGGGACTGCCTGTGTGACTCCGACTGGACCGGCTACTACTGTAACTGTACCACACGCACCGACACCTGCATGTCCAGTAACGGGCTGCTGTGCAGCGGCCGGGGCAAGTGCGAGTGCGGCAGCTGCGTCTGCATCCAGCCGGGCTCCTACGGGACCACCTGTGAGAAGTGTCCCACCTGCCCTGATGCCTGCACCTTTAAGAAGTAAGTGAGCAGGAAAGTGAGTTGGAGAGAGTTGGGTGGGAGATTGGGAAGGAGGTGGGTGGAGAGGGTCCCCCAGACTAGAATACCCAACTCTCCAGGTTCGGTCTCTTACTCACCAAAGCTTTATGGGGAGGAGTCTGCTCCAGCCACATGGCTCGCTTTCCTCATTCACTGAAAACTTTGGGGAAAGGTGGAGGTGGAGCCAACCATGAAGGAGTCAGTGTAGTACCAGACTCCAGTCAGAGAAACTCCTCTTCTAGGGTAGCATCCTGAGTCCCTGAGTTGGAAGGAAGGCTAAACCAGATTACTTTTGGGGAATTTTCAAGTGCTGGTGTTCTGATTCTGTGGGAGATGTGGGGCTGAAGCTGCATTAAGGCAACAGATGTCCACCAGTACAGTCGTCTCTCATTTGGGGATCAGAAGAAGCTTGTGGCAGCCCAAGTCCATGGCAATACCATTTCTCCTTCCACTTAAGAGTGGTAAGGGAAAGAGCATCTAATTAGGGCCGAATGCTTAAAAGGTCCCCCACTGGGTTTAATGCACTGCTGACTTGAAATTCTTAGTCATTTCATTGAGCAAGGGGCCTGCCATTTTCATTTTGCACTGGGTCCCCAAACTATGTTACTGGTTCTGACTTTAAGGCTCCCAGAAGTGCCATAGGGTTCACCCTGCTGTCATGGCCTTGGGTGGAGAAATGTAATGACATTACCTGGAGGCCTCTGCCTGCCAGGCCTTGAACTCCAGACTTGACTCTCTGGGCCCCCAGGGGGGTCTTACAGATGGTTCTGTTTGTATGTTTGTTTTCCGAGCTAGAGTGGCTTCCTGGGTGTATGGAGGTCAGAGCCAGACTAAAACACTCTCGGGGTTGCTCCTAGCTTGCTTTGATTCCTGTGCCCTCTTTCCTCCTCCCCTTTCCTTAGGGAGTGTGTCGAGTGTAAGAAGTTCGACCGTGGAACTCTGTACACGGAAAACACTTGCAATCGTTACTGTCGTGATGAGATTGAGTCTGTGAAGGAGCTTAGTAAGTTCAGCCTGTCAATTTTTCTAATTTAACCTCAGAAACTATCCAACTCTGATATGCTACATGGGGGAGTAATTTTGACCTCAAAGGCATGTCATGCAGGCCTGATGCACAGTAGGCACTTAATGAAAGCTGACTAGAGTGCTCCTCACTTCTACTAATTTGTTCAGCAGATCCTCCCCTTTCTACTTCTAGGAACCCGCATACTCAGCAAGATCCTGCAGATAGCTTTCAAAGTGTGTATAACTCAGGCAACCAAGATATATCTCCACAAGGATAGGAAGAGAAAGCACCCCCCTTTTACAGATGAAGAAACTGAAGCACAGAGAGGGAGAGTAGTTACCTACGACAGTCTTAGCTTAGTAGGCTAGTAAGTATTTACTAATAGGCAGGCATTCAGCTTTGTTGGAGAAGAACCTTCACCCTTATGAATTTGTAGCCAAAATCACAGCTGAAGCCAAAATCATGGCTTTCTAGAGCCCCTTATGGAATAGACAAATAAAGTAGGGAGCAACTCTTGTTTGCAGCTATTCTGATTTGTACTTCATTTTGACCTAAAGAAAATGGTCTTTGCTGCTGTCAGCACATCTGATGTTTTCTGGGCCAGGTAGTGTTGGGTGGGGCCAGGGACAAGGCAATCTCTCTTGAGATAGTCATCTCCCACAAAGGCAGGAAACACGCTTTTAGTGAGAGCTACAGAAAGACAGCCTATCAGCTTCTAGGCACAGGTGTTATGGAAAAAGGTCAGATTTCTGGACCCTTTGGCAAACATCCAAAGTGGGGCTGAAGTTAGGGTGATTTGGGGATTGAGTCTGAATAATTTTTCTCTCTGGTGGACA
The DNA here is from genome assembly GCA_027563665.1 of Antrozous pallidus. Taxonomy (NCBI): domain Eukaryota; kingdom Metazoa; phylum Chordata; class Mammalia; order Chiroptera; family Vespertilionidae; genus Antrozous; species Antrozous pallidus. Next base: position 33,555,448 of record CM050526.1, read on the forward strand.
CTGTGCTTGCTATGGTCAGTTTAGGGAGGAGGGGCTGCTCAGATGTAAGATATTTTTGTTATCTAGACCAGATGGATATTACAGGTTAGTTGATAAGTATTTTGACACCTACCTGCCATGAATCATAAGAATAAATATTTATTTGTATGAAATTTTATAACTTACAAAAGTTATAAAAATATCTTTCATGCACATAATCATCATCTTTTCCCAACAACGTAGTAAAGTAGAACTATAGGACTACTGTTATCTTCATTTTGATGAGGAAATTAAATCTCAGGGAAATTAAGTAACTTGCCCAAGCAAATTAGTGATGAGTTAAGACTAGAAATAAACCCTGAAATTCTTACTCTTTCCATGGTACTAGAATGCGACTGGTTCACTAAATTAAAGACTTATTGAGTTAAAGTTTGAAAACTGTGCTTTGAGACTCATGCTAGTCACTTACTTGCTGTGTGACCTTGACACATTTGCATAATCTCATTGTGTGTCATTTTTACTCATCAACTTCATCAGTGTAGAGCATGATAGCTGGAAGAGGGTAACACATAGTTTCACTGTCAGAATCACAGGCTTTAGAATGAGAAGGAATGGAACCTACAAAACATGATGGAAATCAGAGAAGAGAGGATGGCTCTGGAGAGAAACACTGGGTCAGAAGCAGAAATGGAGAAACTCTGAGGGCTGAATGCACAAACTATTGAGAATCATTGAGTGAGCAGAGAAATGAAAGAGGGGTAATGGAGCACCTGCTCTTGAATTTATGCCATTTCATTTTCAACCATCTCTGTAAGGTGAGGATATTATTTTTCTTTTATTTATAAAAAAGGAGGAATTCATAAGGTCAAGTAATTTACCCAAGATCACACAACTGCGAAGTGGTAGAGCCAAGCTTTAAAGCAGATTGTGTAATACTATAATATCATGTTCCTTCCTGAGGAAGGAATCAGAACCAAAAAGGAGCGGTGAGGGACAAAGTACATCAGTCAGGGTCATCTGGAGGCAATTGTCGGGCATGACAGCCATCTCAAATCTAGGCACCTTGCCTAATGTCAAGTGTAGGGTTTTCTGTTGCATAATTTCACAGAAATTCCATGAGTAGTGTTTGGAGATGACCCCATCTTCCAGGAATTGACCAATTTTTCTCATTCTCTCATCCTCCCCCCTCTTCCAGAGGACACTGGCAAGGATGCAGTGAATTGCACCTACAAGAATGAGGATGACTGTGTCATCAGATTCCAGTACTATGAAGACTCCAGTGGAAAGTCCATCCTGTATGTGGTAGAAGAGCCAGGTGAGTGACTCCCGAAGGCCCTTGGCCCTGTCTCCAGGGAGAGGGAGAACCATGTTAGGCAGTTGTGTCATCTATCATGCCTCTTAAACGGAACAGCCAGGTTAAGCCTGACCTTACAAGTAATAAGGCAGGGCCTGTCATCTGGGTATGAGGGATATATAAATACAAATATTAGCAAGAAAGTGATTTCCTAATTGATGAAATAGAAAAATAAGGTGGATGAAGAGAGGAAGAGTGTAAATGTGGATCCCGTGAAGAAACAAAAATCATAGCTTTCGGGTTTTTTAGGTGGTAATGTTAAGAAGTAAGGAATTTAAATTCTAGGACTTTTCTGCACAAGGCATCTGCTCTACTATTAGTTAAATGGTTGCCAAAAGCAACCAGCTTGCTGCTTCAGAGGAAGGCCTGATGGTTTGTGGTGTTGACCTTACCAGGTTCACTATGAGTCATGGTGAAGGGCTTGAATTACCAACCCAAGGCTTCCCTAAGCACCAAAAATATAGTGTTTGCTCTCAAGGCCCTCTGAAGGTAGGTGGAACTCATGTCATCACATACAGACCGATCCCAGATTTGTCACCATCCAATGCAGTAGATTTGCTTGCTTTTCCTTACCATCTTCCTCTTCTTCCTTTCCCTTAAGCCAGTGGTCGGCAAACTCATTAGTCAACAGAGCCAAATATCAACAGTACAATGATTGAAATTTCTTTTGAGAAACAAATTTTTTTAAACTTAAACTTCTTCTAATGACACTTCTTCAAAATAGACTCGCCCAGGCCGTGGCATTTTGTGGAAGAGCCACACTCCAGGGGCCAAAGAGCCGCATGTGGCTCTCGAGCCACAGTTTGCCGACCACTGCCTTAAGCGATTGATTAAGATATAAATCATTAAAAAAATAATTTTAAGTACTTATTATATATCAGGCACTGACTTGGCTAGGTGCTGGGAATGTAACTGTAAATATGGCAGATGCAGAATGGCACTCGCAGACCATGGGGGAGACAGGCCTGTGAATCAGTAGTGAAGGATAAAGGCCGTGGTATGGTGGGGAGTGGACAAGAACTTAATGGAGTGCCCTAGCCGATTTGGCTCATTGGCTAGAGCGTTGGCTCACGGACTGAAGGGCCCTGGGTTCAATTCTGGTCAAGGGCATGTACCTCCATTGCAGGCTTGATCCCTGGCCCTGGTGAGAGCAGGATGTGGGAGGCAGCCAATCAATGTGTCTCTCTCACATCAATGTTTCTGTTTTTCCTTCCCTTCCACTCTCTCTAAAAATCAATAGAAATATATATCTGGGTGTGGATTAACAGAGCAGGATGTGGGAGGCAGCCAATCAATGTGTCTCTCTCACATCAATGTTTCTGTTTTCCCCCCTCCCTTCCACTCTCTCTAAAAATCAATAGAAATATATATCTGGGTGAGGATTAACAACAACAAAAATAACTTAAGGGAGCGAAGGAACAATCTCTGAAGGCAGAGGCTCAATCACTTGATCGGTTTACATTCTTTACAGCTGTAGCGAGTTCTTTAAATCATTCTTTTGACGGAGGCGGGCAAACTTTTGTAAAGGGCCAGATGTTAAATATTTTTGGATTTGTGAGCCATGTGGTCTCTGCTGTGACTACTTGGCCACTGTAGCAGGAAAGCAACCATGGGCAATATGTAAATGAAGGAGTCTGGCTGTATTTACAAAACCAGGTGGCAAGCAGCACTTTGTTTGCGGGCCAGTTTGCTGACACCTGCTTTATAGCAGTAGTTATGAAACGTTTGTATGTTTTCTTATTTAAAAAAAAAATCCAGAGTCCCGAGCCCTGACCGATTTCCACAAAATTTTGCCTCTGTGTTCTTCATTAATTGTGATGTACCCCAATATTTTGAAGTGATAATACTTTAGACACATTACTTGCCTCAGTGAGCCTTCTCAGGCCTCCTCTAGCCTCATTCTGCTGACCAGGTTCAGTGCTCCTGTTTGATTCTCATAGCTCCTGTTTGACACTCCAGAGACCCCCTTATTGCCTGCTTCCCTTGAAAGGCCTTCATCACACTGTTGAATTGCTTCTTCAGTCACCTATCTCTCTCAGTAGATTATAAACTCCATAAACACAGGAACTGTGTCTGTCTTATCAACTGTTATATTCCCATACTTGGCTCAGTCATCTACAGAGAAGATGATAAATGGCTTGTGAATGAATCAATAGGACTGGTTATTCCTAGGAGACAAGCAGGCTTATATACATCTTGATATCTGTTAGGACAGTTTTGGGGATGAAAGTGGGCAAAGGGCTGCAACATTGATGTCACCCAGCTTGTTGCTGTCGCCATGGATACAGGAGAGCATGGTGCCCCCCATCTATGATATTGTTCACCTGCTTTTTCCAGAGCTCTCACCCTTCATTAGGGAAAAGGAAGAGAAAGAAAGGGCATCACCTTAGTTTTATTTAGTGACTCAAGGGAAAGCTGACATGGGTGGGAAAGGGGAGAGAGAAGTCTGGCTGAGTACCTGTGGAGAGCAGATGTGGATTATTTGGACGTGACATTCTCACACTTTCATCCATCCGTGTTAAACCATTTCATAGATTTCCCACACCCATCTTTTCGATACCTTTGCCCCTTCTCGTTTTAAAAGGATGGTATGTTCTTGCTTTTATACCCAGCTGATTTCATGAATTTAACCTAGCTCTAGGTATATAATCTTGCAGATTACTTCATCTCTTTGCTACAATAATCCTTGCTGTTGCTTCTGCTGTGTCACTTACCAAAATCTTTTGGCTGGGTATTCTGAGACTGGAAGCTTCTACCTGAAGTTGTGGAGAACAAAGATGCTGATAATCTGGGATGGTTCGAATAACCCCTGGGGGGAGGTGACTTTTCTGACTTTATTGACAGTAGGCCTCTCCCTCCACATTAGGAGATAGGACCCAGACCCAGACTTCCTGTCTTATTGCCTTGAAATTTCATATTCTGCCTTTCTCTCCTCTCACCCAACCCGAACCATTTTCAGGGGCTCTGGCTTTGAGTAGAATGTAACATTTTACTGGAGTATAGGAGGAGATTATTTTAGTTCTCTTCCTTAACTCATGCCCTTGCAGAGGCTCTCTTTGAAAGATCGAGCCACTGCAGGGTAGCAGAGAGAGATTGCCAAAGGTTTTGGCATTGACTAAGTGGTGTTAGGCCTTAGCTGGGCCCTTGTTGCTCCTGGATAGGATTGCCTGATAAGATACAGTATGTCATTGCAATATTTGGTACCTACTTATGCTAAAAAGTTATGAATTCAAATTTAATTGGACTTCCTGTACTTTTGTCAAATCTGCCTACCCTACCCAGTCTTTCCTGACCCCACCCTGGGTCCTCATCACTGTGGCTGGAAGGACACTCCAGAGACCCCCTGCAAGAAGCTGCCATCCACGCCTTTCAAGACAGATGGTTAACAGATATTCCCAACCCCTCCTGGCATTCTACTTGTTCTGCCCACATTGACGTACAGATCTGAAGAGGTTTCACTTTGGGATTGGGGGGCTCGGCCCTCCCTCAATCTTCCAGAGGACTTGTAATTGTTTTTCCCAGAAGAACTGAGCCTTTCACCCCTGGGAATTCAGACACTGGACCCTCACAGCTTCTCTCCAGGCGCTCCTTTAATTATAGACAGGTTGTAATTTGGTGGCTTGGGAAAATGCCAGCTTGGGTTTGTGGTGGTGGTTGTTTTTGGGTAGTGTGTGGTGAAGATAGGGTGCATGTTTAGAGAGGAAGGTGGGAGACAGTGTGGAAAGTGGGTGTGACCTCCTCTCCAGACCCATCAATAGGCATATATACAAACACTTAATTACATAACACCTGAGCAGTTGCTGGAGTGAGGTCACCCATCAGACACTTGTGGTTTATGGGAAGCAGAGCTCTGCTGAGCATACTTATCCTGGCCCTCAGAGTGGGTGACGCACCTCTGTCTGTACTGGTTGTTGACTGGGGTTGAAGAGGAAGTCAGCTTTCAATAGGGTTAGGATTTTAGATGACTACATATTTTGGGAAGAAACCCAAAATATTGTCTTGGTTGGCAGGCCGCCTCCTCTCTAAGTATGCTGAAAAAGGTCATCAGGTTCCCAGCCCTCGGGGATGTAAATATTTGAACTAAGGCAGCAAACTCAAATACTTACAGGAGCTAAGTAAATAAACTAGTGAAAACAGCCAGGTGTAACAAGAACACCACTGATAATGGCAGCTGGTATTGATTGCACACTAATGCTATGCTAGGCATTGTTCTGAATTCTTTAAATTCCTTAATTATTCCTCATAGCAAGTTTTCAAATTCAGTGCTGTTACTTTCTCCATTTTAAAGACGGTAAAACAGGAAACAGATACCGGAAAGGTTATTTTATCAAAGGTCACTTAGCAAAGTAAGTGGTAAACCAGGATTCAAACCCACGCAGTCTGGTTCCAGAGCCCACACGCAGCAGCACAGATTCAATAACAAGCCATACTTTGCCACTGTTTAGCGGAGAAAAGAGTGAGTGGTGAGGACTGTGGCCAACACGTCCCATCGAAAGAGGCAGTTGTGCCTGGCAAATGTGGCTTGAGTGTCAACCCATGAACCAGGAGGTCATGGTGTGATTCCCTACAGGGCATATGACCGGGTTGCAGGCTCGATCCCCAGCCGATTAATTATTCTCTCTCTTCATTAATATTTCTCTTCCTCTCTCTGAAATCAATAACAACATATTTAAATAAAATAAATAAAAGGGGCAGCTGCTTCTCAGCCCTCACCAGTTGCTGCCCCATAAAATATAGGTTCAGTGTTTCTAGGTCATTGGGTTTTTTTAAAAGAAGAACCTGAAATTTCAAGGGTAGACTCCTGATTATCCAATGTTGCTATTAAAATAAAATGTTTAATAAATTCTGTGTGTGTGAATCCACATCGAATAGACTAGACTCTGACAGTCTCACAGCCTGATTTAAACCACTCAGCACAGATGATTGCTGTCCCAAAGGCTGTTCTCTCTCCTTTTAAATAGTAATTGAGCCTGGCCAGCGTGAATCAGCAGTTGAGCATTGACCTATGAACCCAGGAGATCCTGATTGGATTCCCGGTTAGGGCACATGCTTGGATTGTAGCTTAATCCCCAGTCTGAGGCATGCAGGAGGCAGCCAATCAATGATTCTCTCATTGTTGATGTTTCTATCTCTTTCACTCTCCCTTTATCTCTGAAATCACTATATTAATTGATTTCTTGGGGGTGGGGGAAAGTCCTGTTTCCTTCAGAGAATTTTCTATTCCTTTATCATTTTGTCAGGAAGATCTTATTTGGCCCTAGCTGATTTGGCTCAATGGATAGAGCATCAGCCTGCAGACTAGAGGGTCTTGGGTTCGATTCCAGTCCAGAGCACATGTCCAGGTTGCTGGCTTGATCCCCAATAGGTGGCATGCAGGAGGCAGCTGATCAATGATTCTCTCATCATTGATGTTTTATCTCTCTCCCTTCTCCTTCCTCTCTGAAAAAAAAAAAAAAGATTAATAGGATCTTTAAAAGAAGATCTTATTTGTAGCCAGTTCAAGTGATTCTTGCTCCAATCACAACCACCCTGCTTTGTGCTATTTCCTGACAGAGTGTCCCAAGGGCCCTGACATCCTGGTGGTCCTGCTCTCAGTGATGGGGGCCATTCTGCTCATTGGCCTCGCTACTCTGCTCATCTGGAAGCTCCTCATCACCATCCATGATCGGAAGGAGTTTGCGAAATTTGAGGAAGAACGAGCCAGAGCAAAATGGGACACCGTAAGAGACTGGATTTTCTTAACTGTTGGCTTGGAGCCTGAAGTGGTCACAGCAGATGCCTATGGTGGCCAGGTTCAGCCAGTGGTTTTCCATTTAGCCTTTGATCTGGAAACTGGGAGATGGTCTAACTGTTTCACTGTCCTTACACCTCCTGGAAACCACCTGATTCTCTCTCTACCACCACAGGCCACATCAGTGAGTACTGACTGAGCGCAGATAGGGCCCGGCTCTGCTGTGAGCACTATGAAGAGGTGAAAAGGAAACAATCTCCAATGGAGGGAGACAGGACAAACTTGAGAATCTTACACGGAGAACATGGCATATATTGTATATAGGATATATACTAACACATTATATACTAATGAGGTTTAACGTGTTAAACACAAACAGGAAAAAATATCAAAATAGCTAACATTTACTGAGAAGTTACCGTGTACCAAGAACTGGTACATGAATTGACTTATTTCATCCTATAACAACCCTATGTGACAGGCAACATTTTTATATTCATTTGTAGATAAGGAAACTGAGTACAGAAAAGTGGGAGGGAATTAGGTTATCCCTTTTTGGGTCAATTGCTTAGGAATAGTACCAGGATGTCATCCCATATTATTATTTTCTCTTTTCTCAAATGATGATGATAGCTTCTAAATCAGATTCCATTTCTGTGCTTTTTGTAGTTTATCTTAATTGAATTCAAACAAGCATTTTTTTGGAACCTTCCATATACCTGATTAAATTAAATTCTCCTTTGGCTAATCTTCATTTCAGCTTTTTTTTTTTTTCCTGGACCTTCCAAATGGCCATTTGACTCCCCGACTGTCCAAGTTTAGGCTGAAGTTTGTTCCCATTGGATGAGGTTCTCAGGCCTTTGTACCCCAGGATCCCAAGAAACTCAGGTGTTTCTGTTCAGAAAATGTAGAAATCCTGAGCCTCTGAGGCACATGAGAATGTGTTGTGCTTCTCGAAGCTACCACTAAGGATCTTTCTTTTTTCTGATAACATGACAGTTCGTGGGTAGTGCTTGAAGGGATAAGATGAGAACATATTCAGAATTATTTGTGCAAAAGCTTTCCTCTATTTTCCAAACACCACTTTCTACATCTCTCTTACTGCCTACATCCCCAGCATGGTCACAATAAAGGAAAGAGGGCAGAAGAGAGAGTGTTGGAGAGAGGGAGGAACTGATGGTTCAAAGCTATCCTGAAATGTTTGGAATCACCAAAAAGGAACGGGATAAATTTAACCCCTTAGAAATAGTTTCAGAATGGCATTCCATCTTCTCTCTCTCTCTCTTTATCCATTCCCATCTTCAGAGTGAATGTGTGAGAACAATGAGCATTAAGCTGTTCACCGATGGTGTATCCCAGAGAAGGGTGTTTTGGGCAAATTTCTCAGATGAAAGTAAGCCTTGAGGACAGAGTAGAATTGAAGATTCATTGTAAGACCCTTTTCTATTCTCTCCACAGGCCAACAACCCACTGTATAAAGAGGCCACATCCACCTTCACCAACATCACCTACCGGGGCACTTAATGACAAGCAGCCGTCCTCAGATCACTAGCAGAGTGTTTCCGGGTTGTGGGCATCTCTGCCATCATGTTTACAGGGGACAGTATCTGTGGGGCGGGATTGGGGACTTGGAGTGAGTTGGGGTGGGAGAATGTGAATGCGTGGAAGTGTGGGTCTGTGTGCATTAGTGTATGTGAGTGGGTTGCGTACGGGGGAATGTGTAATTTAAAACTCGTGGCGCGTCCCAGATAAGCGGAGCTCCTCAGCCTTTGTCCTCAGAACACCTCCTTTGGGGATTCCTCCTGCTTAACCTGAGGGTGACCTACGTAGCTGAGCAGATGTTCTTCATTACCTCAGAGAGAAGCCAGCTTTCCTTCTCGGGCTATTCTCCCTGAAGAACAGAGCAGGACTGAGGCCTCTCATTCCAGAGAACCGGACTTGGATTCTGTCCTGAGTTTATGGCTTTTGGGCCTGACTCTCAGCAGCTATGACAGGAACTGCTGGGCTTTGCAGCCTTGTGTCACCTGTTCCCCTGTCTCCTTTCCCCTCCCTCAGGCTGAAGGAGAATTGGGGGCGAGGTATGGGGGGGGGGGGCGGGAAGAGCTGAATCATCAGAGCTGCCTGTGCCTTTTGCTATCACCTCAATCCAGCATGGTTCTCTCAGTAGGGGAGACCTGGCTATTGGGAGAGAGGATGGCAGGGTCATCCAGGGGTCATGCATGGCCTGGGGAATGTGCCACGGTCCCGCAGTTCAAAATAACCCTTCTGATTTGTCCCATTGGCAGCTCCATTCTAGAGGTTCATTTAGAAGTGTTTCACCCTTGGACCAGCACTGCCTTTTACCTCCTATTTCCACATTCTCACTGCTGTAGATGTGTGCTGCAAACCAGAACTTTCGTGACCAAAAGCTTTTCCTCCCAGAAAGGGTGCTACGGTTAGAGCCAGCGGTCTGGCCCACCCTCAGGCCTCCTGCCCCTTGTCCAAGGCACTTCCGCACACCCTGCGCTGTGCGTCTATGTGCTAAGTCCATCCACCGGGCTGATCGCCTTTACCTACCTCTGGGGTGTCTTGCGAAGAAGTCATTCCCACGGGTCTCTGAGTCTGTGCTAGGCATAAGTGCCAGGGGAAATGATGGGCCAGTCGTATCAGCGTGTGTGGCCTGTTCTCCCTCGGGCTGGGCAACCTCATTTTAACTCAGTCGTTAATCTGAGAGGTCACAAGTGCAATTTTCTTTTCTTTTTTTCTCATTGGGGCACCTGGAACCACAATGAGGCTTAAACTAAAGGAACATGTACATAAACACACTTGTATTATATTTGTAATTTTATTTGATGACAAGGAAGGAGAGTATAAAAAAGCCACATAGACTTGGGCTGGATACAGACAGCGCCACATGGCATCACTCAGAGCAAGTCACTGCCCAGTTGCGGGATCTGTGAAGGCTGTCTTATCCTGGAAGCCTGTGGGGATGGATGCATGGACATGCTGGTCCTTTCCTGAGGAGGAGGGAAATGGGCAACAGCAATAGCAGTAGCTCCATTGGTGTTTAAATTAACAACTATCCTCTCAGTCCCCGAAAAAAAGGGGGGGATCTGTAAACAGTGATCTGATGTTCAGAAAATCTAAGACCTGGCCTCAGTGTTGCAGTGAAGGAATCTTTAACCTTAATTAAGGCAAGTCACTTTGATCTCCCTGGGGCTCAGTTTTCTAGTTTGAAAAATGATGGGTTTGGACCAGTCAGTGTAGACGATCTCTTTTAGTGTCAGAATTCTAAGATGTCGGGACTTAACTTCGAGACCAAACTCACCATGATTCTTTTTAAAAAACATATATTTTATTGATTTTTTACAGAGAGGAGGGGAGAGGGATAGGAAGCCAGAAACATCTATGAGAAACATCAATCAGCTGCCTCCTGCACATCCCCTACTGGGGATGTGCCTGTAACTAAGGCACATGCCCTTGACTGGGATCGAACCTGGGACCTTTCACTCTGCAGACCCAATGCTCTATCCACTGAACCAACCAGTTTCGGCTCACCATGAAGATTCTGTGGGATGTTGATCTTGTTTATTTTTTTTTAGTTGGGAGAGAGACCTGGCTTTGGCAAGAGCAGAGGTCATTCCACATCACGTTAATTCAATGAAAAAGCCTCATTCTATCCTGTCTTAGAGCCTCTTCTCCAACCTTTGTTAGCTGTTACGTCTCCTGACACTGTAGTCTTTAAGCTCCACTTAGTTCCTATTTCTTAGTTCACTTTGCACACATTGGCATCCACATACTAGAGAAGAGGCATCCATAAAAAGCAGCTGAAATGTATGGTTTGTATCCAGGTGTTAACCTTGAGAATAAGCCTTGGAATTAACGGGGAAAATGACTGAGCCCTGTCTGAGCCACGGATCACCCTTCACTGTAGGGGATGGTAACAGAGTGGAGGGATAAATGAGGGATGGATAAGGAATCCAAGAAATTTAGAACCTAAGTGTAACCTTCAGCTACGGAGACAAGAGTCCATCAGAGCAGTAGTACATTTTCTTTAGGTAAGATGGCTTATATAACGAAACTATATCAAAGAAGAAAGAATATGTATCCAATAGACTGAAACAGCAATGGGAATCTTGTATGAGCTTCTAGAATGAGGCTCATAGGCCTTGAAGACCAGCACTGTTTGTCTATATGTGGGGAAACCTGGAGTGTGTTCAGGAGAGAGCATATAGCAATGAGTTTTGTAATCATGTGGGGTGAACAGCTAAATTGTATTTTGGCATCAAACAACAGCATAAAAAGGCCATTCGTGCTCTGCTCTTTTGGAGATATTTCATGATCAGTTTCAGGGTCTGTGGACAGTAATGGGAACTTTGAACATTCCTGATAAGTTGTTACATAAGGAGTTGGTTTCTTTATCATTTAGACATTCCTAGCCCATCCATGATTTCAAGATAATTCTCTCCATTAAGTATTTCTGGTCAAAGTGACTTAAGTTCTTTCCTGACTTCCTAACCACCTCCTCTGTTTGAATTGTGCAACAATGAATTAAAGGTGTTTTCCAAAAAGAAGTGGCCTAAGGCTGCCCCGTGTTTCCTGTGTTGTTATTTCTGTTTCCAGTGGGTGAAAATAATGATTATTTTAGAACAAGCATGTTTCCAAATGCAACAGCATGATTACTACTGAAACTAAAGTTAGCTTCAGAACCTAAAGCTTTTCTTCAGACTTTAATAACATTTTCAAAATGAGTAGGCTACTCCTATTCTAAGAGTTATTTATTTTTTTTCTAATTGGGGATTTTTAGGAACTTGCATAGCCTCAACAGAACAGACTATCAATTTAGTCTAGGTTCTGTTTACAGGAAGCATGAACTGGTAAAATAAGGCTTAATGGTAAATTATTTACAGGACCATTTAAATGTCCATTTATTTAAGGCAGTAGGTCTCAAAATGTGCTCCCAGGACCGTCAGCATCAGTGTTACCCGGAACTTGTTAGGAATGAAAATTCACAGGTCTCGCCCCAGAACCACTGAATCAGAAGATCTGGGAGTGGACCCAGCATTTTGTGTCTTAATAAGCACTCTTGGTGATTCTGTTAAATGCTCAAGTTTGAGAATCACCGATTTAAGGATTCACATCACTATTGTTCTGGCCTAGAAAGGAATTTCCAGTAAGTCAGTCAGCTCAGTTACTAAAAGATTAAGAACATACCTTGGCTGATAGATTAAGAAAACCAAATACTTACAAAATGAAAATCCATTTTCCAAGTTAAGTGATCAGAGGCTCTTGGGTTCACTCACAGCCACAAATTTCCATGAAAAACTAAAAAAAAAATTAAAAAATATCAGAATCCCAGGAAGGGATGGGCAGCTAACAAAATACTTCACAGGCATCTAAGAAAACCTTTTATGTGTACCAAGCTGAAGCAAGAAAATACCCTCACAACACGTATGCTCGGGAGATGGGACTGAAATCTCTATCGTTAACGTTGTCATCCAATAGGATGCCAGAATAAAACTTTAGAATGTGTAAGTTCACTTTTTGCCATTTAAAATGTATTGAGAGCCAGAAGAGTGGGATTGAAGTATTTTACAGAACACGCATAACATAATTATTGCCTTTGAGTCTTGCATTCTTTATAATGTAAATTTTTTAAACACAATAGAGTGTATGGCATAAGAAGATGATGTGAACATAGACTGAGTTCTTTTATGATGAAATTTTGTCAGACCCGCTGCTTTATTTACATTTTGGTCACTGATGACTAAGTGGATGAAAATGGAGAACCTTATGTGAAAACCAACTGAAAAGTTATGTGTGAAATCATATTTGTAAGCCCTTAGCTCTTGGCCTTTGTAGTCTGACTCTAGAGTAATAGCCATCTAATAACCACTGGGGTCAATTACAAGAAGGTTGTCTCGGAATTTCAGTGCACTTATTTTTCATACTGATGTGAGGAAGAAATAGCAAATAAGCCATTTAGGCCATGAACAGTGTTGCTAAGTGTTTAGAGGATTGACTTGCACACCAAAGGATCCGGGGTTTGATTCTGGTCAAAGGCATGTACCTGGGTTTCAGGTTTGATCCTTGGCCCTGGTTTGGGCACATGTAGGAGGCAACCAATCGATGTGTCTCTCTCATATCAATGTTTCTCTCTTTCTCTGTTTCTCCTTCCCATCCACTATCTCTGAAAACCAATGGGAAAAAACTGGGTAAGGATTAACAAACAAACAAACAAGCCATTTAGTACTTGTCCTGGTTGCAGGCTCAGTCCCCAACAGGGGGCGTGCAGGAGGCAGCCAATCAATGATTCATCATTGATGTTTCTCTCTCTCCCCCCATTCCTCTCTGAAATAAAAAGGAAAAAACAATAATAATAAATGCTTGTGATCAAGGTTAACCATATTGGTAAATAAAAAAAAATTAAATCCACTTAACGAGAATGGCTTCTATGCGAAAGGAAAATTATAGGTCAGGAAATGTGATTGTGTTCCATGAAGCTGCTGTCATAATGATGTCTCTCCAACCTCTTGCGTAGAGGAAACATTTTCATCAGTTGTGTATTTTCTGACAATACACCAAAGAATATACACAGAATGTAAGTATATAGGAAGCAATATTTAAGATATCTAAGAGCCTTTAAAAGGCAAAACCTCCATTGGTGTTCCTGAAAAGAACTTTGTAAGGAAAAAGTTTCACCATTCATTGTGTTTTACCTAAAATATTAGTTGGGTTTTCCCATGACTCATACACAATTGGCATTATTCCTGGGCGAGGCCAGGGTAATGGGTGTGTAGTATCATTGGTGGTCAGTGGAAATACTTTGTTAAGAAAGGAAAAATGTTGATGGATGTATGCTGGACTTTTCCTGACCCTTATAATCACCGATTGTGCCCTCATATATGTTTTCCCCTTCTCACATAATATTAAAACTCCTACTTTTTAATTGGGCACATGGCTGATCAGAATAAATACTATGTTTTTACCTTGGCCTGTTTAGTTCAGTGGTTGAGCATTGACCTATGAACCAAAGGTCATGGTTCAATTCCTGGTCAGGGCACATGCTCAAGGTTGGGGGGCTCAATCCCCAGTTGGGGAAATGCAAGAGGCAACCAATCAATAAATCTCTCTCATCACTGATGTTTCTCTCTTTCCCTCTCCATTCCTCTCAAAATCAGTAAACATATATTTATTTAAAAGTACTAAAGAATGCTTACAAAGTAGCATCACTGAATGAATTAACGTTTGTAACATTTATTGAAAACATATACAATTTTTAATTATCACAATCTTGGAAGAATGAGAAAATTGAGATTGAGAAAGCATAAGTAATTTGCCCCACTGCATTCATTAAATAAATAGGATTTGAACTTGGATAGATCTGTCTGTAAAGCCCACACTATTTGCCACAATGTAAATAATTGAGAGCTCAGGTTGAATCAATTAATGTGAACAAATTACCTATGTTTTTAAAGAAAAGATCCTTTAAATTGTGGGCTTTGGGAAGAAAATATGTTCAAAATATTCTTTGCTTGACAGAGTATTTACAACTTTAACAAATCTTGCAAATGATTAACTTCACCGAATTGGCTTTACACAACCTTTTAATGACATCATAATTAGGGAAAGCCAGAAAGAAAAGAAGAAAAAAACACGCTTTGTCTTTTACTAGTATCATTTTTGCAGGATGAAAGAAAGGAGAAGTTGCTGAAACTGGGTTGGCTCGGTGGCTAGGGTGTTGGCCTGCGGACTGAAAGGTCCCAGGTTCGATTCCTTTCAAGGGTACGTACCTTGGTTGCAGGCACACTCCCAGTAGGGGGTGTGCAGGAGGCAGCTGATTGATGTTTCTCTCTCATCGATGTTTCTGACTTTCTATCCCTCTCCCTTCATCTCTGTAAAAAATCAGTAAAATATATTTTTAAAAAAAGAAGGGAGAAGTTGATTAAAACAAAAACCCACAGACCAAAAACCCCTTAGTCTGTCTCCCAAAAGTAAGGCTTAGTCTTCTGAAGCCTGGAACAAATGTCAGCAAAGCAATGGGACAAATGGCTTCAAGCTGCTACTCATTTTTGAGCAGAAGAACCAAGAAGGATGGAATGGTTTGGAAAAAGAGGAAGGTGGGAAATATTCAAAGATGGACAAGAAGAGCCCTAGGCCGTTTGTTCAGTGGTTAGAGCAGCAGCAGACTGAAGGATCCCTGGTTCAATTCCGGTCAAGTGCACAGGGCCGGTCTGCGCCCTGATTCCCCAGTAGGGTGCGTGCAGGAGGCAGCCAATCAATGATTCTCTCTTATCATGAATGTTTCTCCCTCTCCCTCTCTCTTCTTCTCTGAAATCAATAAAAATATATTTAATATATATATATTAAAAGATGGACAAGAAGTAATATTGAAATGGGGCCAGACTAGGGCAAAACAGAGGGCCAGAGAATGAACAGAGCCGTGTGAAGAATAGGGAGCATGAAGGATGGAGGGCGCAATGGAGGCCCAGGTGCAGGAAGGAAAGCACTCAGCGAGAAGCCCGCCACTATAGTTGAGGTCACAGACCCTTAAAAAGTGGCACAGACCAGCGCGGGCCCCAACGCATCAGAGCGCAGAGATGAGTCTCCGCCCCCGCCCAGGAGCACCTGGCGGAGGTGCTCAGTGGGCGGGGCCTCGGGCTGAGTCAGGTGACTTGGGCAGGGCATCACTGACCGGAAGCGCGTGAAGGCCGCTGAGCCAGGAGCTGTGGGGCTGCAGGTGAGGACCAGCAGAGGCCTGGGAGCTGGGCTTACGGCGCTGGTGGGAGGGAGTGAAGGAACCCGAGGAACACAAGGGGCCAGACGTGGGGCTCTCAGGGGTCAGAGGTGGGGAAGCCAGACTTGCTGAGGCAATGGGAAGGAAGAGCTTCCGAGGCTGAGAGAGGCCAGTGCAACATGGTGCGAGGGAAAACTAGAACATTTACGAAGGAGAGAGAAGCTTCCATAAAGGGCCTGCGGTGACTTAGTCGGAGACGGAGTCAGACTGTCAAGGGGCCTAGTGAGGGACCCCGGGCGGATCCAGCAGACTGTCACCCGTGGTGGTGGTCCTAGGAGGGAGGAGTCACCGTGCTTGGGAAGCGACCCCACACCTTGGGCTGACACTTAGACTGGGAGGAAGAGGGCCCTTGGCAGCAGTGTGTTTACAAGCCTGTGGGCACCCTGCAGGGCACAGGTTCTTGGGTGAAGAGGATGTTCACTCCGTCTTTTTTTTAAAATATATATTTTTATTGATTTTTTACAGAGAGGAAGCGAGAGGGGTAGAATTAGAAACATCGATGAGAGAGAAATATCGATCAGCTGCCTCCTGCACATCCTCCACTGGGAATGTGCCCACAACCAAGGTACATGCCCCCAACCGGAATCGAACCTGAGACCCTTCAGTCCACAGGCAGGCACTCTGTCCACTGAGCCAAACCGTTTAGGGCTGTTCACTCAGTCTTTGTTAAGCAGAGATCATAGTCACCCATAACCTTTTTATACCCACCAAATTGGCACAAATTAAGAAGTCTGTTAATCCAAGTAGTAAATGTGGTGAAAGTGGTAAAACAACTTTGAAAAACATTATATAGTATTTCTTAAGGTTTTCATAACCCATGGTATAGAAGATCCACTCTTACCTATAAATCCCAGAAAACTTCTTGCCCTAATGTGCAAGGAGACATGTTCAAGAAGGCTCACAGTAGCACGGATCTCAACACCACAAATGAACAAACAAGACAGCCCTAGCCGGGTTGGCTCAGTGTATAGCTTCTTGGGCGAGAGGGACTAAAGGGTGGCGGGTTAGATTCTGGTCAAGGGCAGATACCTCAATTGCAGGCTCTCTTTCTGTTTCTTCCTCTCCACTCTCCCTCAAAATCAGTGGAAACATATCCTGAGGTGAGGATTAACAACAATGAAAAAATCCTCCAAACAATAAATTGTGGTATATACAATCCTATCTAATAAAAGAGTAATATGCAAATTGACCATACCTTCGCTACACCCATAACCCATGCCTACAAGCCATGCCCACCAGCCAATCAGGAGTGATATGTAAATTAACATCCAACCAAGATGGCTGCTGCCCAATTTTCTGGCCTTGGGCAGGCCAGGCTGGGGTGGAGCCAGCCAGCGATCACCAGTGATGGGCCATCGCAGGACGATTGTTGTGTGCCCAAGGCCAGAGGCTTTTTCCAGCCTTAGGCAGTCTGGGGCTGGGGCGGAGCCAGCCAGTGATCGCCAGCAATCGCCAGTAATGGGCCTCATGGCAGGGCAATTGCTCAGCCAGATGCTTTCGGCCTTGGGCAGACCAGGGGTGAGCCCTCAGTAGGACATCCCCTGAGGGCTCCCAGTATGTGAGAGGAGGCAGGTTGAGCTGAGGGACCACTCACCCCCAATGCACGAATTTCGTGCACCAGACCCCTAGTCTATATAATAAAAGCCTAAGTGACCATTACAGCAGAATGATCAGAACAACTGGTCACTATGATACACAATGACCACCAGGGGAAAGACGCTAATGTAGGAGCTGCCTCCTGGTGGTCAGTGCACTTCCACAGGGGGAGCGCTGCTCAGCCAGAAGCCAGACTCACAGCTGGCAAGCTCTCCCACCTCCAGGGCAGCACTAAGGAGCAGCAACCAGCCGAGCAATAAGGAGCAAAGGGTCTTGGATGGTGAGAGGGTGCAGGGTGGGCTGAGGGAACCCCACCCTCACCCCAGTGCATGAATTTCATGCACCAGATCTCTAGTTGGTATATAATGGTGAAAGTGAATAATAGCAATATACTATATGGATGATTCTTAGAAATATAATATTGAATGAAAAAGCAAGTCTCAGATTGCTTATAACATAACAATTTTATAAAGTTTGGAAACAAAATTAAGGAATAATTTATGTATCCTATTTAAAATTATGTGTAAAAAGCAAGAGGTTGGTAAATTTTTGTTATTGTTGTTAATCCTTACCAGAGGGTATTTTTTTATTGATTTTTAGGTAGTGCGGAATAAAGAGGGAAAGACAGAAAGAGAAACATCAATGTGAGAGAAATACATTGATTGGTTGCCTCTTCCAGAGCCCTTACCAGGGCCCAGGCCAGGGAGCAGCTTTCATCGGGGGTATGTGCCCTTGACCAGAATTGAACCCAGAGCCCTTTGGTCCGCAGGCAGCAGCTCTATCTGCTGAGCCAAATTGGCTAAGGCAAGAGATTGGTAAATTTTTAAAAATCAGTAGTGTGCTCTTTATGGAGCAAACAAGATAATGAAATGGGAAAAGCACGGAAGCAGATGAAATCTGTAATAATAAAAGCATAATATGCTAATTAGACCAGCTGTCCTTCTGGAGGACCTTCTGGATGAAGCCAGGGCTTCGAGGGAATCCGGGTTCCTGGGTGCCTGCTGGCGGCCAGGGGAGGGAAGGCCTTCTCTTGCACGAATTTCATGCATTGAGCCTCTAGTGGATTATAATAATGTTTTTCAATGGTGGGTTCACAGTGGTTTGGTGGTTATCAAGCTTCATACCTAATATAGTTTGCAAGTATTCTTTCTATGTTTCAAAAAGACATTATAAAAAATAAGGAAATGTATTGCTTTAAAAAATCCCACATTCCTGTTAAGAAGTGTAAATCTTCACTAACTCTAACATTCCCATAGAATTTTTCAAGGACTCTCTCTCTTTTTTTGTTTTTTTACAGTCTCAAAAAAAAAAAAAAAAAAAAAGGCCTATGTGAACTCCTCAAAGTTTTTGGGCCAAAGTTTCTTGGGACAAATTTGGCCAAAGTATTTAATGGTTTTAATAGTGATATGATGCCCCTTGAAGTAAACTCTTCAGCGTTTCTTGGGAATAGGGAATAGGCTATGCCTTATCTCATGCAACGCATTAGTTTTTGTGGGGGTTTTTGTTGTTGTTCAGTGAGGTAGGCAAAGGACTAGGGTTATCAAAAGTTCATGATACCACCCATCCAGAGTGGCTCAGTGGTTGAGCTTTGACCTATGAACCAGAAGGTCACAGTTTGGTCAGGGCACATGCCCTGGTTGTGGGCTCAATCCCCAATGGGGGTTGTGTAGGAAGCAACCAATCAATGATTCTCTCTCATTGATATTTCTCTTCTTTTAAAATATATTTTATTGATTTTTTACAGAGAGGAAGGGAGAGGAATAGGAAGTAGGAAACATCGATGAGAGAGAAACATCGATCAGCTGCCTCCTGCACACCCCCTACTGGGGATGTGCCCGCAACCAAGGTACGTGCCCTTGACCGGAATCGAACCGTAGACCGATACTCTATCCACTGAGCCAAACTGGTTTTGGCTCATTGATATTTCTATCTCTCTCTTCCTCTCCCTTCCTCTTTTAAATCAATAAAAAAATATTTTTAAAAGTTATCATATGTACATAAAACCTTGATATGTGGCCTTAGAAAATTTTTATTTATTTTTTTAATTGTTTAAAGTATTACAAATGGTAGTACATATGTTTCTCTTTTTCCCCCCTTTAATCTCCCCCTGGCCTTCCCAACCCCCCAGCATATGACCTCTAGAAAATTTTTAGAAATGTTTTTACCCATTCTAACATTGGGATATTATGAAGAATTCTATATACTCAAGACATTCTCTAGGTATAAAATGATTTTTTAAATATTTAATGCCATCTAGTGACTAAACCTGAGTATGCATATGCAGAATTTCTAGTTTCAGTTGTTTGTATTTTCCCCCATCTTCCAGTTTATTCAATAACATTTATTGAGCCTTGACCATACCAGGTTTTATGTTAAACTATAAGTGTGCTAAGATGACAAAAACAGTCTTTGCCACTAAGTAGCTCACCTTAAGGAAATGTAAGGGTCATAGGTGTATACTATATTGACTCTGTAAATCCTCATATTTTTATAGTGATCTGATCCAAACTATACCAATAATTTTCCATTATTCTGCCTCATTAACTAAAGGTTTTTTATGTATAAGTACATTTAGAAGGTAGTTTATTGTTACTGTAGCAAGTTTCAAATCTTACTTTTTCTAATAATTAGAAAGAAGCAAATAAAAACTATAATGAGGTATTCCCTCATACCAGTCAGAATGGTGGCTATCAATAAATCAACAAACAAAAGTGCTGGCTGAGGATGTGGAGAGAAGAGAACCCTAATGCACTGTTGGTGGGAATGCAGACTGGTGCAGCCACTGCGGAAACCGGTATGGAGTTTCCTTAAAAAATTAAAAAATAGAACTGCTTTTTGAACCAGAGATCAAAAGGATGTAGAATCTCAAAACACCAATCAGAAACCATATATGCACCCTTATGTTCATAACAGCATTATTTACAATAGCCATGATCTGGAAACATGGAAAAAGACTTACCTGTAAGATGTGAAACAAAAGTCCTAGAAGAAACCATAGGCACCAAAATCTCAGACATCTCTCATAGCAATATGTTTACCAATACATCTTCCAGGACAGTGGAGACGAAGGAGAAAAATAAACAAATGGGACTACATTAAAATACAAAGCTTCTGCCCTGCAAAAGAAACCATCAACAAATTAACAAGGGAGCTCACTACATTGGAGAACATATTTGCCAATGATACATCTGAAAGAGGTTAATCTCCAAAATATATAGGGAACTCATACAACTTAAGGTAGGCAAACAATCCAATTTAAAAATGTGGGGAAAAGATACCTCCAGAGTAGACCTATGGAAAGCCAAGAAACATATGAAAAAAATGCTCAAAGTCACTAATCATGTGAGTGATGCAAATCAAAACGACAGTGAGATATCACCTCACACCTGCCAGAATGGCTATCATCAACAAGTTAATAAACGACAAGTGTTGGTGAGGTTGTGGAGAAAAAGAAACTGTAGTACAGTGCTGCTGGTGGGAATGTAAACTGGTGCAGTCACTGTGGAAAACAGTATGGGATTTCCTCAATATATTAAAAATGGAAGTCCCATTTGGCACAGTGATCCCACTTCTAGGAATATATCCTAAGAAACCCAAAACATTGATCAGAAAGAATATATACACTCCTGTGTTCATAGTAGCACAATTTACAATAGCTAAGATTTGGAAACAGCCCAAGTGCCCATCAGCAGATGAGTGGATAAAAAACTGTGGTACATTTAAACAATGGAATACTTAGCAAATGTACACTGAGTGGCCAGATTATTATGATCTCTGAACGCATAATAATCTGGCCACTCAGTGTATATCCTATATCAATGGTCGGAAAACTCATCAGTCAACAGAGCCAAATAACAGTACAATGATTGAAATTTCTTTTGAGAGCCGAAAACTGACTTTTGCGCATGGGCCACGAAGTTTCAATCGCACTGTATGTGCACGCCCGCACATGATATTTTATGGAAGAGCCACACCCAAGGGGCCCAAGAGCCACATGTGGCTCGCCGACCACTGTCCTATGTTATAAAAGGCTAATATGCAAATTGTCCCCTCCACAAGGAGTTCAACCAGCAAGCAGGCCAGCCAACCACCCATGTCCCCTCCACCTGGCCAGGCTGGCCCATCCATGCACAAATTCATGCACCAGGCAATGTGTGTGTGTATATATATGTGTGTGTGTGTGTGTGTGTATCCTATATAATAAAAGGGTAGTATGCAAATTGACCCCTCGACTGGGAGTTCTTCTGGGAGTTCACTGAGGGGGTGGGGCCCTGGCTGGCACCTAGCAGCCACTAGGGACCCTACCAGTGCACAAATTTCATGCACTGGGCCTCTCTCTCTCTCTCTCTCTCTCTCTCTCTCTACACACATACACACACACACATCACACACACACACACACACACACACACACACACACACACACACTGAGGCTAGATTATTATGTGTTCAGATATTATGATGATAATCTGGCCACACAGTGTAATTAAAACTGGTGAGATTTTTCTTCTCATATATCTTTAACTGCAAGGATGAACTAGAAATTACCTAAGATATTGCATTTTCAGAGTTCACAAATTATAAACAATATTGAGATGTAACAATTTTCCCATAGAACTCTTTTTTCTTTTTAATGAAAAGTACTGCAGCCCTGCCTGATGTTGCCAAGAGTTTAGAGCATCAGCCTGCATACTGGAGCGTTGTGGGTTCAGTTCCCAGTTGAGGGTACCATATGTACCTGGGCTGCAGGTTCCATCCCTGTCCCCAGTCAGGGCACATGAGGGAGGCAACCAATCAATGTCTCTTTTCACATCGATGTTTTTTTCCTCTCTCCCATTTCCCCGCTCCTTCCTACTCTCTCTAAAAATCAATGGGAAAAATATCCTTACTCCTCAAGTGGAAAAAAAATGTGAGAAAAAGAAAATAACATAAAAAAGTACTACACAAGAAGCCTAATATCAGATAGTCTGCCCCAATCTAATTCACTTCCTAGGCCAGTGGTCAGCAAACTCATAGTTAGCAGAGCTAAATATCAACAGTATGAATGAAATTTCTTTTGAGAGCCAAAATTTTTAAACTTAAACTTCTTCTAATGCCACTTCAAAATAGACTTGCCCATGCCATGGTATTTTGTGGAAGAGCCACACTCAAGGGTCCAAAGAGTCGCATGTGGCTCACAAACTGCAGTTTGCTGACCACTGTCCTGGGCAATGAGCCTAGGCAATTCTTTGATGTGGTTGAATTAACTTCCATAGAAAACAGATATATTCATGCAACATCTCTATTCAGATATCTTCAGGATTCCTCAATATTCATGAAGTCCAGATTCCCTTAGCTCAACAATCAAGATGTACATGTGTCTACAAAAACTAAGTTAAATGAGTGACATGCTTGGTTTAAAAGACTAGAAAAAAATGACAGGGATTGTGGCAATAGGAAATGTTAAGTTTGATTTAAAGGGGTGACAGTTGCTTTTCCTGCCAATTATTGCTAAGCAGGAATGTGGGTCCTATGTTTTCTATGGATTTTTTTCATGAAAAGTCATAGTTAATTTAGGCATTTATGAAATTTAAAAGCTTTTTAAAAGATGTATAAGCCAAATTAAACTTGTGTGGGGATAAATTTGTCATCTCTGTACTAATAACCAACCCCAATATACATAATCTTTTTTGCTCCCACTGTCTTCATGTAATCCTATCCTCTAATGTGGCTGAATTGTTCCTTGTCTCCTAATCTATGCTTACTCTACACCCTTCTGCTCTTCTTTCACTCTAGACTATTCCTCCCTCAGAGCTACATGCTATATATAAAATTTTAGTTCTCCCTATTCATAAGACCTAAAACTATAAAAACTCTTCAAAGAAAACATAGGAGAAAACAATCATGTGAAAAAATACTCAACATCACTAATCATTGGGGACATGCAAATCCAACCACACTGAGGTATCACCTCACACCCATCAACGTGGCTACTATAAAAAACAAAACACAATCCTAATTCCTGTGCTGGGGAGTTACAATACCATGAGACATTAGATCTTGAATATTAAAGTTTCTGATTAAAACAATCATAATCCTTTCTTTAATTGCTCTTTTTAAAGTTCTCTTTCCAATAATACTATAAACTACAAACCAATAAGAGTTTGATTTTTTGGTCCCTCTTCCTTGACTTAAATAATCAATGAAATTGCTCTTAATCACCTTTCAAACAAGGTGTTGGGTAAAGTTTTTACCTGAACAATTTTCAATTCACTGATGTTTAATGTGAAAATATATTAATACAGTATTTTTTTTAATTCGCCTTCTCTGAAATCCCAAAGGTGTGTACTTTCTGATTTTGTAATTTATACTCACGTATACCTCAAGGGTGCTGAATGAACCACATTGAAAACACAGTTGCTCTAAAGCTAGAAGGAGTTTGCGGCTCATTCTCATCCTGAGCCTGCGCCTGAGAAGTGAATGAGGTCATAGTTGTCTGATGGAACAAACCCTTTATGGGATTCCGATTGAAGCCCAGAAGTTGTAAGTAGCATAGTCTGAAAATAGGTAAATATATGAATTTTGTGGGAATCTACATAGTCCTTTTTTAAAAAATGTATAATCTCTATGAGATGTTGAAAGTAGTTTTTTAAAGGAATGATAATTTTGAGCCATGAGGATGACTTCACCGCACCTTTCAAGTGCCTAAATTGTGATCCTCTCCAGAGTGCCAGCTCTGTGGTAGGTTTCCAGATTTTCAGCACATGTCCTTGAATTGTTTAGAAACAACTGTTTTCTAGGTTCTAAGATGAAGACTTGGAAAATTGATCAAAAACTCTAACCAGGGACTTTTTCTTCCTGGCTTAATAGTATATAATTATCTAATATTCCTAAGTCAGCAACCCAGTTTGTTCTCAATGAACTACCTAATATGCTCTACATTTTGAAAAGATCATTGCAGAGATAAAAGTGGGCAGCCCTGCCATCCTAGCTTCTGGTTCAGAGGCCCTAACTCTCTAACTATACAGAGTGGAAAAGAGGGACTAGGAAGGCCATAGTGGTTGAGTCCATTCAGGAGGATGTAGAGTAGCCAAACAGCATTGTATTCCACTCCTATTCCTACTTTTAAGAAAGACCTATGGTTTCATGATAAATCACATGAGTGTCAGAGGGATCTCCTAGAAGGAAACCCTGAAGAAATCTACTTACTACTAAACAGGTATCCAAGATATAAACAGGTAAGTATTTTGGAAGTGCTATAACATTCTCTGTCAGTTATAACATGAAATGTCCATTGATTTCAGAAATAAATTTTGTTCTTAAATAATTTTTTTCTACATATTCCAAGGGGACCTTCCACATGGCTTTCCAATTTTGCACAAACCTCTAACTTTAATTTATACATCTTACCATTCCTTAAAGCCCTGGACTTCAAATTTCGGATCTTGAGCTGAGAATGTTGCAAAAGAAAGTTGTACTATAGAGAAATTAATCTGTGAGCCTTAATTGTACCTTCTGAATTCCAGACATAGTTACTGGCCACATGGCAGTTGCTGACATTAAGCCAAAAGTTAAGCTGATTCCTCTAACAAAAGTACCCAGTTCCCATGACAAGAGGTAAGCAATGAACATATTAAGGTGATAAGTACATTACAATAAGGAGTTATTAAGGTGATAGAATATATTAAACACCCATAAAGGCTATGATGAAACAAGCTAGAATGTTCTTCAAATATCTATTCTGTGAGCCCTAGACAGTTTGGCTGAGTGGATAGAGGATTGGCCTGCAGACTGAAGTGCTTCAATTCTGGTCAAGGCACATACCTTGGTTGCAGGCTTGATATCCTGTGGGAGGCAACTAATGGATGTGTCTCTGTCACATCGATGTTTCTCTCTCTCTCTCTCTCTCTCCCCCCCACCCCACCCCTCTCTCCCCCCCCCCACTTTGTCTAGAAATCAATGGAAAAACATCAACAACAATAAATCTATTCTGGAATAAATTGAGTTATGAAACAAATGTGAATTGAAGATAAAGATTTTTATGAAAAGTATACATATCCTTTTTGATTGGAGAGACAAAGAGTTCTCCTTCCTGTTCTCCCAAATGAGAGGCTATTTTTGTGTGAGGGGACAGAAATACCCTATAGCCAAGACCGGTTTGGCTCAGTGGATAGAGTGTCGGACCACAGACTATAGGGTCCCAGGTTCGATTCCGGCAAGGGCATGTACCTTGGCTGCGGGCACATCCCCAGTAGGGGACGTGCATGAGGCAGCTGATCGATGTTTCTCTCTCATCGATGTTTCTGGCTTTCTATCCCTCTCCCTTCCGCTCTGTGAAAAATCAATAAAATATATTTTTAAAAAAAAGAAAGAAAAGAAATACCCTATAGTAGTGATCGGCTAACTGCAGTTTGCCACTCTCTTGACTAATGAGTTTGCCAACCACTGACCCAGACTCTTGATTCCAATAATTACAGGCTGCTGTTCTTTGTGATTAAGCCCCTAACCCAGTGGTCGGCAAACTCAGTCAACAGAGTGGCAAACCGGGGCTCATGAGCCGCAGTTTGCTGACCACTGCTCTAGAGGGCTTAAGAAGTTGTCAGTTATACATTAAGATGTTTTGAGTGCCAGTTTAAAAAAAGAATACATTTAGAGGATCATAAAGAAGATCTAAGCTTCTAAGCAAGTCAAAGGGTAAAGAAAAGGTCTGTAGCTCAAATATGGCCAGTAAAATCTAGTTTATGGTGGCAGTGTGGGGGACCAGAGGGCAGCAGGCCTATGGGAAGAACAGTGCTATGGGCTGTCTCGGGCAGGTGGCTGGGCAGAACAACATCAAAAAGAGGAAGAAAATGAAATCTAGTAAGTTAGCGATAACCTAAGCATGTACCAAAATTAGGAAGGGAGGTTTGCCTGTGACACTAACAATAGCTTTTTCTTAGTCTGATGAATAAAAAATTCCAGTAAACAGTAGCCACCAATAACTGAAAGTGAAAGCCTGATCTATTCCTTATCAAATCATTAGAAGAGCCTCTCTCACAATTATTCATTTTCTTTGCCACTTTGAGAGTATTTCTCCTGTTATCTTTTTCCCCCCATTTATTTTCAGAGAATGAGAAACTTCAATGTGAGAAACACATCGATTGGTTGCTTCCTACACCCACCCTGATCAGGGCTGGGTATTGAGCCTGCAACCAAAGTATATGCCCTTGACTGGAATCAAACCCAGGACCCTTCAGACCTCAGGCTAACACTCTATCTACTGAGCAAAACAGGCTAGTATCCTTGACTATGCCATTGCTAGAGGAAGATATCACTTTTCTAGAGGGATGTGGGTAAGACAACCTTGTACTAGCCCAATCCCTTCATCTCATCCTGCATTGAAGTAGCGACTTTCTTGTCATTGAAAGTCATCAAGCAAAGACTAGATAATACCAGATGTAGGTTGAATTCCTATATAAGATGAGAGGCTAGCCTGGATTTGCTCCACATCTAAGATTTTCCAAATCTTTAAAACATTATAAAATAATAACACTATTTACCATGTTTGATCCAAAATAAGGCTTGACATTCTGCCAAGACTATCCTTTTTTTAATGTAGCTAAAAATTTTTTTTAAAAAAACCAATATTTTATACTGCCTGGCTTTTTATTTTCCTCTTGCTTCTTTCTTTTAAAAATAAGAGAGAGAGAGGAAAGGAAAGGGAAAGATAGAAACATCGATGAGAGAGAAACATCAATTGGCTGCCTCCTGCAAGTCCCCTACTGGGGGCATTGAGTCTACTACCTGGGTGTGTGCCCTGACTGGGAAACGAAGGGTGACCTATTGGTGCATGGGTCGATGCTCAACCACTGAGTTACACCGGGCAGGTTCTTTCTTGCCTTTTGAGAACTTTGTATTTCTGCAACAACTGCATCTTTTATATAATGCTCCCCAATGTTTTTATCTTTAGAAATACAATAAATATAAAATAACCTATCCAAATAAAGGCAAGCTTGAGTTTTCAGAAGTTCAAGTAGAAAATAAAAAGGAAACACTAGAAGAAGAAATCAATGTTAGTAAAAGCTGAAAAAGTAATATTGATTAGATAAAATTCCATGTCAAAAAAGTTGAGAATGGTACATTATGAGACCCTATTGCCTCATTAAATCTATTTTTGAAAATAATTTGAATCTATGAGATACATAGAGGGCAGTAAATTCATAAACCATAACTTTTAAATTTAACTTCCATGTTTGGTATTTCTCCTAGTGCCATTTTTAAAAACTGCTTCTTATAAAAAAACAAAGACATTTCATATTTTAAAAACTTTTAGTTCTACTCATATCAAAACTAAATGTATTTTAAATAAAATAAATTTATAAAATTGTAATAATTATTATAAGTTTACTTTAGAAATTACCATATTTAAGCAAACCCATTTTTCATAATATATCTTTATGTCCCTAAACTAATAAATACTGCAAATTTACACAAAATATCTATCTATAATAATAAAAGTGTAATGTACTAATTAGACCAGATAGCCGAACAACCTTCCAGACGTCATTCCGGACATCCTTCTGGACGAAGCCCCGCGGCCAAAGTAGAGGTGGTTAGAGCCGATCAGGCAGGCAGGCAGAGGCGGTTAACGGCGATCAGGCAGGCAGGCAGAGAGGTTAGGGGTGATCAGGCAGGCAAGCAGAGTGGTTAGGGGTGATCAGGCAGGCAAGCAGAATGGTTAGGGGCGATGAGGCAGGCAGGTAGATGAGCAGTTAGGAGCCAGTGGTTCTGATTCACAGGGATCATGCCTAAACCAGCAGTTGGACATCCCCTGAGGGGTTCTGGATTGCAAGAGGGGTTCTGGATTGCAAGAGGGTGGGCTGAGGAAGCCCGCTACCCCACCTCACCCTGTGAACCGGGCCTTGGGTGTATGTATGTATGTGTGTGTATGTATATATATATATATTGAGAGAGAGAGAGAGAGAGAGAGAGAGAGAGAGAGAGAGAGAGAGAGAGAGATCTACCTTTAGTCTCTCATATACTGGTAAAGAATATAATTTGGCAATTAAAGTCATAAAATAATCATGGATACAAACTTTTGCTATAAGTATATTCACCATAAGATTATTTAAACTAGTTAAAAAATTGAAACAGCTTAAATAGTATAAGGCTTGGATTCTTGAGCTTTGGAGTCAGATAAACCTTGGTTAAGTCCCAGATCTTCATCTTATTCTCTGTGAGCCTCAGTTTCCTCTTTTGCAAAATGAAGGAAATTGAATATTTTTAAGGGGGTAAGGGTGACGGGCAAGTATAGAACAGAAGAAATTGGACCTCAGTGGCCAACATTTTCTCACTGTCTACTCCGTAGCTTCTGGCAAGTGACTAACGGTCCCTTAGATGGTATGATTCTAGATATATTGTGATGCTTACAATCATTCCAGTCAGCAAAAACTGATTAATGGAACTAATATTTGCTGGTTTCAAATATGTATTCAATCTTTTCACATCTTTTCTCAGGGATAAAGATTTACCGGGATCTCTCCCATGCCAATTAGAGTGCAAAGAAAGGAAGTTGAATGCTTCACAAATTCAAGGTAAAGAGAATCATTACCCCGAATGAAGACATAAACAAAAGCCCCATAATATATCTGATCTTTTTTTTTCTCAGAGAAATTATGGATTTCAAGGGTTGTCTACTGTACTCTGTTATTTGAGAGAGAGAAAA
This sequence comes from Antrozous pallidus, assembly GCA_027563665.1. NCBI lineage: Eukaryota > Metazoa > Chordata > Mammalia > Chiroptera > Vespertilionidae > Antrozous > Antrozous pallidus. The sequence goes on from CM050526.1 coordinate 33,584,567, forward strand.
TTTAATTCAATATCTAATTTGTGGGAAGGAAGGGGGATTACTTTCAAGTAAACATCTTCCACCCCTGCCAGGGGGCTCAGTTGGTTGCAGCATCAACCTATGAACCAGGAAGTCACCCTTGGATTCCCAGTCAGGGCACATACCTGAGTTGTGGGCTAGATCCCCAGTAGGGGGCAGCCGATCAATGATTCTCTCTCATCATTGATGTTTCTATCTCTTTCACTCCCTTTTTCTCTGAAGTCAATAAAAAATGTTCAAATTAAAACCAATATGATGTAAAATTTAAAATAAATTTTAAAACATAACCATGCCTACATGCACATTACCTCTCTACCTTCTCCTGCTCCTCCCCTCCTCTTACTTACTCTGCTCCAGCCACACTCATGTCCTTGCTACTTCTGGAACATGCCGGGCCCATCCATGTTAGGGTCTTTGTTCTAATTCTTTCTTCTCTCAGATATCCACTCCCTCTCACCTATTTAATAAAAGCAACCTATCCCTCAATCCCTGGTACTCCCAGTCCCCTGACCTTGCATTACTTTTCCATTTTTCTATAGCACTTACCACCTTCTAACATATTATCTAATTTACATAATTATGAAAGAGCAGAGATCTTTTTCTGTTTAGTGCACAAAAGTTTCCTCAGCACCTAGAGCAGCACCTGGCACATAGAAGGAATACAATAAATAATTATTGATGAAGCTGCATTAATGCCTGAATGCCTACTAATATGCTCAAAATACAAGGAAAATTAGGAACAAGTCAGAGATGATTCCAGTCTAGAGAGGCCTTTCTTTCATCAAGGGAGAAAGATGTAAACTTTAGACACAATTATAAGGCAGGTATCATTATCTCTATAGAATTAATCACTCTTGTATATGAAGATCTAACACTTGAATGTGATATGAAATGTTTTATTTTGGTGCCATTTGGTATATACTTTGTTCTGCACTTATTTCTTCATTTACTCATTTTAGAAACTACATTCTAATTTTGGCTCCAGTTAATTCATGCATTGAGTATTTCTTTGAAAAAACTTTGTGTCTATACAATACATACAGGCCTCAGATTTCTCTAGGTTTGAAATACACAAAAGTTTAGTGCACAAAAGTTTCCTCAGCACCTAGAGCAGCACCTGGCACATAGAAGGAATACAATAAATAATTGTTGATGAAGGAATGCAATAAATAATTGTTGGTGGGCTACCTGGTTCCCCTTCTCCTTAACTCTGAAATGAAGGTGTTGGCCGGCCTGGCTTCTTATCTGGAGGTTCTGGAGAAGAATCTGGTTCTGAGCTTATTCAGGTTTTTAGCAGAATTCGGTTTGTCCAGTTGTAGGGCTGAAGTTCCCATTTCCGTGCTGGCTGTCAATCAGCAGCCTCTCTCAGCCCTTTAAATCTGTCCGCATTCCACATCACATTGCCCTCCACATCTTCAAACCAGCAACAGTGGGTCAAGCCCTTACTCTGGTAATCCAAGATCCTCTATTTTAATTACATCTGCAAAATCCCTTTTATCATGTAATGTAATATGTTCACAGGCTCCAATAATTAGGGTGTGGACATCTTTCAAAGGTCATTTCGCCTACATGTTTGGTTTTGCACCAACTAGTTGATTCCAGTTCATATCTCATGCAAGAACATTGTCCTTCTTAAGGAATGTCAATTAAGTACTCATATTTCTCTCAATATATTTTCAGAACATGATCTCCAGTCAACTGTATTGTTTGTCCTAGTTCCATTAGAATATGTATGTGTTCTTAAATAACTGTCCTAACTTCATTCCACTTCCCCAGCCTTCCAAGATGCCTACAACTTCTTTATCAAGGATAAAACTGGCTGTATTGATTTACATGGAATGATGTGCACTTTAGCTAAGGTGGGAATGCATCTAACCAAGCATGATGTCTATAATGAATTAAAATATGCCGATATTGATCGTGAGTACTTTAACTTATCATTGTTTTTCTCATAAAAGCTTTCCTTAGGTATATATTTTCCTCTCAGGAACTTTATGAACATGAGAAATGAACCTCACTTATTTGCCAAAAGTACATATGTATGTGATTCTTTTTAAGGAGATCAGTGAGGTATGTGTACAAGTTATGAAATCAGTGTAATGCTTCTTTGAAAAATCCTGTGTGGAAAATAAAAATGGTTGCCATATTTCAATATTGAATTCAGATTACCTATCATGGTTTACATTTTGGAGGGTGCCTAAAAATAGCAGATGAAAGGCATTGACAATTTCAAAATGCCATGTTGCCAAGGAAATCCAAGCCCCTTTTTTTATGAATTATGAATCATAATTACGACAAATCTTTCTTCCATCATTACAACCCACCTATATTGAATTTCAAATGCCACAGCATGTTTGTTGATATTTATAGCATACAGATAATATTTCTTTGCATATACTGACCTACTAATTAGTAGCCCAGACTAATATGTTGTGTGGGGAATATATTCAGAGTATTATTTTTTTCACACCTCTCCCCACCCAGCTGCCAGTGCCCTGCCCTATTTGCATCAGTTTCCCACATGAGTCGATGTCACCAGTTAGTTAAAGCTTCACTTGTTTCCACTAACTGCCCAATCTTCCTATTCTTTCATTGAAACACACATGACTCTAATAGCACTTAATTTTAGAGGAAACAACGTACAACTTAGGGATGTTGTAATAATATAAATATTAGAGGTATAGAGTGGAAAGCAGGGGTAGGTTCCTTGCAAAATGGCAAGTCTCTAGGAAAGGAGTGAATGGAGACTATCGTGGTTAGGAGCCCCTGTTTTGATGTTTACACCCTACCATTGCTTCGGTGCGCGGTGGGTGACTAGTGTAACGCTAAGACCACTTCAAGAAGACCTGACTCATATCCAACCCTAAAATGCTCTGATTTTAACTATTAGATGGCCCATGATGTTTTAATTTTTATATTTAAAATACAATTTGATAATTAAAATACGTCTTATATCCTTGTTCTGAGGCTTAGATTTCTGTTGCAGGAGATGGGAAAGTGAATTTCTCAGACTTTATAAAGGTGTTAACAGATAATGACCGCTTCCTTAGAGCTGTGGGTAAGTAGAGATACTACTGAATATATAGCAGTTGGAGTAGTTGCAATTCACTGCATAGTAAATATTATTCATTGCAGCCTCCAGTCAGAAGACAAACCAAGAATGTGTACCCCGGAATGTAACTTACTTTTGTACTGCTTCTCCAAAATTGTATTTGCTGAGCAAATTGATACAGTTTTAGATTTAATTTAAGTGTATCAAGTCTTTCTGCAAGAGATACTATTTTTTTTACCTCTAAGGAGAGCACTTAGGCAGTGGTGTAGAAAAATTTGTTTACCTTTTATAGTATTTTAATTCTTTACTGAGTACATGTGCTGCTTTGGGAGGCACTCCTTTTACAAAAGAAAAAAATTTAGAGAAAAGAAAAATGTTCTGTCTCATGCAAATTTGGGTGTACATAATTTACTGTTCCCCCAAAATATCCTCCTCACCCTGAGGAAGCCTCTGCCCTTAGTGCAAGGGCTGTGGAGAATCTGCTTGAGGTTAGAGAGCATGTTCTCACATAAGGTTATAAGTAATGTGAGGGTAAATGTTTTTATTTCTCCTCTAATGGTTTGTTTATGAGTTTAATAGGTACCTTGGAAAATCTAACCCTATTCATATCATGTTTTCTAGGATAAACACATTCCAAATTCTAGATACTGTATATTGTTTTGAAAATCTACCCATTCATAGGCTATGCACTGTCCTTAGAGCAAACAGAACTTATTGGTTCAAGTACCACTATAGTAAGAAGGATTTGCCTGTAAGCCAGAGATATATTTATCAACAACTCCTTTACCTAGAACAGGACAATTGTCCTTAACATATAATTCATGTCCAAGTTAAATGTGTAACTATATTTACTTAGAGGCCGTTGAACTAAAAGTCTTTTTTCAATTCCATGATTATTTTGTCTGTTCAGTAATAAAAACGACCTTTCTAAAATAGAACTGCCGAGACTGGTTTGGCTCAGTGGATAGAGCATCGGACTGCGGACTGAAGGGTCCCGGGTTCGATTCCGGCAAGGGCATGTACCTTGGCTGCGGGCACATCCCCAATAGGGGGCGTGCAAGAGACAGCTGATCGATGTCTCTCTCTCATCGATGTTTCTTTCTATCCCTCTCCCTTCTGCTCTGTAAAAAAAACAAAATCAATAAAATATATTTTTAAAAAATAAAATAAAATAGAACTGATGTTGAAAGTTTTTCCAAAGTTCTCAAGTCTTTGATATGGTATTAATTTTTTAAATACAGCAAAAAGACTGTCATTTTAGTACTTTTTTGATAGATGGTTTTTTTCAGAAAGCATTTTGAATCTTTTTTTTTTCCTTCACAGTTCCAGAAAAAGACAAGTGTTTAGATTTTGCTGGCAACCCAGGGATCCTGTTGTTTGAAATCCTATCAAAGCTTGTAGAGATGTCAGCCTTACCCAGAAAAACAGTAATTGAATTAGTAAGGTACGTGACAAAGGGGCAAAAAGGACCTGCTCAGAAGCATCTATGAGGATGCTGACAAGGCAGTCTCCTCTCACAAACATTCTACTTCACAGGGTCTGCTCCAAAACAAAAATGTGTGGGCAGATGGTCACGTGCCTCAACATGAGACTTATGACTTTATCCCCACAGTACTGACCTCAGACCATCTGGGGTCCACACTCAGTACCTAAGACAGCTAGGGAAGTTCAGCCTTTCCTTCCTTAAGCTAGGGAATCCCAGGAAAATCAGACATTTCCAAGGATGATTTGGGGGTGGGCTTGGAAGTTTAGTTTGAATACAAAACACTCTCATTCATGCTAGAATTACTAGGAGCTTTCAAGAGGTCCTTTGAGTCTGAGAGAAGGCACAGCAAGTTCAGACTTCCCAAAGTAGCCTTTGGAGTGGAGCAGAGCCAGATACCAAATGAATAGAAGATGAGGAAGCATTCTCACACCCAAATTAGTCTTTTTCCTGGGGGAGAGGAGAGGGGGAGAAGGAGGAAGAGGAGGAGAAGGAGGAGGAGGAGGAGGAGGAGGAGGAGGAGGAGGAGGAGGAGAGAGAGAGAGAGAGAGAGAGAGAGAGAGAGAGAGAGAGAGAGAGAGAGAGAGATATGTTGACTTGTTGTTTCATCTATTTATATATTCACTGGCTGCTTCTTGTATTTGCCCTGACGAGATCCAACCCACAACCTTGGCATATCAGGATGACACTCTAACCAACTGAGCTACCCAGCCAGGGTAACCTGGTTGGTCTTGGGAAAGAGGAAGGAAGCCAGAGCCCAGGAACTACATATATCAAATGGTCAAATGAGTCCTAGCCAGTTTGGCTCAGTGGATAGAGCATCAGCTTGCAAGAGACTGAAGGGTCCCAGGTTCATTTTCAGTCAAGGGCACATGCCTGGGTTGTGGGCTTGGTCCCCAGTGGGGGGTATGCAGGAGGCAGCCAATCAGTGAGTCTTCCTTATCATTGATGTTTCTATCTCTTCCCTTTCTCTCTGAAATCAATAAAAAAAATATATTTTTTAAAAATCTATATATAAATAAAAAGTCAGCAACTGGATTGCTTAACAACCGAAATGACTAATCACTATTGCAGCCAATGAACTGGCCCCATCTAGGGGTGGGACGGGCCAGCCAACCTCCCTCGGCCCCTCCCACCAGCTGTTCCATCCCCAATGGGCCCCCACCACCCGGATTGGCCCAAAGCCCCTCCGCTTAGCTGACCTCGCCCCTGATCACCCCCACACACACACACACCAATTGGGGGCAGGGCCCACCCGCCTATTGCCCATAGCCCCTCCCCCCAGCCAGCCCAGACATGATTGGCCCGATCAGGGTGGGCCAGCCAGCCATCCTCCCACCATCTCCTCCTCTCAACAGGCCCAGCCAGACCACACGCATGCACAAATTCGTGCACTGAGCCTCTAGTAAATAAAAATAAGATATTCAAATGGCCTGTGGCGAATATGAGTAGATATTCTATAAATGTCACAGAAGCAGGCATTCAGCAAGTAATAGTGAATGACTATACAAATTAAATTTAAAATAAATTTATTTAGCATATATAACTTGCAATTTGACTGTCCTCCTCTCCACCCCCCATTTGTCTAGCAGGCACTTTTTCAGTAGAACTATATAGCATTTTAAAATTTATTTCTGGGTTACCTTATTTAGTTATACTTACTTACTTATTTATTTTAGCTATTTCCGAAGAAAATTCCAAGAAACCTCCCCAGGAATATTGTGGAATCTCTCCCCTATGGATTATGGGAAAAGGAGATTTAAGGCCGACATGTGCACACCTCTGACCTCAAGCACGGCTGCTTTTGCTAATGCTGCCCGGATTGCAATAATGAAGGAAAAGGAATTACTCAGATATCTTGAGGAGCTCAGGAGTAAGAGCCATTTATTTTTCCCCTCTATTGTAAAGGATTTATTTGTATTAATGGTAAAAAATAAATAGAGGTTAAGTGCTATAAGAGCAGGTCCACAGTCTGTCTTGAGTGACTAGTCTCTGATACCCAGATATCATTTGGAAGCAAATGTATATATTACCTGAATCCTCAGACACCTGGATGAAGCTGAGAGTCTGTGGAGACTTGGGGGTTGAGGGGCACAGGAGAGTAAAGAAAGTGGGTCAAGGCACAGAGAAGTGTAGACAAAACAAAATAGATGCCATGTGTATGCCTTTCATGTGAATGTCTTATATTATTTGTGATAACATTTGTGTGTGTGATGACATTTTTTATATTTTTAGGATGCAATCCTCCTTCAGATAACCCATATTCAAAAATACCCATCTTCCCATTGTTTCCTGATGTGGATGGGCTGGTAATGGGAAAGCCATTCAAAGACATGCAGAAATTAGAAATGCTTAGGAGAAAGGAGCCTCTGAGTTTCTTTGATAACTACTTTTTCCATAAAAGAGATTGGAAAACACAGGTGAGATTTAGATTTTGTCACATCAGTTAATTTAAATATTTGCGTGTTGTTTTTTTTATTATTGACTTCAGAGAGGACGGGAGAGGGAGAGAGAGAAATATCAATGATAACCCAGCAAAGCTATCATTCAGAATTGAAGGTCAGATAAAGTGCTTTGCAGATAAGAAAAAGCTAAAGCAATTCATCACTGCCAAACCAATATTATATGAAATGCTGAAAGATATTCTTTAAGAAGAGGAAGAAGAGGAAAACATGTACTACTATTATACTGCAAAAAAAATCAATAAAAAAAAATAAACACACACACACAAAAAAAAAGGAGAGGAAGAAGAAAAAGGTAAAAATAAAAATTATGAACAACAAATACACATCTATCAACAAATGAATCTAAAAATCAAGTGAATTAAAAATTTGATGAACAGGATAAACTGGTGAATATAACAGAATCATGGGCATAGAAAGGGAATGGACTGACAATTCTTGGGGAGAAAAGGCATGTGGGAGGTGTAGCAAGAGACTGGACAAAAATCTTGCAACAATGGGAGAGGACAGTGGAGAGGGAGGTGAGGGCGGAGGGTGGGATGGGTACTGGGTGGAGGGAAGCTATAGGGGAAAAAAGGGGGAACAATGTAATTAATAAACTGAACAATAAAGATTAAAATATTTAAAAAAAGAAATATCAATGATAAGAGAGAATTATTGATTGGCTGCCTCCTGCACACTCCACACTGGGGATACAGCTCAATCCAGGCATGTGCTCTGACCGAAATCAAACCATGAACCCCTGGTTCATAGGTCAGTGCTCAACCACTGAGCCATGCCAACTGGGCTAACTACTTGCGTTTTTAAGCTCTAACTTAACAGAACTAGTAACATGTTTTTTAATGACTGATATTTTTAGTCATTTTATTTCAAACCAGATTCCATAGACATAGTCCTAAATTTAAGCTCAGGTATAAATCTTTAATTTCAATTAATAGTTAAATTTACTGAAAAATACAATCCTAGGCTTGGGGTTGGGGGGTGGGGAATATAAAAAGAAGAATGAAAAGGCCCTCAGGTCCTACCTCCAACTGTTCTTCCATCAACTCGAGAACCAGAAGCCGAGTTTTGGTCTCCCTCAGCTGGCTCTAGATGGTGGTTGGGCCAGACACAACCCAAAGGAACAATGTTGTGATGGCGGGGCCGTCCTGCCCTTGGACTGGAACTCATTTATACTCCCAGCCGAACCTTTTGGACCTTCTTCTTTTAATCTATTTGCCTTCCTTTCAAGGTACACTTTATCATCATGAGTTTTAAGGTCTCAGGTAAGTATGAACTACTTTCTGGATATTCTTCTTCTGGCCTTACCCCAGAAGTCATAGGCTTTCCAGCCTTAGAAACAAGATCAAGCTTTGACTAGAGACCAGCCCACCCCGTGGATCATCTCTGGGTTTCAGAGATCTAAGTGTAGTTCACATCATCATGAAATCCCTAAAAGGTCCCTGTAGGCATAGGTTTAAGAGTCCCAGAAGCAGGAGGAGGGAGAAAAAATAGGGAATTGCTCATCAATAGGCTTGAAGTCAAAATTATGCAGTATGAATAAATTCTAGAGATCTGTTCTACAACACTGTGCATATACTCAATGCTGTATCATACACTAAAAATAGCGTTGAGGATAGACCTCTTGTTTAAGAGTGCTTACCACAATAAAATAAAAATTAAATTAAAAAATATTTTTTATTAATTTCAGAGTTGAAGGGAGAGATAGAAACATCAATGATGAAAGAGAATCATTGATTGGCTGCCTCCTGCAGGCCCCCTTTTGAGGATCGAACCCACAATCCGGGCATGTGCCCTTAACTGGAATCGAACTCGGGACCTTTCAGTGCACAGGCCAAGGCTCTATCTTCTGAGCAAAACCAGTTAAGGCTAAAAATTATTTTTTTAATGAGCCCCATGATGATCACAAATGACCTATAAAGTCAAAACTTTGTCTTTAGCTCTCCAAATGAAGTCACACCCACAGGCAAATATCATTGACAGTATGGTTTATCAGTATTTTTTTTTAACATTCCAACATGCAGCCAACATTGAAAACCATTGCTCAATGAAAAGGGAAACTGAGTAAATGAGGGGCAGGGACAGAGCTGTCTATATAACTTGTCAGACCTAGTGTAAAATAAAAATGTAGGCCCCTTATCCAAAATTATTAAGAAAATAAAGACAGCAACAGTGGAACGTGAGACCGAATTCAGGGCCCTTCTAAGTTTGAGGTCCTATGTAATTGCATAGGTCACACACCCATGAAGTTGGCCCTGGAAAGAGGATAATTGGAGGGATATGATCCAGGGGACAAATAAAGATACATGGGGAGATTTGGGCCTTGGAAATTAGGGAAAACTCACATATAAGAGGGAAGGAGAAAAAACCGGGTTCAAGGATGGAGAAATCCTAAGGTGGAAAGAAGAGTAGAAAGGGTTCATATTAGATAACCTTGAAGAGACAATCTGAAGGAGTATGAAGGTCTAGTTTTCTATTGGTTACTATGAAGACTGTTAACAGTGAATGAAGAAAAGTAATATCAAACAGGACTGCAGGTCTGGACGAAATTACATAATATACATGTTCACAAAAGCAATCAGCATATTCACAAGATTTCTACTGGATTGTGCAGCAGCCCAGGAGCAAGGAACACGGATGGCTTGTTCTCATGAGAAGTCTGGGAGTAATATACTCCGTGGAGGGCACATTCGTTTCAGTGCTGTGTGATGGCTTAGAAAGTTTGAGTAAGGATGGACTTGGCTCCTCTATACCCTCTATATCCATTCCATACATAAATCATCTTAAAGTCAATACTTTTCTTATGAGAAGCCTTAATAATTATGAAAGAGAATTTGCTAAATGCCTATCTACACTTGGGACAATACCAGGTACCCCAAAACACCTGAGAAGTGCTTTAGCAATAACCTTATAAATCATAATAAACCCTTTCATAATATAATGTACTTCTGTTTATTATGTCTTTGTTGTATAATGCAAACTAAAATACATCACTAACCTTCTTTTAAAATGCTCATCAAGGCAGCAAATATAAAGCCTATCGACTCTTCCTCCGGCTACCCAGCTGAGATCCTCACCATTGACCAAATGCTCAAGAAAAAGGAGAAATGGACAGTGACTGAGGCAGCTGCTATTAAACCACATGTGAGTACTCACAGCTGAATGCCTTCTCGGAAAGCACTGACAAAAATATTTTCCACTTCAATACTAAAACCATAAAACCAAGAGGCTTTTCTCTCCTCTATGTCTTTAAAATAAGACATAGGTCATTTCTAAGTTTTACCTGTTGTAATGACATTAAAAAAAAGTTTTTTAAATTGATTTCAGAAAGAGGAAGGGAGAGGGATATAGAGAAACACTGATGAAAAGCCATTGATTGGCTGCCTCCTGCACACCCTTACTGGGGATTGAGCCAGCAGCCCAGGCATGTGTCCTGACCAGGAATCAAACCGTAACCTCCTGGTTCATGAGTCGACTCTCAACCACTGAGCCACACCATCTGGGCATAATGACATTTCTTGCTCTATAATCAAGTGAATTCAAATGTTAACTGTTATAATTTATCCTGCTAATTACCTATCGAGCCATCCCCAGCATCTTTTCTGGGACATTAATTTGTTTCATGCTGGAAATAGCTACTAGTTAAGATACTAAACCAACAATCACAGTGAGGGGTACACTCAAGGAATCATGATGAGTTAAAGCATCTTTATTACAACAGCTAAAAGAATCTATAATAATTAAAGGGTAATATGCTAATTACACCGGGAGACCTTCCGGATGTTCTCTGGGACAAAGCCATGGTTGTGGGGCCAAGGCAGAGGCAGTTAGGGGCGATCAGGCAGGCAGGCAGGTGAGCGGTTAGGAGTCAGTGGTCCCGGATTGCAAGAGGGATGTCCCCCAAGGGGTCGCAGATTGGAGAAGGTGCAGGCCGGGCTGAGGGACACACCTCCCCGACCCCGCATAAATTTCATGCACCTGGCCACTAGTAATAGTAATAATAGTTTAAGTGAGCTTCCTAGGCATTGTATTCTTCAAGAGCTCTAATTCACATGCACTAATTCATTACTTATCACAATGACCCTTTGGGCTAAGCACTGTTATCATTCCTTATCATTTTACAGATATGCACAGAGAGGTTAAGTGACTTGCCCAAAGGCACACAGCTGGGCAATAATAGAGCCAGAATTATAAGCACTGTCAGCTTGGCTCCAGAATCCACACTTGTAACCACAAATCTGTGCTACCTGCCTGTTTTTGTGACCTGACTTCTTAGTTCCTTTTGTCGTCCACAGAGACAGACTGAGGTGTATTTATTTTATGCCACCTCCTTTCTGTATTTGACACTAATGATGAAACTCTCCTTGACACTTTCTACTGCCTTGGCCTTTACAATACTGGATCTTCAATTCTCCTGTAGCTCTGTATCCTTTTCTCTCTCTTCTCTTTCCTGAATGTTCATCCTGTCTTAATATTTCCTTGTTTTCTAGCATCATCCTGCTGCTCTTCTCATCATATATGCTCATCCACTAATTTGTTCAGTAAATATTTACCAGTTGTTAACAAAGTTCTGGGATTAGAAGATACCACAGAGCTTAGAGGAAGGGTGAAAGACAGGGGGAAGGAAATGAGCAGTAGTAATTGTTGTGATAAATGGAACTTCAATGAAGGCTACTAAGAGCCCAAGGCCTGCAGGCTGGCACACCAAATGCCCTAAGGGCTGAGATGCTTGGGAAGATCAATAACTTGGCATAACTGTAACCCAGTCACAGCAGAATATTGGGGATCTCTGCGTTCATCTAAGGAAAAGCTGGGATGAGTATTGTTTGGACTATTGGTCTACCCTACTTAACTCCAACTGCCCCCATATACACTAATAATTTATAAATTTGACACTAAGCCTGGGCTTCTTTCCATTTACTTCTGTCTTATCTCACTGACTGCTGGACCTTTCTTCTTCACTGTCTCATAGCATATCCAACTTGACATATCCAAAACCAAATTCATTATCTGCATCAAACTGGCTATTCCTTGGGGGAATATCTCAGATGTTGATATCTACCATCTTCCCAGTCACTGAAACTAGAATGCCAGAGTCGTCCTTAAGTTACACATTTTCCTCATTCCTCACGTCTCCCAGTCACCAAATCTGGCTACTCTCATCCTCCTGAAGGATTCTGAAGTCTGTCCTCTTCACTCCATCCTGTCACTACTGCCGTAAGCCTCTGTCAGGTCCAGTCTAGACAACAATCTTCAACCTTGTATCCCTGCCTCTTAGCTGCCCCCCTCTGCCCACTCTCCACACAGGAGATCCAACTATATCACTGTCCTGCTTAAGAATGAATGCTTCCTTCTCACGGATGACAGGGTTTTCGACTATATGTCATGCTGCACACAGTTGAGGAATTTATCTCATGTCCATCAGAAAGAGTGGCTCACTACAGCATGATTCTCACTGAGGGAAGGGTTCACCCCAGCCTAACAGCGACCAAGTCTAAGGGCCAATGACTGGTACAGCAGGCCTTGCCTGCCTTGCCTTCATCCCTCCCTCCCCTTTAAACTTGATGTTTTAGCAATAGCAAAGTGCATTACTCTCTTCCCCACCAACACCAGGATATTTATTGCCTTTGAGCCTTTGTTCATACTAACGTCTCTCCCTGGAACACCTTCCCATCACCACTCTCTCAATTTTATGAAATCCTTAAGGAGCTATGCAGCTCAGCATCATCTCCCTCCCTGACTTGGAGTGGATTGAGAGCTATTCTTGGCACTCCTCTTATATTGAGAACCTATCACCATCCCACATTTCCTCCTTGTTTTAGTCTATTGGGTTATTAACATTCTTATAAAATGTCTTAAAATCTCATTATCCCAAAGTAATTTATTTTCGTTGTCCATCAACTCCTAATTCCTCAAGAGGCACCACCAATATATAAACTCGGTGACTTTCAAGTAAACTGAGAACATAACTCTTGGTATATCTAGAATTGTGGTCCACAAATCAAAGATATTTTAAGATAACAAACTGTAAACTTCTGGTTTCTCATTACAGGTGAAGAGAGCTATAGAAACCTATCACTTAGGAGTTGCTCTTGAGCACCGGAAAGAAATGCTAAATTTCTGGAATAAGATCCGAGGGGATTTGGTTGGAATAGAAACTAAAAATGAATCCTTTTATGAAACCTTTTCTACTTATTCGTGGTCCTGGAATGTTTGCCAAGAATTACTTTCCCCAAAGGACTTAAGGTTATATGATGTCTACATGAATAGAAATTCCTTCCACAATTCTTCATTCTCTTCCTCTTTGGATATCAATGAATGTGACACAGAAACAGGAAGAAAAAGAAAATGGAAAGGTTTCAAAGGGTTTCGACAATGAAATTTCTACATTTTCTAAGCAGATCATTTCAATCTACTTTTTCATACATATCAAAATTATGGTTTCTTGATTTTGTCTAGTACATACTTATCAGCTGGAAATGTTGACATCTTTTACATTCTAACCAGTAAAAAAGTTTAAGTCATAATATGGTTTTCCTTTTCTAATTCTTACTATAGTAAATAAATGCCATTCTGTTATCTCCCTGGCAACCAGCTGCACTCTGCTGCCCCCATCTGGCTCTGGCCCAACACTGCCTAGGCAGGAGAAAAACTGAAAGCAGGCACTTACCTGGACACAGAGCTGCCCTTGTGAGTTCCTAAGGGGCCTCCCAGCAATAAGCATCTGAATTTATGTGACTATAAATGGCATTAGTTTTTTTATTATTATTATTTGTCAGTGTGGCCAGAGGCAATGGATGACAATGACCTTTCCGTTTCAGGGAATAATGTCACCATCTCCCAAGGAGTCTTGATTAAATGTGGGTGTTCCTAAGGCTCCTTTAGCCACATACCTTCAGGCCCTCTTACAAATAGCCCTTCTCATCCATTATATTTCTTGTGGTTGCCCTTTAATACATTGAATAAAACAGCACATAATAACTATATTACAAGTTGGGGTTGTAATTATTTTATTGTGGAAATTATAGAAAACTTACTATTTTAATTATTCTTAAGTGTATATCATCCATTACATTTTGTTCCATTATAGGAAAAAAATAATAGAAAAAGGAAAGGAAATGTTCCATATTGATGGTGTCAGTGGCTTATAATGTAAAATTATAACATTCCAGGAAAAAGCATTAAGGAGAGTGAAGGTAGCAAAACTGTTTAATAAAATAGCCTTGAAGTAATTTTGTGTTACCTTGAATATTCAAAACTATCTAAATATACTTGCCATTATTCATATTATTATTTTCGGGAAAAATAACTAACTTTATAGGTTAATGGCCATGTTTTCTAACAAAAAAACAAGACTTATGATTTGACAAGAGTTGCTTATTTTTGTATGGCTGCAAGTGTAACAAGCAATCTAAGAGATTTAATTTGGATGACAAAATATTAGAATTCTTGGTATACTTCCTTGACTCAGTACTTCCACTTCTAGAAATTATTCCTAAAGAAATAACCATGAATGTACAAAATAATTTCATTATAAGGATGTTTTTTCATGTTGAATTTTTAGGCAAGAAACTTGAAGAAGCCTAAACGTCCAGTAAATCATAATACAACTATTTAAAACAGTACCAGAATAATTAAAATGTTATAAAAGAATATTTCAAACAAAATGATAATATGCACACTCTATTATTAAGTTTAAAAGCAGGCATGAGAAAAAAATAAAAAAATAAAAGCAGGCATGAGATAACTTTGTGGGTTAGTTCTAAGACTTAATTATGATGGTGGTTGCACAAATATAGATTTTTACAAAAAGCCATTGAACTGTACCTGTAAAATTGATAAATTTAATTGTATGTAAATTATACCTCTATGACGCTGTAAAAAAACAAAACACAGGGGCATGGAACAGTTTGTTCTGAAAGTAACTTAAAAGTTATTTCTACAAATAAATTAGAAAAAAAAAAAAGACAGGAAGGATATAAACCAAAATGTTTAATGGGTTAAATTAAGGATGGGATGGGATATTTTCTTTTTTTCTTTTGTCTTACCTATGTCTTCTAAATGTTCTATAATAAATACATATTTATGTTGCAATAAGTTTTTTTTTTAAATCTGTTTTACAATTAAAGTTTTAAAACCAGATTTTTCAATGATCTAGGGCTGCTACAAGTACTATCCAGGTTCTGTGAAACCTTAAGGAGAGCAAATTATGACACCAGGGTGCTTTCCCCAAGCCCTCAGTTCCAGAGAACATACTTACACCAACCAAAATTCCCACTGATCGAAACTGAAAGAAGAGCATGAAACAGTTAACTACCTCTGACCCGGGCTGACACCCAAGGCAATAATCCAAACTGCAGTTCTTAACCTTTACATCCTTTGAACCCATGCCACCCACTGAGCTAGTAGAGTTCTCACTACTCACCAGCAGAGGGACCCCTTAGCTCCTCTGTAACAGGGTGGTATGAAGTCTGATAACCACAGAGGACTCAGCCATGGCTGCCAAATTTCCTCGGAAGGAAATATTTAAGTGCTTCAAAAGATGAAGAAAAATGAGTTGTAGAGGTCAAAGATAATTGTATGAAAGTATTAAGTATTAGGATACTTTAGAATATTTCATGGGGTGGAGGTGCTGGTGGAAAAGTACAAGGATAAATGGTGATGGGGAAAAATAAAAGTTTTTTTAAAAGCACATATCAATAGGGCCCAAGTTGTTTGACATTTTAAATGACTATTGGAACTAACAGAAATAACTGAAAAGTCAGCTCTCTGCAAGAAATTACGAAGTGGAGCAATTGATTAGGAGCCCTAATAGTTTTTGGTGTAGGGAGAAAGAAAGTCTGTAGATGAGAGAACAAGATGCCAAGAATAAGCATAAACCAACCTTCATATCTGCAAACAGCTAGCCTTGAGAAAAGATAGAAATCCTTGTATTTATTTGGAAAGGAGGTTTTGTCCAAATTGTTTCAAAAGACAATTGCAAGTCTTTTGTCTTCAAATAAACTACAAGTTCTTTACTATCTTATCTTTTTTATCCACTCATGTATTTTTCTTGGTGATTAGAGAGAGTCTGGGAATTGTTCCCATTTCTTTGGTGGGAGAGGTATAGAAGAATCTCTCATTGCTCCCCTTAGTGTTTTTCTTTTTCTTTTCTATTTTTTAAATATATTTTATTGATTTTTTTACAGAGCAGAAGGGAGAGGGATAGAAAGTCAGAAACATCGATGAGAGAGAGACATCGATCAGCTGCCTCTTGCACACCCCCTACTGGGGATGTGCCCGCAGCCAAGGTACATGCCCTTGCCGGAATCGAACCTGGGACCCTTCAGTCCGCAGTCCGACGCTCTATCCACTGAGCCAAACCGGTCTCGGCTCTTTTTTTAAAATATATTTTTATTGATTTCAAAGAGGAAGGGAGAGGGAGAGAGAAACATCAATGATGAGAGAGACTCTTTCATTGGCTGCCTCCTCCTAGGGATCAAGTCTGTAACCAGGGCATGTGCCCTTGACGGGACTTGAACCTGGGACCCTTCAGTTCTCAGGTGGACGCTCTATCCACTGAGCCAAACAGGCTAAGGCTCCCTTTAGTTTTGACTATGGGAAGAATCTGCAATGGAGTCTCGATTCCAATAATCATAGGCTGTTGCTGTTCCTTGTGATTAAGCCCCAAAGGTCACTGGTTACCAGTGTGCTAAGTCTAGTGCTGCTCTACTGCAATAACTAATGTTTTTCTTCTTCCAAATGGTAGTCATCCCTCTTCTGGAAATCTCAACTAACTTTATCTTATATTGACAGCCTACTTTCTTCTAGGCTCTTGTGAAAATCAGTTTGTAGTAATTATCGAAATAGAAATGTAAGGCTGAAACATATTAATGTCACAAAACTACCTCTGTGCATGAATTACAATCCTTGCTGTGCAAAATAAGTGTGGATATGGATAATTCAAACAGGTTATAAAAAAAAACCCTTAAAGTTCTCCTCGTTATTTATTTACTATAGTTCCCCCCCCAAAAAAAAAATTGTATGGAGATATTTTATAGCTTTTCACACTATGAAAAGCTGATTGGAGAGACTGGAGAATTGCCCCTTTTCCATAACCTGTGAGCTACTTTCCTCAATTTTTTAAAAAAATACATTTTATTGATTTTTTACAGAGAGGATGAGAGAGAAACATTGATCAGCTGCCTCCAGCACACCTCCTACTGGGAATGTGGCCGCAACCAAGGTACATGCCCTTGACAGGAATCGAACCTGGGACCTTTCAGTCCGCAGGCGGTAGCTCTAGGGAAACTTTCCTCATTCTTTTGGCCAACCGGCTCAGCGAGGAATTGCCTTACAACTTGCGTGAAACGAGGAACCTGAGGATCCCAGATGAAAGAAGGCTCAAATGGAACGTCTCCCACTGTCTTGCCACCGTGTGTGTCCACCAGAGCCCTCCCACAGCTCGGGGCCAGCCCCACCCGGAGGAGCCAGCGCCTTCCAGACCCCGTCTTTTCCCGCCCTTTCCCCGCGCTTCCGGAAGGGGGAGTGGCCCGCAGGAAGTTATGGACAGGAAGCTATTTCCGGCTCCGGTGTCATGGCAGACTCCTGCCCGGAGTCGGGCGGGAAGAGGCAGCAGTTCGGGAGCCGGTTGCTGAGCGATCCGGCGCGGGTCTTCCACCACAATGCCTGGTAACCGCCCTCTGTCCCCGCCCCGGGCGCCCCGCCGAGCCCCTGAGCGCCGGCCACGGGTGCCGCTGGGTTATTCGAGGCGCTCTGCTCCCAGGGGAGAGGCGTTGCGAGGCCGGCTGGCTACTCACCCCGTCCGCAGCTGGAACGCGAGGCCCCTAAGCTGCCTGTTTGGTTTTCCCAGGGACAATGTGGAGTGGTCGGCCGAGCAGGCGGCGGCGGCGGAGAGGAGAGTCCAGGAGAACAGCACCCAGCGGGTTTGCCTGGAGAAGCAAGGTGCGTCCCAGGGGGCTCTCTGGATTCCACAGCCCAGCGGACTGCTGGACGCCTCTCCGGGAGGCCAGAGGACCGAGGTTGCCAAGAGCCTTTTGTTCAGCTGGGCTCGGGGGTAGAACAGGAGATGTGCAAGGATGGAAACGGGCTACACCGGTAAAGTCTTGTTAGGGCATAGAGGGTGGGGTTTTTTTGTTTGTTTGTTTGTTTGTTTTTGGCGGGAGTAGGGGGGTGTTGATATTATTTTCTAGTGCTTAAGTTTTTATTATGTTGGCTAGACCCATATTAAGATGGCTGGCTTCTGGCAATCGCCATACGATTGTTTTGGAGGATGCATTTTCCACATGATTACACTCTGCCTTTGGAAATGTTACCACTGAAGCTAGATCCAAGTTGTTGGACTCTAAATGTTGGAAGAGGGGACTAATGTTGGAGAATTATGTGTCTTTTTGTGTGTACTGGCTGGGAGGATTTGGGGCTCCTGCCAAGAAAATATAGGTTAAACAGAATGGAGATAAATCTGGCCAAAGAAAAAGAGACTGCTTTTGGAGAGGTGGATGATTTCACTGCAAAATATTCCCAGATACTAAAACTCTATATTGGCCCTATGTCCTAAAAGATGACTGAAGGTAGGACTGGCAGTTGGAGAGTAGTACCCACTGAAAGTTCTGTGCAACAGTTAGAAGGTTCCAGTTACAAAGTATTTACCATGCATAGTTTGACAGACTAGATAAAAGCAAGTCAAAGTTGAAAGATAATTTGAAAATCATGTGATCCAATAACCTCTTTCTACAATTAAAGAAACTTGGACCCCAGGACATTAAGTACCTTACCCAGAGGTAAGCAGTTGGGAGTAGCAGTGGTGAAACTAAAATCCAATTTCTTATATTTTTATACTTCTACTACACTAGTCAAGGTCCTGTATTGGCAATGAGCAGAAAAATGAAATCTAGAGCAACCTTGATTACCTTCAACAACAGTTTTCTTTTAAACAGTCCACATTTCTTTAGTATATATATCCTGTCTTCTATCATCAAAACTCTTACTCAGCTGAAGACATTTTTCCTGGTCAACATTTTCTATTTTCCTCTTACCTACTTTTCATTTTTAGTATCCACACTCTAAAGAACCACAGACAAAGGAACATATTTAAAGAAGAGCTGCCTGTATCAAAACCATCGCGTTCCCATGGGGAACAAACTGAAGAACCTGGGATAGTTAGCTTGTAAAAGAAGGTCTAGAGGGGGAAATGACCACCCTCAAATACAAAAGAGCTGTTCTGTATAGTCCTGAGAAATGTAGGACCTTTTGGCCAGAAGTTATTAGACAGATTTTTTTGAACATTAGAATTTTTTGGTAGCTAATAGCATCCAAGGATGTGGGAGAAGAATTGATAGGTAGTAAGTGCCTAGGCAGAAGTTGGACTCCGTAGATGGGCAAGATATGGAGGGAATTCACATGTGATAGGTCTAGCACTAAATAATCTCCATCTCTGAGGCTATGGCTCTAATTGAGGATACTTTTAGTATAAAATGACATTCGATGAAGCAAGGTGACAACTGACAGTAGGTACAAATAAAATGCTGAGAAATGGTTCTTAACGTCTTTTCTTAAACATTTACAGTTGATTATGAGACCAATGCCCACAAATATTGGAACGACTTCTACAAAATCCATGAAAATGGATTTTTCAAGGACAGGCATTGGCTTTTCACTGAATTCCCAGAGCTGGCACCTAGTCAGAACCAAAATCACTTGATAGATTGGCTCTCAGAGAATAAGAGGAGCGAAGTGCCTGAATGTAGGAGCAATGCGGATGGTCCTGGTTTAATAACAGAAGAACAGCACAAGTGCCCTTCAAACAGCCTTGGGCATAAAGCACAGACTCTTCCTGTGGAAGAAAAGGTAACTCAGAAACTCAGTCACTTGGAAATCTGCGCTGATGAGTTTCCTGGGTCCTCAGCCACCTACCGAATACTTGAGGTAACCGTTCTTTATTGTCCTGGTGGTAGGTTAGTAAAGTTGTAATGTTGTGCACATGGTCCACAGAGAGAGGCTGATGAAGACTTGACCCTTATGTTGGCCAGGAATCACCTTCATTTAAATATGTGTGTGTGTGTGTGTGTGTGTGTGTTTTCCCATTGATTTCAGGGAAAGGAAGCTAGAGGGAGAAAGAGATAGAAACACCAGTGAGAGAGAAACAGCCATGGGTTGCCTCCTGCATGCTTCCTACTGGGGATTGAGCCCACAACCAGGGCATGTGCCCTGACTGGGAATTGAACCAGCAACTTCCTGGTACATGGGCTGACACTCAACCAACTGTACCACACTGGCCAGGCTCACATCCATTTTTTAACTGAAATGCCCTAAATGTAGACCAAGATATCTGGTGGTTGTGGCAAACAAAGATAGATCACCTGAGGTTATACTACCTGGGAACATCATATAGCATCTGAAAGTTGTAGGCTGTATTGCACCTGCCATCTGGAAAAATGTCTAGGTTGGTGCTGTAATATAAATTCACAAATGATGACTGTCCACTCCACTGGAAGCTGATTAGCCTTGGGATTGAGTCCTGTGGCATGACCTTGTACCTCTTAACCCTCCCCAAGCAGAATGGGACTTCTAGCTCTCTCTTTCTCCATCCCCCCTTTCCTCATAGTTTTTTGAAGATGAATTGAAATGGTGTATATAAAATAGTTAAGAATAGTGTCTGGCACATAGTAAGCGCTTAGTAAGTGGTCACCGTTTTTATTATTTCTACACCCAGTATTGTATTTAAGGATAGTGTTATCATGGTTCCCTTTTCATGAAAATTTCCCAGTCCATTAGAAATGTTTTTCTGTAATATAGTAAAGCTCAATATGAAAATAATTCATCTACAGGACCATTCACTAGAATTCAAAAAGTAAAAGCAACCGATGCCCTTTTTTTCTAGACCCTTCAGCTAATGAAAGCCCATGCTATTTCTGTACATGTTCCTGAGGTCAAGATCAGGGAATGTCATAGGTACTGTTTAGCTCTGGTCCCTACATCATCCTTAGCACAAGTGGGCAAGATTATCTGTTGTTGATTATTTCTCTTGCTTCGGATAATTAATTTGGAAAGTTCTGTGATTAATAATTCATTTCTGTCTGCAGGTTGGTTGTGGTGTCGGAAACACAGTCTTTCCGATTTTACAAACCAACAAGTAAGTATGTTGTAAAGTTTAACTGACAGCAAAGAGGAGGAAATTGAGGGGTGGTTTATCAAAAGTTTTACATCAAATGTAACTGGTTATTGGGAGCCATGGGTTACAGGAGATTTGCATTTCCACATTATCAATTTATGGGTTGTTTTGATTTAATCTGATTTATATGTTAACATTTGTCATCAAGGAAATTAGTGAGATTTAAACCTTTTACATTGTTCATATATGGTACTTTTATAGTTTAACCTTGTTACTCAGGAAAGAGGATAGACCTAATCCAGTTTGTAATGTTATTCTTCTGCTGTTTTTTTCTGCCCATTCCAGTGACCCAAGTCTCTTTGTTTACTGTTGTGATTTTTCTTCCACCGCTATACAACTGGTCCAGGTAAGTGCAGTGGCCCCTATCAGTAATTTCCACTGTTTAAAGGGAAAGGATCTTCTAAAAATCATGGTTTCTAGCTGTTTCCTTACTGTACTGTGGTCTAAAAGTCAAAGACTTACTGAAATAGCCTGAAGGAGAGGAAAGGGTCAAATACAGAGCACCACTTGCAGCCATGGAACTTTGGGCAGGTCTTAGGCCTCGCCAAACTTATTTTTTAAGGATTGAAATGAGATGGTTGTTTAGCCAAAGTTCTTTGAGTAACAAGTCGCAGAAACATGTAGACAAACTCAACCAGTAAAGTGGAATGTCATAGAACCCAAGAGCATCAAGTGTAGCCAGGACTGAAACTCAGCCCTGAAAAGGTGTCAGATATCAAGGCAAGTTCGCTGGCCAGTGAGACATTGCCGTCCCTTCCATCACTACCCCTCCCTCGAGTTCATAGTGTCTTATCTCTCATTGCCCAGTGCTCACTTACCTTTTTTTCAAATTTGTTTTCTCTTTGCAGACTAGCTTTCTGTAGTAGGTTTTCCCTGGTTTTGTACATGCTTGCTCCTCCCAGTTCCTTATAAGTCCACCCTGTTTGGGTATTCTCAGAACCTCAGCAGAATGACTGTCCCTGTACCAAAGACTTCAGTCTGGGTTAACCCAGCCAGCTGGTAATCTCCTTTGCTAGCTGGTTTGGCTCAGTGGATAGGTTTGATTCTGGTAAAGGATACATACCTCGGTTGTAGGCTTCATCCCCAACCAGAAGACAACCAATCAATGTGTCTCTCTCAAATTGATGTTTCTCTCTCTGTGTCTCTCCCCACCCCTTCCACTCTCTCAAAAAAATCAATGGAAAAATATTGTCGAGTGAGGATTGACAACAAAGGGAATGTGTGCGTTAATGACTAGAGCACCATCCCTCAGAGGGAAGTAACTGTAGTCACACTTAAAGCAAGATTAGTTTACCTTGAGGCTCTGTGAACATTTTCTAACCCATGTGTTGTCTCCTCCAATTATCTGCAGACAAATTCTGCATATGATGCAGCAAGGTGTTTTGCCTTTGTTCATGATTTGTGTGATGAAGAGAAGAGTTACCCAATTCCCAGGGAGAGTCTTGATATTATCATCCTCATATTTGTTCTTTCAGCGATTGTTCCAGACAAGTAAGTAGTATAACAAAAACAAAGCTTTAGTCATGGACCTGGATATCGGAGTTGGGCCCTAAATAAAAAGAATGTTCTTTCAGACAGAAAAGCCACCCCATCTAAAGTGATAGAAACATCTCGACTGGAAGTCCAACTATTGTTTCAGCCTCTAAAACTGGTTATTGGCTTCATTGGTTGGGCCTTCTTTTCATTTTTATAGTATAATATCCCCAAAGAATGGGGGACATCTTTAATGGGTATTTGGAGAAATTTCATATTAAATAATCTCTTAGCACGCTGTTTCAACATCTCATTAGCCTTTTTAAATGAACCAAGCCTTTCTCTCTCTCTTTTTTTATTGATTTTAGAGAGAGGGGAAAGGAGAGAGAAATGTCCCTTTATTGTTCTACTTAGTTATACACTCATTGGTTGTTTCTTGTATGTGCCCTGACTGGGGATCGAACCCACAACCTTGGCATGGTGGGATGTTACGTTAACCAACTGAGCTACCCAGCCAGGGCATAAACCAAGCTTATTAACAGCACAGAATATACAGTGAAGCCTAACTCAGCTATTTTCTGATACTTGAATTCTGTGGAAAACAAGTATAGTAGAATTTCATAAAATCAATTTAGATGAAAGACAATTGCTGTACCCTAAAAGATACTGTTAAAGCCTCATAGACATAGGCAACTTGTCTTCTTAGTAAAATACTGTTTCAAGGAAGCAGTGTTGGTTGGGGCTCCGGGGGAGTGATTGGTTTTCTCCTGCCCATGTTTCCTCTAGAATAGCATTGAGTCATCTGACCTGACAGGGATATTGTGAGTGTGAAGTAAAGGTAGATACAAAACAGCCCAAAGTGCCTGCATGGCTCAAAACATTAGTAACTGCAGAAGCTTAAATGCTACAACTTTAAAAATCTTGCATGGACTGAAACGCAGCATTAAAGTTAAAAATAAGTTATTCAGAAGTTAAACTTCCAGGTTTTTTGTAAGTTTGTAGTGTTTATACTTCTGAAGTTAGAAAAGCAGATTGTTGCACCAAGCCTCAGTCTGAAAAGTGCAATAGGAGATGTGAAGCACTTCGCTCAGGTACTCATTTGCATACTGACTGTCTTGAGGTTCAGTTTTTATTTAACAGATGGGAAGATCTGCATTCAAAGAGCTTGGGCCTAGAGGGGGAAGGAGTTTGAGTTTACTAGCAGTCCCATAGCAGGTGGTGGGAGCACAGGGCAATCCCAGAAGGAGAAGGAAGTGAGCCCAGCAGAGTGTGTCACTTTTCCTGTGGTGGAGCCCTAAGTCAGGAGGAGGTTATCCTCAGTTATTAGCAGGCCCCAGAAGGCACCTCAGAAGTTTGAATGTGTGCTCTCATTCTAACTAAATCAAGGGCAGTCCACGTTCTTTTTAGAATATGCAGCAAGGAAAAGAAATCTTGCCCAGTCTGGTTGAGTGTCTACCTATGAACCAAGAGGTGACGATTCCATTCCCTGTCAGCTCATGCCCGGGTTGTGGGCTCCATCCCCAGTAGGGGGCGTGCAGGAAGCAGCCTATTGATGATTCTTTTTCATCATTGATGTTTCTGTGTCTCCCTCTCCCTCTCTGAAATCAATAAAAAAATAATTTTAGAAAAAAGAAAGGGAATCTTATCCTTAAAGAGGCCTGATCTTCATTCTCTATCTCCCCGCACAGGATGCAAAAGGCTATCACCAGGCTGAGCAGGCTTTTGAAGCCTGGAGGGATGATGCTTCTTCGAGATTATGGCCGCTATGACATGGCTCAGCTTCGGTTTAAAAAAGGTATTTTGCTACTATAATCAAAACAATAGTTTTGCCATCAGAATAGACATAAAAATCAGTGGGGCAGAATAGACACTAGAATTGTAGTTTCACATATAAAACCACTTCGTGCATGACAAGGGTGGTCTGTGTTTTGAAGGCTTGTGTAATCTAGGGATTAGGGAGGTCTTTTTAACCAAGACAGTTACTTTTCAAAGAGCTGTATTTAGAAAAAGACATTTGATCACATAAACAATTTTAAATGTGATGTGGCAAGTGATGTCATTAAAAAGTTAAAAGACAAGTATTCTTGGTGCATAAGACAGATAAAGACTTAATGTCTGTGCTCTTCAAGGGACTCTTGATAAGGAAAAGATCAGTGACCTACCCAAAAACAGGGGAGGAATATTTTAGAGTTGGTTCACAGAAGAACATACTCAAATAGCCAAAAACAAAACTTCAAGGGGATAAAAGTAACACTGAGATACCAGTTCTTAAACCTATTGTTGGCTAGTTCAAAGAAAGAGAGATGTTTCTCCACTACTGGTAAAACATAAATTGTTATGGCCTTTTAAAATTTTGTTATTGATTTCAGAGAGGAAGGATAAAAGAGAGAGAGAAACATCAATGATAAGAGAGAGTCATTGATCGGCTGCCTCCTGCACACCCCCTACTGGGGTTCAAGCCTGACCAGCAATCTAGGCAATGACCTCCTGGTTCATCAGTCGATGCTCCAGCCTTTTAAAAAGCTACTCTATATTAACTATTCAATCCAACAGTCCTTTTGGGAATTTTTCAAGAACCAGCCATAATATATACTTAGCAGAATCTTAAAAACAAAGTGAATGCCTCTGTATAAGGGCATACAGTTGGTCTTTGGGGGTGGGGAGGGTTAATTCCATTTTATTTCCAAGTTAGGAGAGCAGTGCACAGATGTGTATTTCAGACTTGAGCCCACATGTAACAGTAACTGGGGAGAAATACGTAAGTAAGGAAAGCAAGTAAGATTATGTTGACATTTAAAAGGTGAAGGAGTACACACCAGGGTGTTAAATTGATGTACAGTCTGGGGTTAGCAACAGAAGGGAGAGCGTACCTAAGATAAAAAGAGTATATGTGATATATATATGAATGAATATGTGTGTAGGTATGTGGAGACACATGGGAAATGACAGTCACCAAAATGGTATTGGTGGCTTAGACTTAAAGGTATCCTCAGACTTAGTGATATTTGATATTTATTTATTTTTCTTTTCCTTTTTTCCCCCCTTTAAACAAAGAGTAGATAGTATTTATTTAATCAGGGAAAAGGCGAAAACACAACCTGTTTTAACAGGAAGCAGAACTGTAGAACTGGGGAGCTGAGAGTCACATGTGGAAGTTACCTAGCCTGCAGTTTGATTATGCCCCTTTGGCTATTCTTCTCCAAAGCACCCTTCCTTTGTAGGAGAAAAATTGCAGATTCCTGCGAAGTATCAAGTATAACCAAGGGAGAATTCTGTGCTCTGCCCAGGAAGATGATCTGTGATGTACATTTGATTGACAGGGAAGTTCAAGAAATTGCTTTTAAGTTTCTCTGATTTTTGCCACATTGCTTTGCAGGTCAGTGTCTATCTGAAAATTTTTATGTGAGAGGTGATGGCACCAGAGTTTACTTCTTCACACAAGGTATGGAAACAACACTCATCTTAATACTTCCAAAGAATATTAAATGTTCCTCAGTGGACTTCCAGGCATAAGGTCATCTGGCCCTTCTATCTTTTACAACCTTTCTCTATCCTTTCCCGTCCCTCACAGCCAACCTGAACTGCTCACTGTTCTCCACATAGGCTCAGCTTGTACGTCTTCAGTCCTCCGCCTGTTCTTCTGCTGTCTGCCCTTCCTCTCTGTCATGTTCAGAACGGGAAACCGGCCCATTTTGCTAGACTCCAGTGCAGCTGTTTCACCCTCTAAGCTGGGTTGTGCCTTAGAGGCACCTTAGTTAGTGTGAACTCCCCATTCACTGGGTTCCAGACACCAACCTGAACTCTCTCCCCTGCTGCTCGCCCAGCTGCAATTTCCTTCTTCACCAGAGCCTTGAGAACACTCCATTGCTGGGACCTTTGTTAGATCACATATTTTTCTGAGCTTCTGGTTAAAGTGATAGAAGCTCTTCCCTTAAAAACAAACAAAAAAAGGGGCTTTCACATACACATAGGTAGATCTTTACATGTAATTTTAAAATATTCATAGAGCTCTTCATGAAAACTTCTCCCCATCAACTCCCTCAGGTTCCAGGTCACCCTTCCCAGATTGTTAGGCTTCCCCTGCCTGAACATGAACTTGCTCTTTCCTAGCCACTGCTACATTTTTACTAAACTGCCTGCTGAAGCCACTAAAAATACCTAAGTATTGACAGCAATCTCAAGGAACTTCATTTAACATAGAAAGTGGTAGGTAGTATACTTTTTCTGCGAGGGAAAATACATAAACATCTATTTTCCAAACTAGATGAACTGGACACACTTTTCACGACTGCTGGACTGGAAAAGGTTCAGAACCTGGTGGATCGCCGATTGCAAGTGAACCGAGGGAAACAGCTGACAATGTACCGAGTTTGGATTCAGTGCAAATACCGCAAACCTCTTCTGGCCAACACTGGCTCCTGACAGTTTTTAAAAAAACATTCACAACTGGTATCTTGTTGATGTTGGACAGTTCAAGGAATCAAACTTAAACTTGAGCCTTGAATCTAGGAAAATTACTTTTATCAAGATTCTAACAATCATGCTTTCTATTTGTGAAGTCCTTTAATGTATACTTTTCTCCAGTTTTTTCTTACTTTGAAATCTCAAAAAATCTTTCTTGCCATTTTATAGTATGCATTGGAATTTGAAACTTTAAAGGCATCAAGAAATTATTTCCATGTGAAAGTATCATCATGTATGATAAAGTGCCATTTGACTGTATGTTTCGTTAAGTTATTTGAGATGCAAATACCTGGTTCCAAGGTGTTTTAAGCACTTTTCCCCTTCTCTAAGTAACCTGTGTCCAAAAATTAAAAGGATCTTCATTTTTAGCAAAATTGCCTTATTTTTTTATTGTGTCCTTAAATGTTTGACACAAAAGGAATTGAGAGAACTTTATTTTAGCCACATCACTTCACTTCAGAATGTTATTGTCATCAGTGTTACCTTTTTTTATGTTCTTATTTTCAGTTATTTACATGTTTCTCTCTTGTGGTCCATAAGTTATATGATGCTTTCTTTTCTTTTTTAAAAAATATATTTTTATTGATTTCAAAGAGAAGAAGGCAGAGAGAGAGAGAAATATCAAGGATGAGAAAGAATCACCAGCTGCTTCCTGAATGCCCCCTACTGTGAATTGAGCCCGAAACCTGGGCATGTGACCTCACCGGGAGTCCAGCTGTGATCTGGTTTATAGGTTGATGCTCAACCACTAAGCAACACCAGCTGGGCTGATGTATTCTTTTTTATCCTGACCCTACGATATTTTTCCATTAATATTTAGAGAGAGTAGAAGGAAGGGAGGGAGGGTGAGACACACACACACACATTGATTGGTTCCCTCCCCAATGCATCCTGGCTAGAACCTGCAACCCAGATAAAGTGCCTGAGCCTGCTGCCTCTCTGTGCTCCAGCCAACGCTCTAACCACTGAGAACACTGGCCAATTATATATTCTTAATTTTACCAAATAAAATGTCAATTCTTCACTCCTACATTTTGGAGTTTCAAATTAAACTTAGATATTCTCACAATTGTTTTATTATTTTATATGTGAAAAGATAAGCATTTTTAAAAATAATTCCAAATTTACAGAAAAGTATAGTACCAAGAATGTTTCAAGAAGAGTCACTTTTTACCTGAATCACTTTTAAAAGGATATAATTCTTGTTATGAGACGTTCTATATCACCAAATAAGTCTTATCAGAAGTTTACATGGAAACACTGTTACCCACAGATAACCAAGTTTTTCCAATGGACCCAATATAGCCTTTATCACTTTATTTTTTGAAAAGCCATTTTGTTGCACTTAGTCATGTCTCAGCCGCCTTCAAGCTTGTTTCATGACCTTGACATTTGAAGATTACAGGCTGTTTTGCAGACTGCCCCACAAATTGGATTTGTTGATACTTCACGATTTGGTTCAAGTTCTACCTTTTTGCACGAATATCAGGTAATGCTGTGCTGCTCCTATTCCTTTCTATTAGGATACATGCTTTTTAATTACTCCATTGGTAATGCTTACCTTGATTATTTAATTGAGGTGGTGTCTGGGGATTCTCCATGAAAAATCACCAGTAAATATTTTGTAGGGGAGTGTTTTGAGACTACAAATACCTCATTCCTCGCCATACTACTCCCGGGTTTCGGCATCTTGCTGTTTCTTGCCTGATTCCTACTCTATGATGGTGGTCACATAGTGTTTTCTGATCCTGTTACCCCTATATTTATAGGTTGGTGTCCATAAAGAAGACTTTCTTTTCTCATCCTTTTACTTAATATGGACTCATGGGTTTCTTTTTTATTCAATGACTAGAGGCCTGGTGCACAAAATTTGTGCACAGAGGGGCGGGGAGGAGGTGTCCCTCAGCCCAGCCTGCACCCTCTCCAATCTGGGACCCTTTGAGGGATGTCCAACTGTTGTTGGAAATCCTTCTTACAATCTAGGACTGCTAGCTCCAAACTGCTCGCCTGCCTGCCTTCCTGATTGTCCCTAACTGCTTCTGCCTGCCAGCCTGATCACCCCCTAACCATTATCCTGCCAGCCTAATTGATGTCTAACTGCTCCCCTACTGGCCTGTTTGCCCCCAACTTCCCTCCCCTGCTGGCCATCTTGTGCCCCTTGGGGGCAGGATCTTTGACCACATGGGAGCAGTCCTCTTGTGTGTTAGAGTGATGGTCAATCTGCATATTACTCTTTTTTTAAAATATATATATTTTATTGATTTTTCACAGAGAGGAAGGAAGAGCAATAGAAAGTCAGAAACATCGATGGGAGAGAAACATCGATCAGCTGCCTCTTGCACACCTCCAACTGGGGATGTGCCCGCAGCTAAAGTACATGCCCTTGACCGGAATCGAACCTGGGACCCTTCAGTCTGCAGGCTGACGCTCTATCCACTGAGCCAAACCAGTTCGGTGCATATTACTCTTTTATTAGATAGGATAGAGGCCTGGTGCATGGGTGGGGACCGGCTGGTTTGCCCTGAAGAGTGTCCTGGATCAGGGTCGGGGTTTCCTTGGGGCATGGGGCGGCCTGGGCAAGGGGCCTGTGGAGTTTTGCAGGCCAGCCACACCCCCCAGTGACCCAAGTGGAGGCCCTGGGATCTGGGATTAATTTATGTTCTACAATTGAAACTTTGTAGCCTAGAGAGGAGCCAAGCCTTCTGCTCGCTCCATGGCAACAGCTATTTCTGTTTGAAACTTTGTAGCCTACAGTGGAGGCCTAGGTGCTAGGGCTGCAGAAGCTTGGCTTTCTCCATCACCTGAGCAACCCTAGCCTCTGCTCTCTCCAGCTCCATGGATGCCGCCATTTCTGTTGGGATTATGTATCTTCTATAATTGAAACTTTGTAGCATTGAGTGGAGGCCTAGGCTGGCAATGGCAGGTGGAAAACTTGGCTTCTCAGTTGCCAGGGAAACCCAGGCCTCCCTCCTGCTCTCAGTGGTGGCAGCCATCTTGGTTGGGGTTTATTTGCATAATTTGCCCCTGTTTGGCTGGGCAAGAAATTGAACTGTGACCTCCTGGTTCATAGGTTGATATTCAACCATTGAACCACACTGGCCGGGCTACTATAATATTCTAATGTTCACATTGTCCTAGATTCGGCCAGCAGGAGCTTCTTCAAGTGCTTCTGTAACCTTTTGACATGTCCCAATTATTCTTTGAGCACTTCAAACACAAGTTGTGCCAGGCTCATTTTGTACTTTTTCCGTCTCGGTCTGCATCAGCCATTTCCCCCAAGGAGTTCTGTTTCTTTGGTGGAGAAAGGAATTTAGAAACCAAGCTAAGTGTGCTCGTTGCTGTTGTGGTGCTCCTGTTCCCAGGCCACCTAAGTGGGTGGAGCTGAGGGACATGTATGTATGTGCACATATACTCACATCCATGTTTCTATACTAAAACATATTGAAAACCATCAGTTCAAATCAATACCTTTGATTTCAGTCCAACACCACAGAGTTTATTCTAGTTTTGATTCTCCCTCTCTCTACTTGCGATTCCCTTTTCCAATAATTTCAAACTCCCATAATCCACATTGTATTGGACCAATACTCTCATACATTACCATTCTTTTACCACTGCCCACACATAAGTGCCCTCACCTCTCTGGGTCTCCCAACTCCCAGGCTCTGTTGCCACTACTTCCTTATACAGGCACCCTCCTCAGCCTGCCCTGGTCCTGTGCCCCCAGGGCCTACCACCTCTCTGCCTCTGTGCTAACATCTACCTTGGTTGGCTTCACCTGATGAGTGTTAAAAAAGGTGGAAGGGAAGGGAGCTCCCATCTTTTCATTGCAAGGAATGTATTTGAAGAAGGAAAAGACTGAATCACTGGGGTGGTATTTCATTTAACTTTTATAATGAAGAACAGATGCATTAACTCAATGGTCCACTAATGACCCTCTAAATCATTTCAAAGCAACAGGAACAGTTTTGGGGTTTGATTTTTAGAGAGAGAAATGTACGTAAGAGAAGAGCTCGGCTGTCATAGCTCAATGGTTGAGCTTCAACCTATGAACCGAGGATCACAATTGGATTCCAGTCAGGGCACGTGACTGGGTTACGGGCTTAACCCCCAGTGTGGGGCATATAGGAGGTGGCCAGTCAATGATTCTCTCTCATCTGATGTTTCTATCTCTCTCCCTCTCTGAAGTCAATAAAAAATATATTTTTTAAATGTTAAAGCAGAACATCATCTGTTGCCTCCTGCATTTCTCCTACTGGGAATTAAGACCACAACCTGGGCAAGTACCCTGAACTGGAATTGGACTGGCAACCTTTTGGTGCACATGATGACACCTGACTAACTGAGCCATATTGGCCAGAGCAATAGAAACTTTGTTTTAATATATTTTTATTAATTTCAAAGAGGAAGGGAGAGAGAGAAAGAGATAGAAACATCAATGGGAAAATCATCAATTGGCTGCTTCCTGCATGCCCCCTAGTGGGGATCAAACCTGCAACCCGGTCATGTGCCCTAACGGAATCAACCATGATCTCCTGGTTCATAGGTCAACACTCAACCACGGAGCAGCCTGGCCGCACCGTAAGAACAATTTTTATTCCATCTTCCTGGCAGCTGACTTAGCCTTTGGCTTAGGTAAAACAGATGAGCCTTTTCCTGACCCCTGGTCCCTTTTCTTCTCTGCCAGATGCTAAGCTCTCTGACTTTATGTCAGGCTAACTTGAACTCCCTTAGGGACTTGGCATAATTTTTCAACCGTGGAATTGCTAATGAGGAGCAGAGGACAATTAAACATGGTTAGAGTACATTAAAGTATGACCTTAGTGCCACTCAAACAGACTGGACTACCAGGCTGACTCCTAACAGCTTCTTTTGATATTTTTAATGCAAAATAAAAAGTGCACTGTTGGCTGGAACGGTAGCTCCACGTGTGAAACTGCTCAGGAAGTTGTGTGGTTTAGATTCAAGTCTAATAGAGAAGTGTTTCTGAAATTGACTGATCTTCCTAAGTAGTGTTAATTTGTCTGAGGAGATCAAGTTCGATGTTGTTTGAAAAACGAGGGACAGTTTAATTTTAAACAGGTGCATTGTAGCCATTGGGGTGGATCCATGTTCCTGAAGGTGGTGTCCAGGGTCAGGGTGTAACATGATCACCCAGAGAGCATGGGTCTTTATACCGCGAAAGTGATTCATCTCCGATTTTGTGTATTTTAATTGGACCCAGGCCTCTACTAACGCCATCAAACCTATGCTTTGCAGTGGGTCTGCTACCTGCCTTCATGTAAGTTCATACTCTCTTGGGCTCTGATTGGAAAATTAGGGCCTTGGAACCTTAGTAGGAAAGGAAAGTCTAATGGACTAGGACATCCTATTTTCCTCTCTCTGCTTAAAGATGTTACTTTAGTAATAGTAGGGAATTCTATCTGTAGCTTACAAGATGAGCTCAGGACAAACAGCTTCTTTCACTCTTCACAAAGGCCCGTTCTTTAGTTTGTGGCTGCAGCTGCTATTTTCAAAGCCTGGCTGCATCAGTGCATAACAGATTTCTGTATGTTTCTCAGTTTTGCGTGCAGGTTATGATTTGGGAGGTGGAAGAAGTCCTGGTGGTGAATTTTGCAAGTAAGAATACTGAAATGGTAGATCATAGCCACCTCACTAGTTCAATGAATTTCTAAGTTGGAAATTGGACATTGTCTCTTGACCATAGTTAGCGGACTGCACTGTGTGACCGAGTTGTAGGACAAGCAGCCGCAGTCAGATCCTATGCTCCAGTGGGGATCCCTACAACACAATAGCCAGAAGTCTTGACCAAAGGCTCAAGGTTGGCATTTTCTTCCTGCGATGAGCCCCAAATTGCATTTATTCATTTCCCATCTTTCTTTCTCTGGGTTTGAATTTCTTCATAAAATCTTAAAATATCCTGGAGTCATATTTTAAACATTAATCGGCAATAACATGTTAGAGAAACACCTCCAAGGGGATGAGCAGGACTGAAGGAGCCATGACGTACCCTGTACCCTGCCCTCGGTAAGCCGCCGCACACCCTCCTCAACATTGCTTCCCGTTACTCAGTATATTGTGTGATTAAGGCTGACACTCAATGGAGCTCGCTAAATGATGAGCTCCTTGGGGCAACTCTGTATTCTCAACACTTAGCACAGCACCTGGCCCTTGGTGGCTCTCATGAATGAGGACTGCCCTGCTCAGTACCCTCCCACCTCTTGAGACACTCTCTGACACATGGTTTGCATTTAATTTCAGAAGGCCACAGCAACTCAAGCTGACTTAAATGAGAAAACACAAAGTAGAAGGAGACAGAGTCCTGTGGACTCCCAGGGCAGAAATGTAGACAGGCCTCAGGAGGACCCTGGGAAGCGTGTACTCACCCTGCTGCTACCCAAGGCTCCCTATGGACCTTCTCTCTGCTCCCCAGGCCAATTGGAGAGGTGTCCATACTTAGCTCTGAAGGCCCAGAGTTCTTCCCTGCTGATACCCTTGACCAGTATCTCCACTATCCCTCAGTCATACTACATCATGTGGCTTTATCTTCCTCATGGGATTGTAGCACTGTTCTTAGTATCTGCCTCCTGCCTCTGGACTATACGATCCTTGGGGTCAGGGACTTTGTTTATTTTGTCCACAATTGTATCCTCAGTACTTACAGTGGTGTCTGGCACACAGTAGGTGCTCAGTAAACATTTAAGGGGTAGGTGAGTGCATAGAATGTCATTCATAAGCTTGGTCTATGGACAGCATCAGGCATCAAAGTGGAGAAAAGTCAAATTCTGTCATCCAGTGAAAAATAGTAGGGCTAGAGCTGATAGCCTAGGGTCTCTGGACAGAAGGTGACCTCTAAATAATTCTCAGAAACCAGGCATACCGGGGAAATAATAGGGTGAGGTCCGGCAAGAGAACAAAGCTGCACAGCTCCCTGAAGGAGGAGCCCTGATCGGGATGGTTGCGAGATGCAGAAATAATTCTAGGAAAGCCCACTGGCCTGGATCCCACCATATAGAGAGACTACAAATGAATGACTGAGCTAATCCACTTTGAATCTTTAAATGCCACCAATACTCAGATAATCCCCAAATATATTATAAGCTAACTCTTGAACTGGTTTATCTAAATACTTCCTGGATAACTCTCTCCCCTGGAAGCCCTTGGGTACCTCAAACTCAGTCTGTCTAAAGCAGTTCATAAGAGCACGGACTGGAGTTGAAATCCTGGAGTTGTCATTTCATTTGTTCTCTGTATCCTCTTGGCCCAGTTAATAAATTCCTCTGGTTTTCAGTTTCCTTAACTATGAACTGGATATAAACAGTAATAATAATTCTTCAGCCCTCGTGGACCCATCCTAACTTCTTGCAGAAAATCACATCAAATACCAACCTCTCTGGGCAATTCTATATTTACAACACTCATTTGTGTAAGACACACTTTGTTATATGTTGTATATTTAGCAAATGGATCAATGGTATGTCCCTTGGCAACTTTTGCCTGGAGAGAATAAAGACATGCTATTGAGTGAGCCTTGATAAGGTTGTAACAGAAAACACTAATCTCCATTTATTCTCTGGGGACTCAAAGAGCAGTGAGGAGGGAGATAAGACCTTCGTGCTTCCAGTGCCTTCGGTCACAGTCAGTTTGTCCATTGGGGTGCAGTGCCTGGGGCCCACCATATCTTTAGGGACCCTGGAAAATGTTTTCATTTTAATTTATTTTAAATCCAGAAGAAAAATGAGTATGATAGTAATGAATATGTGATAATCAAAGCAGCCTAGATTATTTTTATATCAACAAGATTATAAAACATATAAAAAGAGGAGAGAAAAAGATTCTAAATATGGAAGTATTTTAACGAAGAAAAGGGCCCATGAAAGCGTAAGTGCCCAGGCCCTATGAAAGTCACAGTGTGGCCAGGCCCTCAATGGGCATTCGCCTTCCAGATAGAGGAGCAGAGTGGATGGAGGTAGATGTGGGTGAATGCTTTGCTTCACCTCTCCTCTGCCCAGGTCACACGGTCTCAGGGAAACGTGTATGGGAAGAATGTTGTGTGAAGTCTTCAGCATTTCTGTATGCACGCGGGGCAATCTGTGGGAGAAATGTCAATAGGTAAGGAGTTTGGAATAGTAACATTTGGGGCACTGAGGAGTGAAATCCAGCCTTTTAACATTATTCTGATGGAAATAATTTCTATTTAGATGTTTCAAATGCTATGATTGCATTTTCCTGGAGCATAGAAGGCTAGGACTTCTTGGGAAGGCTGTCCCAGGGCAGGTAACCCTCCAGCAGGGTCCTGGAGGAAGAAGGGTTTTCCAGGCGGATGAAATGGGGTGAGGTGTCTGGCAAAAGGAATGGAATTTCACACACACATAAAAAAAAAAATACACATGAGAAGAGCAGCCAATGGACAGGATGGTGGCTGTTTCAGAAGGTTGGTGCATGGGGCAGTTCTCTGAGTGTCTCATGAGAATTAGAATTGTCTTCCGTTTCTGTCCCTCCCAGACAGATGGTGGAGGCCTCAAATGTCATGCTGAGTTGGGGCTTTATCCTGTGGGCAGCAGCGGGCCAGTGTACAAACTGAAAAAGAACAACAGAATCATTGCATGGATGTTTAAGTCACCTCTGACAGCAATTCAGATGGGGAGAGAATCACAGGGGAGGAGGGGGTGTGTATATGTTGGGGATGGTGTGTGTGTGTGTGTGTGTGTGTGTGTGTGTGTGTGTGTGTGTGTGTGTGTGGCAGAGACCAGAGCAGGGAGGCCACTGAGTGGAAAGTTCCACCAGTTGCAGCAGGCAGATGAACCAATGCTGTGGAAGTGAGGACAGAAAGAGACCACATTTAACCCACACAGTGGATGGGACTGGTGATGGGGTATGAGGAGTGGGAGGGAGTCTGTGAGAGAAGAAACCTAGAATAACCTTGAAGTTTCTGGCTTTCCCCTTGGGGAAATGTTGATGCTTGATTAGGGCTTCAATCAAGAGAAGAAGGAAGAGCTTTGGGGGTGCGGAGGGAGCATGATGAGCAAGCTTTCATTGGAAAACAGAAGGGGCGGGTCCCACTAGGTTACTTGCGGCCGAGAGGCCGGCCCACTGAAGAGTGGGCGGAAGTGTGGAGTCGTGTGTGTGTGTGTGTGTGTGTGTGTGTGTGTGTGTGTGTGTGTGTGTGTGTGTGTGTATTCGGGGGTCCATCACCCACCCTCTCCCAAGAACTGCTCCCCTTTCTGGCCCTCCAGTTCCGAAGGAACCGGAATGGCTCATGGCAGCCATATTTCTGCCCAGCGACCTGCTCTATGAACACAAATGATTGGACAGGGTCGTGCATGTGACACTGGGCTAAGCCAATCAGAGGCCTTCCCGGGACATTCCCTGAGAGGACAGCCATGACGGCCGAGGAGCCTGCAGCCACGGAGACCCCAGGTAGGAGCATTGCTGGCCGAGGGGAAACCAGGACAGCAGCAGCCCCAGCGGGGCGAGCCCTCGCACGCCAGGCGCTGACTGAGGCGAGGCCAGTGTCGGCCGCGGAGAGAAGGGTGGACAGGGCCTCCCAGCCCCCATGTGGTGGGGGTTTTCCCAGGACCAGGGCCGCTGTGGAGGGTGTGAGAGAGAGTGGCCCGACGTGGGTGACACTCAGAGATGAGCGCAGCTGGAGATGGGGTGGGGGGTGGGGGGTGGGGAGGGTGGGGGGGTGGGGAGGGTGGGGGGGCGTGGGCAGAGGCAGTGCAGGTTCCCGTGTCTCCAGGCCGCTGAGGGCCGGCCATGTCGGGGGCAGTGGTGAGGGTGGAGGGAGCGGCGTCCAGACAGGGCTCAGTGGTGTGTGTTTTTTGTGGGGAGGAGGAGGTCAAGAGAGGGAAGGCTCTAATCAGGACAGATGGCGGGAGATGGGAAAGAAGGGAAGACATGGAGACTTCCGTGTGGACATGTGAGGTCTGGGGCTGAGGGCCCGCAGGGAGATGCTGGGAAGAAGGCAGTGGGGTAATCGGTCTGGAATTGGGGAGACGGTTAGGGCTGCAGGGGCGTGGGTGCCGGAAGTATGGGTGGCAGCAATATGCGCCTGGTGTTAAAGCAGGGTCTGGAGGGGCCCAACATACAAGCCTGGCGTCCCCAACATTCAGAGGACTAGGAGAGGGGAAGGAGCAAGGAAGAAGGGAGGAAACCTAGGGCGCCCTGACTCCTCAGAGGCCCCGAGCACTGAGCCCTAGCTGAGTCCTTGCTCAGACCAGAGAGGGACCCTTCAGATTTGGTAATGACCTTACCCTGACCTTGACAAATCGGTGGAGTGGTGGATCTGGAATTTAAATTAGGATGGGCCTCATCTTTGTAATCTGATTAAAAATGCCCTGAAAGATATTTTTGGGGTAAATTGGGAAATCTGAAAATGGAGTTTATGTTAAATAATGTATCAGCGTCTTGTGTGTGAAATGGTATGTTATGTAAGAGGGAATTCTGATTCTTAGGAGATACATGTTGTAGTATTTACTTTAGTATTTAAGGGTGAAGGACCAGGATGCTTGATACTTTCCAGTGGTTCAGTAATAACAACAAACTAAACATACATACATCTGTATACTTATATATCTATTATTTATATATAAATTATATTTACATTTACATGTAGGTATATTATTAATCAGAGAAATATGGCCGAATGCTAATTGGAGAATGAAGGTAAAGAGTATTTTAATACTATTTCAACTTTACATTAGAAATATAGGGAAAAACAAATTACAGTGAATGGCACGTGATGAAGTGGAAACAGCATGGTTTTTAAAGATATATTTTATTGATTCAGAGAGGGAGAGGTAGAAACATTAATGATGCTGCCTCCTGCACGCCCCCTATTGGGGATCAAGCCACAACCCAGGCAAGTGCCCTTGACCAGAATCAAATCCAGGACCCTTCAGCCCACAGGCCCATGCTCTAGCCACCGAGCCAAACCGGCTTGGGTGAAACAGTGTAGTTTTCAAGGCAAGAAATGGTATAGGAAGTAGCTGGAGGGGAATGTAGGGCCAAGGGAGGGTTTCATACAAAAATTTTACAAATGAGAGCATGTGTGTATGTTGACAGGAATTTTGCATGGAAAGGCAGAGATTCACGGTGATGTGAGAAAGGGGTGAGAGATGTGGGGCAGAGTTCTTGTGAAGGCAGGTAGTGGCCCTGAGCACATGGAGGGCAGCTTTTGGCCTTGGGACAATGCGCTGAGGTGCTGTGCTGGGCCAGGGCGTCACTGGTGGTGGGAGGTCCTGTCTGACGACCTCTGTTTTCTTCAGAAAGTAGGACCTGAGGCTCTTGGCTGACAAGGGCCTGGAGGGCAAGTAGATTGGAGCACAAGGCCAAGAAAAAACTAGTGGATTTGTTGCTTTATGTTTAAAAATGGAATGATGATTATTCATTGGTTTAGGGAAGAATCCAACAGAGTGATTTAAATCCTTACATGTCTGGGCCTCAGTTTTTCCATTTGTAACATAAGGGGGTTGAACTGGGAGCTCTCAAAGGACCCTCTAAACTGCTGTACCTTCAGGGTCCCTTTATGACACCTTGTGGGGAGCTTGCATTGGGTTGTTTAACAATTAAAGACAGCTAGGAAAAAACCTAAGAGGTTTCTACTAGAGGGTAAAAACCAATATATATAGAGAGAGACACTTGAAAGGCAGGCTGCTTAAGGCTTCAGGGCACCCCAGGGGAATGGGGGGGGTGGCCCGGAGATCACTGGGGCTCTGAGACGCCTTGATGAGGCGCCTTTTGGGTGAACACAGTATGAGGTCCCCTTGAGAGTAAATTCTGCTCCTTCCCGGCTCTTGCTAAAGTTGGCGTTGCACAGCATGAAATGAAGCAGCACATTAATGTGATTAACACTGAATAAACCTCCATGTGTGAGCAAATATAGCATGAAGTGGGCTCAGGAATTTAAAAATATCTATTATTAAAGACAGCCCGCGGGGCTGCAGCGGCATCTGATGACAAGCCATAGGCTACTATCGGAATCTAATATTCCTGTAGTCCTTTCTTCAGGCAAAGTGCATTTTCAAGCTTTTGTACTAATGCTTTTCCAGATCCTCTCAGGGGACGCTCACTGCTATCCCATTTTGTAGATGAAGAAACTAAGAGCATTGTCAACAGCAATTTTCTAATAGCGCTGCAGGCAGAGACCGTGAGTGTCATCAGCTCCCCAGGACCTGGCAGGGTGCCAGGGGAAGGGAAGGAGCCTCTCAGCTTGAGAGCTGGCCCATGAGCCAAGGGCCTGGTGATGGGATGTGCTTGCTCTGTGCTGAACACTTGGCGCAGATGGTCGCACTTAGCCAGCCCTTGGCGGGTGGTATTATTAACTTCAAGAGAGAACTGAGGGCACCGAGGTTAAATAACTTGCCAAAGGTCACCCAACAGGATCAGATTCAAGTTCAGATATGTCCGAACGGAAGCTTGTGCTCTTGGCTTCCTGGCTGGACACTGTCTTCCAGGCGAGCACACTGTGGACCTTGGGAATTTTTGCATCCACTTTACTTGAAAGAGGTTAGCACAGTGCTGAGCGTAGGTAATCAGGCACTCGGCAAGTGTCAGTGAGTGCTGACTGACAGTTTGAATGGATGAATGAGTAGGAATGAGAATTCCTGTCTTGTGGGGTCTTTCTCTTCAAATTGAAGATTTCCCCATAGCTTATGAACGCTCAATCTAATTAAGGCAAAAAGGCATCAGAGAATTGCTGGGTCTTTTCTTTAATAACTGTCAAGTGCAATCCATAGGCTGTTTACGTGCCAAGGTCAGAGATCAGTCTTCAGCTGCTCTCCTTTCATTCATCTGGCAATGCTCAGAACATAAAGTTTATTGATGTAAAACTGATTGGCAGGCAGGGGTGACAAAGTTTCCGGGACAGGGAATATCAGAAGGAATTCTAAGCCACTCTGGGATCCTTCCTGCTTCTTTGCTGTGCTGACTTCCATGTCTTGGCTTCTCTGCACTGCAGTCTAAATAAGCAGCAAAGGTCTGTGCCTTTGGCAGTGTTCACGGAGCCCCTCACGATGGGGAGGGGAAGGACTCCCTCCTCTTGGCGTCTATTATTTTGGAATGGAGAGAGTGAGGTTAGTTAGGTAGGGATGGTCTTGAAACTTCAAAGATGAAAGGAATTCTCCACCAGATCAGCCTGGGAATCGGAAAGAGGAAGGTTATTGTCACACCTGCCTTTTACAGCCTTCCCATGACTAAGTGGCCCCTGTCGCTGGGGAGCTCCTGCCAACCAGCAAAGAGGAGGGGAGCATGTGTGGGTCCATACCTGGCCCTCCTTGCAGGGTACCCTTGGGAATAAAAACCAGGAGGTAGGCAGTAAGTTCCAAAAGAGGGAGGTTGACCCACACATGCCACTGAAGATGGGAAAGGACTCATATATTCCTCTTTTATCAGAACCTAACTTGATTCTGTCTGATTTGAGGCAAAGCCTTGATGGCGGGTCATTTTAAATGCCTGCTGAGTCTCTAACTCACAAATAGGGGTTTTCCCCAGCAGACAGCTGTCTGGACTTACCCCCCACACTCACACATCACAAAGTAAAATAGTCCATTTAGAAGCAAAAAGTAACAAATTAAACCAAACCCCAAATCCATCCTCATTTTATTTCCTTAGGAAACAGGCCAGGTTCAAGGTCTAGTCTGAGCAGGGAATGTTTTCCTCTGCTAGTCTGTTTCTGGACAGGCACTGGGCAAAGTCCCCTTTCCTCTTCTCAGGGCTGGGCCCAGGCAGCAGAGCTCCAGAGACAAGTCCCCCAAGGAGCAGGGCAGGACGCTACCTGAGTTGAGTCAGTGGTAGCAATTGCTGTCATCAGGATAGGAAGGTGATTAAGGATCCTGGAGACCCACACACGAACCACTAATCACAATAGAGCATAATAAATGCTGTATTCACAGTGGGATTGAAGTGTTTTTTTGGTGCACAGAGAAAGAAGAGGGGTGGGAATGGCTTCAGTGGTTCTCAAAGTGGTTCCCTTTTTTTGGAGTTGTCAGAAACTCGTGGTGGGGTGCAGCAATTTGTGTTTGAAGAAGCCCCTCCCCCACAGGTGATTCTGATGCATGATAAAGTTGAGAATCATGCAGGGGTCAGCAAAGTCCTTGGTAACCAGCAGTCTATTTTTTTTTATTCTCACCCCGGGATTTTTAAAAATTATTATTGATTTTAGAGAGAGAGGAAGGAAGACAGACAGAAACATTGATGTGAGAGAAACATTGATCAATCATTGCTCTCATATACACCCTGACCCTGGATTGAACCTGCCACCTAGGTATATGCCCTGACTGGGAATTGAACCCCCAGCTTTTTTGGTGTATGGGACAATGCTCCAACCAACTGAGCCATCTGACCAGGCCCAGAGGCTGTTTTTGCAAGCAAAGTTTAATTAGAGCATAGCCATAGTCATGCAATTACATGTCACCTGTGCTACTTTCCTGCCACGATAGAATTGATTACTTGTAATATAAACAATCTGACTCATAAAACCTAACGCATTTCCTGTCTGGCCCTTTATGGGAAAAATTGCTGTCCCCCAAAAAATAGTAGCTGGGAAGAGGCTGTGCCCCACCCTCTTGAGTCCCACCTCTGTGGCTAGGGCTGCTAAGGCCTCTGGCAGCTAAACTTCAGTCAGCTAGGTGCAGGGCTAGCTCTAGTTTGGAGACTTCCTGAAAACTTAAGTACAGAAAATTGTATGCGTGATAAATATGTATCAGTCAACACAATTAGGAAGGTGAGTTTTTTAAATGAGAAAGCAGCCATCATTCCAGGAAACCTTGTTACTGACTGCCTGTTCGGCTAAGCACCGTGCTTGATGCTTTAGGTGGCCTAACTCCACTAAGATAGGTACTGTACCCCCATTTTACAGATGAGGAAGTTGAGGCTGGGAAGATGAAATAACAGCCCAAGTTCCCAGTGTTCAGCAGAGTAGAGCTTGGGCTGGATCCTACATCCGCCTTGCCCCTTCACCCACCACATCCATAGCTATAAGCCTGGAACTCTCCTGATGGACCACGGGGCACTTCACAGGAATCTGTTAACACTCGAACTTTTCGTACTGCTTCCAGTGAGAGGAGTCAGGTCAGCAGGGGCTGAAGAATGCAGTTCAGGCCTGCATCCGGGGGGAGTCCAATCTTGTGGGGAGTGCAGTGAGGAGAGGCAGGAGATGGAGGGCTCACAAGGGCACAGGACCAGCTCTCACAGGCATGAGCCAAACTCTGAATTGGCATGTAGGAGACACTACAAGGTGCTTGTTTAAAATAATAGAAATACTACTTCCTGAGAGAAAGCAGTCATATGAGCAGTCCCTTTATACTGTCCAACACCCCAGGTCCTTCTGTCCAGCTCCGGAGTTGTCATTGTGGGGTATGAGTCAGGGGCCCTCTCGGGAAGAAACACTTGGTGGTTCCGTGAGTCTTATGTTCATGTGAGAGGAGAGAAGAATCTATCAGGATATTTCCTGCTCTGATACAGGAGTGGAACAGAATCAGCTTTAAGATGCCAAGTTTGTAATCAGATTTGGGAACCTGTTACTATGCGATATCCTGGCAACATCGACACTGGAGACTGGAAGTCAGAGCAAAAGTAAAGGCTTGCCCTGGCTACCACTTAAGAAACCTGGGGCTAAGCACCACTGTCTAGTGGCTAAAACAGTGGCCAAGAAAACCCCCAGAACAGTTACCTATTTTGGCTTCCAATATATTTTGTTATGATAAAAACACCAAAAAATAACGAACATACAAAAGAAGTATGGTATGTCAGGCCAAAGTTAAAACCGTTGAAGAAAGCAAGCATTTTGAGAAGACTAATAATAAACTGCTTTCTCTCATCAGAAAAATACCCAGGATGTGATATTTTTATTATTTTGAACAAGCATTTCGGAGTGTCTTACACCTGCCAGACATTGCTAATCTTTCTTAACCTAGGTTATCACATCCTACTCGCACAGCAATTCTGAGAGGCAGGTCATCTGAGCAGCCTCCCCACTACCCCTGCTTTTATTTAAAAAATAAATAAATATATATATATATATATATATATATATATATATTTCTGAGAGGAAGAAAGAGAGAGAAATATCAATGATGAGAGTGAATCATTGATCAGCTGCCTCCTGCACACCCCCTACTGGGGTTCAAGCCCACAACACAGGCATGTTGTGCCCCTGACTGGAATGGAACCGGAGACCTTTCAGACTGCAGACCCACGCTCTATCCACGGAGCCAAACTGGCTAGGGCTGAGCAGCCCCTTTTTAACGTCAGGGAGGCCATGGGCTTAGGCAGCTGCACCTCACCAAGAGTGGTGGCAGAGCTGTTTCCAACCCAGGACTTAGGACTCTGTGTCTTCTGTTCCTTTCACAGCATCACATTTACTCTGCAACTAAGTCTGAACTTAGGAAAGAGCACTGGGACAGCAGGGAAACATAATACTTACTCTGTAGATGCCTTCACATTGAGAGAGTAAAGTATTTTTAGGGCAGTGGTTCTTGGACCAGAGGGAACCCCACTCCTATTGATAACAGACACTGGGCTGCTCTGTAGGAGGTAATCCAGGCTGCAGAGCAAGACTATAATGTCACCCTCTCTTTCCTCTTGCAATTATTGTTTTATTATTGAAAGAATGATTGCCTTGAAAGAATAATTTCATCTTGCATTTATACTTTTTTCCCCCCAAATTTCAAAATACCTTAACTTAACTGCTAAGTGCATAGAACAACCTTGGGAGGAAGAAAGATGTTGGTTCTAAGTTTGATAGATGAGGAAATTGAA
The DNA here is from genome assembly GCA_027563665.1 of Antrozous pallidus. Lineage (NCBI taxonomy): Eukaryota > Metazoa > Chordata > Mammalia > Chiroptera > Vespertilionidae > Antrozous > Antrozous pallidus. Next base: position 33,628,450 of record CM050526.1, read on the forward strand.
GTAACTTGCCTAAAATCTTTTGCTAATGTATGCTAAAGCAGCCTAAACCTGTGGCCTTGCCAAGATACCTGCAAAATCTAAGAACAAAACTTGGAAGATTCCACAGTGATGGAGGTGATCAGCAACCCACAAAGATGCAGTGTTGGCTAAAAACAGGCGTCTAAGAAATTCTAAGCCTATACATTGTTTGAGGTTGCTGAAGAGGTGTGATCTTCCCACCCAGCATCTGAGAGAGGGGGGAGAGTGGTAAAAAAAAACAACCCCAAAACAAAACAAAAAACGCCAAAACAAAAAAACCCCCCAAAACAAAAAACAAACAAACAAACAAACAAGCAGGGCTTTGGTATAATTACATGAGACAGAGCCCTCTTTTGAGGAATTGGGAATAGTAGCTAAATATAGATTGATGCAGTAGAGTCATTAAGATTATCCTGCTCTTTCTCCTTGCTCCCCGAGAAGCCTTGTTTGCCTTCCTGAGTAGCTTTCCCATGAGCAAAGCCTGCTGGACGGTCAAATGTTGCTGTTTGGCAGACATACTCTTCTTTCACAATGAAGGAATTGGGGTCCTGAGATGTGCACCATTCTCATTTTGATTAGTTCTTCCTGAGTTGGATTAACTCTGGTGCGAGGGGACCTGAAGAACTGAGAACTAGATTTTGGGGAGATGGTAAATTTGCTAAGTCTCACCTAAGTAATGAACCAACTGCCCATGTCCAAACCTACAAAGGAAGCGGAAACTATCTGGTAAGGAAATTATGGAAAACCAGAAATATGGGTTAATGAAACAATAAACCTGGAGGAGATGAATGGAAGTTAAGAGTTACTTTAACAAGCCCTAGCTGGTGTTGCTCAGTTCCTTAAGCATTGTCCCATGTACAGAGAGGTCACTGGTTTGATGACTGGTCAGGGCACATGCCCAGATTACAGTTTGATCCCCAGTAGGGGCCATGCAGGAGGCAGCCAATTGATGTTTCTCTATCATCCATGTTTCTCTCTCCCTTGCCCTTCCTTTCTCTCTAAAATCAGTAAAAAAATATATTTTTGAAAGTGGGAGCTTATTGGGAAGACTATTTACTGGCTCTACTGGGCCTACTCATTTGGAAGGAAATGTCTAGGAAAGAGTTTGAAACAAGTTATATGGGTAGCATGCTATTAGGGTCACAGCCTATCAGGCAAACTAAGACCTACTTGGAAAATATGAGATGAAATGGGGTCAGAGAAGGAGGGACAGAATTGAGTACTATGTGCACATGATATAGCTTAAACTCCAGCAGAGCAGGGAGCTAGTAGCATGGACTCTGGAACCAGACCATCTTTGAAAGAATTCCCCTTGCAGCTGCCCATGAGCTGTGACTGGAGATTTCATCCCTCCTCTCTACTTCCTTCTCATCTATAAGGTGGGCCTCCCTCAAGGTTGAAAGGATTAAATGTGATAATGAACATGCTTTTATTCCAGTGCCTGCCACATAAATGCTCAATCAGTGCTTTTTGTTATAATCCCTATCCTTTGGGATTAGCCATTAAACACAGGCTCAAGACATTGAAACTCACTACAGCATAAAGTGCCTTGCTATGTCAAGACCTGGTGAAATTGTGGGCTCCCTGTGTGTTGCACTTGGCAGCAGGCAGCTTTGTCACTCTATCACACAAAGCCCAGAAAGCCTAGAAGGCCCCTAAACTGTTGCAAACCATCCCAGTCTGGCCCCCTGGTATTTTCACTCACTGTTCTGCTTGGAAGGCTCTTCCCCAGACAATGACAGGATTTGCACCTTCATTTCATTAAAAAAATTTTTTTGTATTGATTTCAGAGGGGGGGAAGGGAGAGAAACATCAATGATGAGAGAGAATCACTGATTGGCTACTTCATGTACACCCTCCATGGGGATTGAGTCCACAACCTGGCCGTGTGCCCTGACCCGGGAATCCAACTGTTCATAGGTCAATGCTCAACCACTGAGCCACACCAGCCAGGCTGCACCCTCATTTCATTTAAATACCTGCTTAGGTGTCACATTATCAGAGAACAGCAGTCCCTGACCTAATTCCCCATATAATAGCATCCACACTGCCCCTGGGATCTAGCACTCTACCCATGTAACCTGCTTTCTATGTTTTCATGGCAGTCATTACCTACGACATGTAATTATGTGTTTATTGTCTGTTTATCCCATTAGCATGCACAGGAGAGCAAGGATTTCATTTTGGGCTTTACTCCTTTTTAAAACGCCCTCCTCACTTCCTTCTACTCAAAAGCCTCGCATGGCATCTCCTGAAAGAGCCTGAAGGTTCTTTTCACTCTGTCATGGAAAGGAGCTACTTGCCAGCTCCACATCATCATCACATGTACATAGGAGCTAGGACGTACTCTATGCAATGTAATAACATGTGGCTATGCCCAGCTGGGCATATGTTGAGGAGTGTTCCTTGTGGAGGGATATTTAAGTACAAAGGCCCTGGGTGGGAACAGGTGGTGAAGCTGGAGTGGAGGAATTCACTATGGAAGTGGAAGAGAGTAATTCCCAGGTTTTTGGTCTAAATAATAGAAGAATGGATTGACATTTGGTAACAATGTGTCAGCTTTGGGAAGGAAGCAGGTTTAGGGTATGTTAAGTTTTGAGATGCTTTCAGGTTGGAGGCATCTACCAAGAATCTGGCAGTATGCCAAGTGCTTTATATACATTACCTCCACTGCACAGATAAGGAAATTGAGGTACTAGAAGTTATGCATCTCCAGGTCTTATATCATGTAGCTCCAGGACTGGGATTTGAACCCAGGCTGCCTTTCCAAGGGTTTGTCTGAGAAGCACTGGTCATTGAAGGAAAACTTACCTGAAGTTGAAAAAAATCAAGAATAATTTGGACAAGGCGAACTCAGTCTTCTTTCCCAAATCCTGCAATACCAGGGCAAAGAAGGCCCTTCTGTAGTTGGACGGATAAGTTTAAGGCAAATAACAGGAAGCACCACATCACAGGAGTGCTGTGGGGCTGCAAGCCCTTTAGGCTCAGGGGGATTGCCTGCAAATCCATTTCCACCATCATTCAGGCTGTCACATGATGCCCAAACAACATGGAAAATCCTTCTGAGGTTATTATCATGGGTTACACTCCAACTGTTCATATTTTCTAAGATTTTATTTAGAAATCATTCACCGAAAACCCTGATGTAGCAGACAAGCCTTTCAGAGCCTTGTTACCCAGTGTGGTCTGTAAAGCAGCAGCAGCAGCAGCAGCAGCCACATCCTGGGAGATTTTGGAAATGCAGAATCTCAAGCCCCACTCAACTTACTGAACCAGAACCTGCATCTTGGCAAGATGCCCAAGGGATACATATGCTCCTTACAATTTGAGAAGCCCTGGTCTAGAGCGGAGGTCAACAAACTTTTTCTGTAAAGAGCCAGATAGTAAATATTTTAGGCTTTGCCAGCCTGTCAAAACTACTCAGTTCTGCCACTGGAGTGCAAGAGCAGCAACAGACAATATGTAAATGATTAGTGAGGTGGTGTCCTAATGAAACTTTACTTATGGTCACCAACATTAAAATTTTATATAATTTTTGCTTGTCTTTCAAGCATTTAAAAACGTAAAATTCATTCTTAGCTCAGAGGCTATACAAAAACACCAATATTCTGACTTGCCTTTCTGGGCTGACCATCCCCAAGCTCCTGCCCCAACCAGTGATCCCCTTCTTTTCTCTTTACCTCATGGCCTGAGTCATTTTGTCTGAAGGTTGATTACTGAGTATGAGAAGCCAATGAAAGGACTGAGATTTTAATAATATACTCTATCAATATCCCCCAAAGAGTATATTTGCTGTTGTTTCCTATCTGAAAGTTTTCTTTCTCAGAAAGACCAATATGTAGTATTCAATAGTTAAGGGGAGGAGGCTTGGGTTACATTCCAGTGGCTTTTATTCTCATTTGCCCCTCTATTTTTCTATTTTACACTTTAGCTGCTGGAAATACACACACAATGCAGGGGAAAGACAGTTGGCTCAGTTGGTTGGAGCATTGTCCCAGTGCTCCAGGGTTTCAAGTTAAATCCCTGATCAGGGCACACACAAAAATTAACCAACGAATGCATGGATAAATGGAACAAGGAGTTGATTATATATATATATATATCTCCCTTCCTCTCTCTCTAATTTTTTTTAAGTGACATTTGGGGAAGGAGTTGGAACAGAAAATTAGGGAAGGGAGATGTTTTTCAGGAGAACAAAGAAGATTGTTTCGGTATCAGTGGACTATGCAGAAGAATGCATGACTTGATAAATAAAGCAAACTGTGTCAAGGAGACTTGCTCAAGAAGGGTTTCTGAAGCAAGTTGGGCAGTAGGAGGATATGAAAAACAGAGGCTTAGATCTGAATTTTTTAAAATCTGTAGTGTACTTTCATGACAAACACTTTTCCATTTTGTCAGGAATGGGAGGAGAGTAGAAATATCATTGACTAAATGCCTACATAAGTCAGGTTATAAGGCGTTTCCCATCATTATTTCTATTTTAACTAAAGCCACTCATGGAATTATGTATGCAGGCCACAGTTTTCAGATGAGGAAGCTGAGGGGTGAAGAGACAAGACTGGAACCTAGTTCTGTCTGATCACAATATGCTAATGTTCTATTCTTTTCTGCCCAGAAATTATAATGGAAATATTGCCTTTGCCAAATTCCTTTTTCTTTTCTTTTTAAAGTTTAGAAGTCCTTTTACTTATTTTTTAAATTAAATCTTTATTGTTGAAAGTATTACATGTCCCCTCTTTTTCCCCATTGACCCCTTCTAGCACGCCCCATCTCCCGCCCCAGGCTAACTCCCTTTTTCTTCATACCACTAGAAACCCTGCATTCTCAGGATCGAGGAAGAACAGGTCAGGCACATTTTAAGTTTTTCTCTACTCCCCCCAACAAATGTCTTCATTAGAGAGACATCAAGTACTTTCTCTGTTCCGAAGAAAACAGTACCACTAAATAAAAGACATTAAGACGTTGGCAGCCTGGTTTCTGGAGTTAAACTCTGTAAATCAATCTAACCACAAATGTATAAATCCTTGACACAAGTGTAAAGTTTGGGGACCATTTATTCAGGAATTATTCTGTCAAGATGATATATTATCTCATTTAATTATCCACAGTCCTGTAAGGTTTTAACACCATTTTATGGATAAAGAAACTGAGGCTTAGAGACGTTAAATATCTTGCTTAAGGCTACACAGTTGGTGAGAGGCAAGGCCAAGATTAAAACCAAGGACCTTGCTCTAGCCATTTTGGCTCAGAGGACAGAGCGTCCATCTGCAGACTGGAGGGTCCCATTTTGGATTCCACTCAAGGCCACGTACCTCAGTTGCAGGTTTCCTCCCTGACCCAGCCCCTAGTCTGGGCTCATGCAGGAGGCAACCAACCAATGTGTTGCTCTCACATCGATGTTTCTCTTTGTCTTCCCATCGGCCTTCTCCGCTCTCTCTAAAATCAGTGGGAAAATATCCTTGGGTGAGGATTAAACAAAAGAAAAACAAAAGCAACCAAGGACCTTGACTGGGAAGTTTATCCTCTTACCTCCACCACCCTGCAGGCTCCTTTAGAAAAGGAGTTAAGCCGCTCTATGGAGGGCACATGCCCAAGTTTCAGGCAGGAGGCAGCCGATCACTGATTTTTCTCTCATCATTTATATTACTATCGCCCTCTCTCTGAAATCCATAAAAATATATTTTTTAAAAAGAAAAGAAGATAAGATTTCTGAGCACTGCCCGGCTGGTGTAGCTCAGTAGTTGAGGGTCAACCTCTGAACTTGGAGGTCATGGTTCGATTCCTGGTCAGGGCACATGTCTGGGTGTGGACTCCATCCCTAATAGGGGTGTGCAGGAGGCAGCCAATCGGTGATATTCTCTCATCATTGACATTTCCATCTCTCTCTCCCTCTTTCTTTCTCTTAAAAAAAAAAAAGATTTCTGAGCACTGTCAATTTACTCAGCATCAAATGCTAGGATCTTTTTGTTGAAGATGGTGTATAGTAATGAAACATTCAAGAATATACTGGACAATCATTAGTGTGATGTTATATGGATGAGCAAAAGGGAGTTAAACTTCCCAGGTTTTCCCCAATGTCTTCCTTAAAATAACTCCCATGAGTACCTGAAACATCCAACCAAGAACTAAGGTAGTTCCAAAATCAAGTAGGAAAACATTCAATACCCCAGTCCCTCCGTGGAAATTGCCATATGCACATTATACATTTTAAGCTCTAACTAGTACTTAAAAAATTCCACTTAACTTTAACCCAGAGTTTCCCAAGGACCAGTATAATACCTACTCCCTTGAAAGCATATTAACTTGTCAAGGCCTGCAGAGCACACCTTGGGGATCACCTTAACTAGCTGAGGCATGTCTACCAGCTCCAGGATTTTCTCTGGGAATTTGAACATGAATCTAGAGGACTTGTCATGTACACCCCTAAAGGCAAAAAAGACTGGATGACCAGTATGCATATCTAATTGGATCCAGGTTTGTGCCTTTTGCAGTTGATGAGTATTGGGCCTTTGCATGTGGCATGTCACCATTTGCCAGTTCATGACAAGTTGAGTCCTTGAAGTTGCCATGTGAGTAAAGACACTTTAAACAAATTGGTTCATGAACCCAAGGTTAAATCACATTGTAAGAGGCACCATTTGACAACAGATTTTATTTTGAAATTATCCATCTTTCTCTGGGAAAGGGTGAACCCTATAATCTGTTTTTTTTTTCCCCCTTACTGTTGATATTTGACACTTTCATTTACATGGTGCCTATAAATAGAAGCACCAATCTTTGTGGTAAGCAAATTCATTAAATTCCTACACTAATTCCTTTTGGGATGAGTGTTAAATTTAGAGTGGGGCTGTGAATAGGTCTATGACCGTGTTAACTTCTTTATCATGCAGAGAAAATGCACCAGGAAGATAAACTAAAAATCTTATCTTTCCTTTTGTTTCAATGATTACTTTAAATAATTTAAAAAATGGAATAATAGCCTTTCAGACTTGGAAAGGCCTTTGGAAATCCTCTAGTCTAAACCCCTCCTTCACAGGTGAGACGGCAAAACTTGAAAAAGTTAGGTCACAGCCCATACAGCTTGTCTGTGGAAGAACTGGGCTGAAACTCAGCTGACTGTGCTCTTCCCTGACATTTTTCTCTCCTCATTTAAGACATTCCAGTGTCATTTTAAGAAGTTAACTTTCTTATCTTTTTTATTAATCTTTACCTGAGGATATTTTTCCATTGATTTTAGAGAATGGAAGAGGAAAGACACACATACACACACACACCTATTGCTTGCCTCCTGCACCCGCCCAGCACAGCACAGGGATGGATGCACCCTAGATACATGCACTTGACTGGAATTGAACCCAGGACCCTTCAGTCCACAGGCCAATGCTCTATTACTGAACCAAACTGGCTAGGGTAGGACTTAGCTTTCTTGATCACTCACTATAATGAAAAAGGTTGGCTCATTTGCTTTTCTTATGTGAAGTGGAAGGCAAGTCGTATGTCCATTATTTCTTATGTGAAGTGGAAGGCAAGTCGTATGTCCATTATTAGCTTCTTGGTTCTCCTGTCCTCTTGGTTGTCCTTCATTTTGCCCTTTCTTCCTACCCTTTGTCCCCAACTTTCTCCATCCCCATCAAACACTTATCTTTGGAAATATACGTGTGCACTTCCCAACCTGGCTTGGATCTGGAACAAGGTGACTTGACTTAATGGAATTTTTCCACAGTGCTTGAATTTGCCCAAGGGCTTGGAAGGTTGCACCACAGAAAGGAAACTGTCATCCTTTGCCCTTTAAGCAGGTCAGTGTTCTGTTAAAATATGGAAGATTTACAAAGTAACAGGAAGAAAAAATGGCAGAGACTCCACTTAAAGTATTTGCCTGCCCTCAGGGAAAGTTCAAGACTGTTGTTCAATGTCTAACGTCATGATTCGCTTGTAGTCCTTAACTCATCTCCAGATATCTGATTAAGGAAGCATCAGAGGGAAACCAAAGTTGGGTTTTTGTATTGAAGTCAGTGTCCTGGCTCATAGGACTTGGTGAACAATATGCTTTATTTCTTTGGTGCTGGAAGCCTTTTCCTGCGCAGGAGCCCTCCTTGCTGCAGAGTCTATTGTGCACAAGAGCTCACTCACCCTTTCATATTTCTCATTCCTCAGCAGACATTCTGTGAAGGGCAGGCCTGTTTTTTCCATCCTAACACTTACCCTCATACCTTCCTAAGTATCCAGGAGGGCCGTGTTTTTAATCAGAAATTGAAACGGAACCTCCCCATGGGTGCCCGGCGAGTCTCACTTTGGGGCATTGCCCCATCCCCTCTGGAGGACAACCTCCTGGTGTGGGTGGGGGCTCGGCCTTGATTCCAGGGCATCTTTAGCCCTTGGAGGGTCCCTGCCAACCAGGTATGTGGAGGGAAAGTGCTGTCCACGGTCCGGGACGCCACATGAATTTCTGGACCTGGACGATCGCTTTGGAGAGTGGTGGGGAGCGGGAGCCAGCGAACACGGGTGGGCACAGCGAACTCACTAACTGGGCATCTCCGGAGAAGTTCGGGCTGGGTCCGCCGGCTTTCTTCTCTAAAATCCATCCCGGGCGGAGCCACAGCACTTCTCATCCAAACTCGTGGAGACCTGGGATTAGGTGGGTGCGGGTCCGGCGAGGCGGATCCGGGAAGCGCCGGGCCCTCGAGCGCCAATCCATGGTCCAGAGCTCTAGCCTTACTGCCTCCGCCCGGGCTGGGGCGGGGCCGGTTATACCAAAGCCGAGGTCCGGGACTCCGGCCGCGGCCCGACCGCCCCTCGTGTCGCAGCCCGCGCTCAGCCGTCTGGCGAGGCGGCGGCCTTCTCAGCCCGCGCGGGGTCCCCTGGTTAACCCCTGCCCGCCAGCCTGGCCGCTGATTGGAGGAGGCGGGACGCCGGGGCACGGGGGACCCCCCCCCCCCCGCACCTTCCTCGTCTCCTCCCCCACTGTCGGCTCTTCCCCTTACCCACCCCCCCAGGACCCCCCCCTGCTTCCCCGCCGTGCAAATCTCGCGAGGAAACACGCGGTTTCACTAGTGTGTTTACACCGATCACTACTAATCCGGACCGAACCGATCCGGATTAAGGGGCCGGAGGCGGGTCCTGGGTACCAGCGGTTCCGACATCCCCCCCCCCCCGCCCTCCGCGCCGCACCCGGGTGGCCCCCAGCCGAGCGGGTCCCCACCTCCCGGCCCGGCCCGGGTCCTCCTGCTCCTTCCTTGGCCTTTGTCCGGCGCCGGGAGACCGGTCCCGCAACCCCCGCTGCCGCCCGGGCCCGGGCCCGCGTCGGGCGCCTGGCTCTGTACGCGAGCCCGGGGATCTGCGGCCTCCGCGGCCCCCCTCCCCCGCCCGCCCTCTCGTGGAGCCCGGCGCCGGCGGCGGCTGCCCGGGCGGGGGTTGCGGCGCTCAGGAGAGGCCCCGGCTCCGCCCCGGGCCTGCCCAGGGGGAGAGCAGAGCGATCAGCAGCCGGGTCGGGTCGGGGCCCCTCCCTGGAGGAACGTGGAGCGGCGGCGGCGGCGGCAGGTGAGAGGCTGAGCCCCAGGCAGGGGAGGGCGCCGGGCCTGGGGCACTAACCGTCCGGGGAGCCCCCTCGGCTGAGGAGGCTGCGGCCCGGGCCCACCCAGGGGCCGGGGCCGGGCCCCAGCTCCTCGGCGCTGAAGCGGGAGGGGCTCCCCGAGGGCTGCGGGTCGCCGAGGGGCCGGGCGGAAGATGGGGGAGGCCCAAGCGGCCCTGGCCTGGCGGTGGGTCCAGCGGCCGGCAGGCAGATGGGGGCGCCTGGGCAGCTGGAGGCCCCGGCAGCCTCCCGGGCGCCCCTGAGAGCTGGCCCGCCCTCCCTCCGTGACAGGTGGGCCTGGAGTTGGGGAAAGTTTGGAGCCGGCTGGAGGCGAGGGGCGCTGGGACCAGGCCCCATCAGCCCTGCTTCCCGGCTCTGAGCTCCAGGGAGGATCCCGGTCCAAGGCCCCGCCGGAATGAGACAGAGTGGATGTTTCCTTCACACGAGTTGACATTAAATGGAATAACTGCTGGGGTGTCATTTTCCTGGCCAGGCCTGGGAATGGAGGGTTAGGAAATGTGAGAGACCCTGTGGTTTGACGGAGGCTGCAACCTCTGCCATTCCGGCCTCGATTAGGGCAGGGCGGCACGCGAGGAAGGCCACTTGAGGGAAACTCATTCTTCATGTTCTTGCGTTCTTTTCCTGTTTAAAAGATGCCTTTCTGCCCCTCCGAGGATTTCCTATTCCCTCGGTGACCTGCACTTGTACGTATATGTGGGTGAAACTTTATAATGTGTCACCCCCACATTCCCCTTGGCCTCAGGCTCTCAATCCAGGAAGGGAAATGAAACTGGAGGACTTGGAGGGTTACTGGAGATTGTGGAGTTGCTAGATTGCAGGAGAGAATGTTTAATTCATGTTTTCAGTGAACTTTTAAATCATGACAGTCGTTCTGATAACTACTTAATAATATGTTCAAAAGGGTTCTATGTAATCGTTTATGCTCCTTTTCCAGAGGTTTCCTCTGGATTCTGCAAGAACTGCACTCATGCAAAGGATGGACATATTTGATGAAAGTAGCCTGTGCGATAATTGGTCATGGAAGGAGTTTAAAAATGGTGTCCTCCTGCCCCTCCCTGCTGGGAAGGAGTGCTAAAAGCAGATGTCTAGAGAAACCTACTGCTCCAGGGAGTGGTCAGAAAAAGATTTGAAAAGGGATGATTATGGAGCTGTACTAATTTCCTCAGTGAATGCAGGTTGATGGTTTTACCATGGGTTCTCTATTAATTTTAAAATAGTTTCTTTTTTTATGAGCTACTGTGGCTCTTCAGAGAAAGGAGCTGTATAATAGCGTTATTTGAATTTATTTGTAGCTTCTGATTCATGCTATATTATTATGAAATTATTAATGATTCATATTTTTAGTTTCAGGACTAGTTCCTCTGTGTTTCGGAAGGCAATATTGAAAACACTTAGCTAAATTCAGAGGTTGGGAAAGGATTTTTGTGTGTGTGTGAGTAGTCCTACCTTAACTTTTACAGAGATTATATGAAGGGTTTGAGGGTTATTTGCTGTTAAATAAAATCAGAATAAGAGAAGTGGCCCTCAGAAGAGAATTTCTGAGCCACATTATAACTGTGTTACTATTTGATACAGCACATTGTAACTTATCTGATACTTGAGGTTTATCTGTGTGTGACCATTCCCATGAACTAAATTGGCTCCTCATGTTTTAGCCTTTATGGTCTCACATCCTACTTTCTTCTTTTTCAGTAGAAATGATGGAAGAATTGCATAGCCTGGACCCACGACGGCAGGAATTATTAGAGGCCAGGTTTACTGGAGTTGGTGTTAGTAAGGTGAGTAAAATGATAATAATGAACACTGCGTAGTCTAATTTAAACACATTCAAAAGGCAGTTTTGATGGACCATACTGTTATATTGTAGAGGAGAAGATTTGGCTCAGGGTCCAATGAACTTTTAAATCCTACCAGTCATTCTAACCATTCAGCAGTGTATTTGAACGATTCTGTATGGGAGTGTATGCTGGTGTTTTAACCCTACAATATGGGAGAGGTTTCTCAGGGTCTTATTACAAGAGTACTAACCAGATGTATTTTCTGTGCCATATTTTTTTCAAAACTCCTCAGTCACTCAGAAGAAAACTGTTAATTAAAAGATAGAGGCATAGCTTCATTACACTGGACTTTTTGGATAGTTATATGGTAGAGTTTTGAAAAAATCTATCTCTGCCAAGTCTGTCAGTTCTCCAAATCTGCAGTTCAGCAGATTCCTCCTGTTTGCATCCCCAGGCTGGTTTCTCTCTTCTATTTTTTCTTCCTGTTCACTCTTTTTATTTTTATTCTGGGAGTATAAAATAAAATCAAGCCCCCATTAGTGGGTAGGTGTTAAGTTAAACAATGTTATGGCTTTCTGTGCGACCTATGTACCTGCTATTTCACCTCTCTGCTCTTGTAGGATAGTTTTATTACAATATGTAAAATATATGATGCGTTATTTATTTATTTATTATTATTTTTTAAATACATATTTTATTGATTTTTTACAGAGCGGAAGGGAGAGAGATAGAAAGTCAGAAACATCGATGAGAGAGAAACATCAATCAGCTGCCTCCTGCACACCCCCTACTGGGGATGTGCCCGCAGCCAAGGTACATGCCCTTGACCGGAATCGAACCTGAGACCCTTCAGTCCGCAGTCCAACCCTCTATCCACTGAGCCAAACTGGTCTTGGCTATGATGCGTTATTTAAAAGCTTCACCATTCCAAAATTATTGCATTACTTGGGCTTGGGACTTGTGAATTTTTGATCCTTGACTTCATGTGGTACATTTCTTTATGTGCTTTTCAATAAATCTTATTTCTCACTAGAGGCCTGATGCACGAAATTTGTGCAGGGTACGGGGAGGTCCCTCAGTCTGGTCTGTGCCCTCTTCCAATCTGGGACTCCTCTGGGGGGTGTCCAACTGCCAGTTTAGGTCTGATTGGCAGTCGCACATTCCTCTTGCAATCTGGGACCCCTCACTTCTAACCTCCCTCCTGCTTGCGCCTTACCTCTTGGCTCGCTGATCCTTAAGAGGCTCCCTCCACTGCCGTAGCGCTTGCCAACCGTGAGCCTGGTTTCTGGCTGAGCTGAGCGGCGCCTCAGCTGTAGGAGCACACTGACCACCGGGGGCAGCTCTTGGGTCTAACGTCTGCATCCGGGTGATCAATGCACGTCATAGCAGCCAGTCGCTCGGCTGTTCGGTCAGTTTGCATATTATAGTTTTATTATATAGGATAGGATGGTGACCTAGATATTCATCTCATACTTTGGTTAGGAGCTTCTTAAATAAATTTTTGTCACCCTGGCCCATGTGGCTCAGTTGGTTGGGCATTGCCCTGTGCACCTAAAGGTTGCTGCTGCAATTTTTATCAGGGCACATGCATGGGTTGGGAGCTTGATCCCTAATAAGGGGCCTGTAGGAGGCAGCCAATCAATGTTCTCTCTCCCTCTCATTCTCATTCTCTCTCTCCTCCTTTCCTCTCTCTCTCAAAATCGATATAAAAAAAGAGCTTACTTGTCAAGGTTTAGTTGAAAAAAACCTGCTGCTTTGATGGATCTCATAGTTTTGGTGAGCTGGAATAGCTTGATAGCTTTTGTTCATTCAAAAGATATTTAGTGCCTATTGCGTACTGGGCATTGTACAGGTTGTTAGGGATGACTCCTCAACACAGTGCCTCCAAGCCTCCATTGTGGAGAGAGATCATACTAGGATTAGAGATCTATTAGAGCTGTGACCTGGTGCTATGGGAACACACATTTTGTAGTTTGTGGGGTTTTTTTTGGCCACTTTAGTAACTGACTTTTGTGGCACTTTGTAGGCCTATACTCCTGACTGTTGACATACATTGAAGTTACATGTATGAATGTAAACACTCATCTAGGCGAAATAGATTCACCTGGAAGGGGACACTACATTTAAGTATTACATTGACCTCTCTGATTCAGTTGATTATCTAGTAAATGACCTTTGACTGTGTTAACTGTGGAATTCAGTAGAAGGCTCATATCCAAATCTGTCTATTCAAATGGTCACCTCCTGAGTAAAAGTCTCTATTCCAATTGTATATAGTTTAAACTCATTGGGCTTTGTTAGGACGTTTTTCTTTCCTTCTGTTTTTTTGGTTCACAATAGCTATAGCCAAGAATCCCTTTTTTATAGAGAGGAAGGGAGAGGAATAGAAAGTCAGAAACATCGAGGAGAGAGAACCATTGATCAGCTGCCTCTCGCACACCCCCTACTGGGGATGTGCCTGCAACCGAGGTACATCCCCTTGACCGGAATCGAACCTGGGACCTTTCAGTCCCTAGGCTGATGCTCTATCCACTGAGCCAAACCAGTTTAGGCCAAGAATCCTTTTGATGGGGTAAAACATAAGTAGTGAGAATGAGTGACATTGAATTTTGTCAGCTTAACATCATGTAATTAAGTTGACAGAAAACTTAATCTGATGATATGTTTAATAGGAAGCTCTAACTTTAATATATAGAAAAAGAAGTTCATTTATATCCAAGTATTTTTATGGTATTAATTGTATGCTATTTTGATCTTTCCAGTTATGGTAGGGATCTTGATTATATTAAATGTTATTCAAAGATTAGAAGTAGAGTGTTTTTCTCCCAATAGCAATAATACTTGAAGAAAAAAAAACCCCAAGTAAGTTGTTTTGTAGTTTGCAAGTTGGGAAAAGGAAAAGAAATTCTCCCATTTTGTACAACTTCTTTTGCCTACAAGATATTTTATCTCTCAGACCACTGATTTGAAATAGGAGGCAGAGGAGGCCATGGTACTAGGGGAAAAGATGTTTTTGGAAAAAACTCCTCCTCCTAGTTTTGAATTTCTCTTTATGGGTCATGATTTTCCAGTAAGGATGTCACTGTGTTGATGACAGCTTTCAGTTTGTAAAGATAAGAGTTTTCAGCCCTTGTTCCAGACGGGAGAACACTGACTTTTCTGTGGTAGTGCCATCTAGTGGGACTGGTGCAGCCTCATGGGTTGTCTTGAGTTTCTCCTAACTATTCATAACATTTTCAGTACTTTTTGATGTCCATAGAAGGAAGAAATTCAGTGCCACTGTGGATTCTTCTCTAGTCGACAGGAGTGTGTTAAGTGGCTGCAGTCTTTGAACTTCATGGTTATTATAGATCTTATGTCATGTTGCTTCAATTGTTTTACATCCACAAATTAGATAAATACCACAAAACCTACATAAAGTGAAATGGCCAAGCCACCACATTTATTCTTATATTTAAGTTGCTCTATTTATATTTAGGTTTTTTATTTGCAAATTTAAAACTTATTTGCATATTGCAGTATATACATTGTTTAAAACTTACTTGCATATTGCAGTATATACATTGTTTCTCTTTCTATTAGCATATGTAATTTATAATAACGTAAAACAAAAGCATTTGTTTTGCACTTTGTGATACAATGTGTGGTTTTTGTTTAAATGATTGGTATTTTCTCTCAGTGAGTTTATGGTAAAGGAAAGTAGCTTGATGTACACCAAAAAGCTATAACAGATGTTCCTCCTCTAGTCTAGTTGCCACTTTTTAGGAGGACCTGTACCCATCCAGTTGACATTTTGGAGGTGATAAGATGAAATTCAGTTATGAACCTATCCTACATCTTTTTACTGATCTCTTCTTTTAAACACTGGATAATCCACTTTCAGTAATGTGAAACTAACTATGCCCTGTATTCATATGTTTTCAGTGAGGACCTTTGCAATACTCCCTTTTAACAATTTAAGTACAGATGGTCTCTGATTCTGGAGACTGTAAAGTAGGTAGAATTTTACCTTTGCATGAACTGTTATCTATACCTAGTTGAACTTCCATGCTAGCATAGTAGCAGATATTTACATAGTACTTACTATGTGCCAGCTACTGTTCCATGTACAATAAAAGTAATAAGAAATGAATTTAGATATTTTGTAACAGTCAGAAAACCTTCATTCTCTTTTTATGGGACATATGATATCCACTGCATTATTCCCACAAGTTGAATCATAGATTTATCGTGGATCATTTTATGACAACTTGCACTTGTGTTATAATTATATAATTTAATATAAAATTATGTAAATGGATGAGATATGATTGTAAAATGAAATTTGTTAACTACCTTGGAAAGACTAAATATAAGGTGATATATATAAAAATGCATAATTTTTTTTTAATCCGGGAGAATTCTTCATTTAGATCCTTGGCAAGTATCTTTTAAAGAAATCGAAACTGGAAATTGTAGATGAGACATTATGGGTGTGGTTTGTGTAAGATAGAGTAGAACTGCAGTCAGTGAGTGGGTCTACAACTTAGAAGGCTTACATCTAAAGACTGCCAATAATATACATTTTATGTATTAAGTTCAAAAAATGTTTAAGATGTCTTTTTTTAGAAGATTTTCCATTGTAACTTACTTTTTTGACCAATATCATTGGTTTCAGTTGTATTGACTAAAAAGGATTATGCAGTATGTGGATGGTATTGAAAAGAAGACAAAATGAGAAGCTGTGAAATGTAGGACTTCATTTTGATACAATAAGAGCTTTCAGTTTATAGAGCCTAAAGCAAGGCCATAAACTTTTAAGTAGTACCATATAGAAGATTTTGGGTATCTTCTTAAAGAAAATGATCTTTTTTCCTATCTTTTGTAAATTTGTGAGTCTGATACATGATTACTTTAAATGATCAAATTTCTTACTTGACTTCTGAAAAGATGGTTAATTAACTGATAACCTTTCCTGTCATTTAGTTAATTTTATCAATTAGAAGGTGTTAGTTATGGATATCTAGTGTTATCTGTTTCATCAATGTCAATAATTAAAAAATATGTGTGTAGCCCTGGTGGTGTGGCTCAGTGGTTGGAACATCATTCCAAGCCCCGAAGGAACTTGGGTCTGCTCCTATTCAAAGGCACGTTTGGAAGGCAATTGATCGATGTTTTTCACATTGATGTTTCTCTGTTTTTCCTTCTCCCTTCTTCACTCAAATGAATAAAAACGGCTGTTTTGCATTTAATACATAGTTAGACAATGTTCAATAAGCATAAATGCCGAAAAATATTTCTGTTGGTGAGTTTTAGGAACTGTTGATAAAATTGTTTGCCTTTATGGTATCTTTTCCCTTTCATTTACTTAAGTATTTCTTTAATTCTCCCCTCATTTCACATGTAGTCAAGTATCAACTCATATTTCTTCTTCCTATGAAATTTCTTAAGCATTTGTCAGCTCCCACTGCTACTGCATTAATCCAGATCTTCCTCATTCATGACTGGTCTCCCCTACCCTATTTATCTTTCTGTAAACTGCCACTAGCTCTATTTCTAACAAAATATCGATATTAGTAGAGGCCTGATGCATGAAGATTTGTGCAAGAATGGGCCTTCCTTCCCCTGGCTGTCGGCACCACCTTCACTCCAATGGGAGCCGCTTTTCTGACTTCCCCCTGGCTCAGAGCCACTTTTCCGCCTTTTCATGCTTCTCAGAGGCCTGGAGTGGCTGGAGCCTTGCCCCCAGCCTCTTGGCGCCTGTATATGCAAATTAACCCACCATTTTTGTTGGGTTAATTTGCATACTCCTGATTGGCTGGTGGGCATCACGTAGGTATGGTCAATTTGCATCTTTCTCTTTTATTAGTTTAGATCAGTGGTGTAGATTGTTTTACTCCATGGCTTTATTTATTCTTTAAAGTATTACAAATAGTAGTACATATATTTCCTTTTTCCCCCTATTAACCTCCCCCTGGCCTTCCCTACCCCCCAGCACATGCCCTCACCTGCCCCTCCCCCCCCATCTTGTATTCATTGGTTATGCTTACATGTATGCATACAAGTCCTTCGGTTGATCTCCCACAGCCCCCATCCTCTACCCTCCCCTACCTTCCCACTGTAGTTTGACAGTCTGTTTTTGCCTCTGTATCTTTTTCCCCGTTTCTTGTCTTAAAAAAAATCTTACATCTGCATACTAGAAATAAACATATAAGAACAAAAAATGTTTGAGTCTAGTTTCAGTGTCCAACAGTTCTGAGTCCCAGTTTCAATGTCAAATAGTTTCTTTTGTGTACATGTCAGCAATGGTATCTGGATGATGGACAAATGGTGGCAATGCAGGTTCCAACCTCTCTGGTTTGGTTTTGGGCCACCTGCAGCAATGCACAGCTGCTGACTGCCGGCATGGCAAGGTGTCGTCAGTGTCTTCCATCTCTGGCTTGTCTTTGCAGTTAGAACAGACCTGTCAGTTCCTCTTTGTTGCAGGAATCCATATAGTCTTGAAGTTGTTTTCTGAAAATATACAAACATATTCTCAACCAAAAGTTATTAAAGGAATCTTTTCTTTAAGTTAGACTTGGGATTCTTTTTATTTTTGCCCAAATGATTTTCATTTGGCTTATTTTGACACCTTGTGTGTTTTTTATGGGTGTCCCCGCAACCAACGTACATGCCCTTGACCAGAATCGAGCCTGGGACCTTTCAGCCTGCAGGCTGATGCTTTATCCACTGAGCCACACTGGTTTCGGCAGTGCTATTATTTAGTAAAATTATATAGAATTCAAGTGTATAACTCTATAATACATCTATATGTTGTATTTTGTTCACCACCTCATTCCTGTGCTAAATTTTCAACTTTATGACCACTTATCTACTCACCTACTGCTGTGCTGTACTACCTCAAACCATGACTGATCTTCTAACCTGTAATGTTAATGGACAGACTTACACTGTCTCTTCTACTTTTCCTTTTTTATTTGCCTGATGGACTTTTGGTTTACTCCTCAAAATATAATCCAGATTATCTCTCTTTTTTTTTTATAGCTTTTCAAGATATGTCCACCATTCTAGTTAGATTTTCTTTTTTTTTCTTTCTTTATTTAAAATTTTTTTATCTTTATTGTTCAGTTTATTAGTTACATTGTTCCCCCTTTTTTATCCCCCTCTAGCTCCCCTCCACCCTGTACCCATCCCACCCTCCATCCTCACCTCCCCCTCCCCACTGTCCTCTCCCATTGTTGCAAGATTTTTGTCCAGTCTCTTGCTGTACTTCCCACACCCCTTTTCTCCCCAAGAATTGTCAGTCCATTCCCTCTCTATGTCCATGATTCTATTATATTTACCAGTTTATCCTGTTCATCAGATTATTAATTCACTTGATTTTTGTATTCATTTGTTGATAGATGTGTATTTGTTGTTCATAATTTATATTTTTCTTCTTCCTCTTCTTAAAGAATATCTTTCAGCATTTCATATATTGGTTTGGTGATGATGAACTCCTTTAGCTTTTTCTTATCTGTGAAGCACTTTATCTGATCTTCCATTCTGAATGATAGCTTTGCTGGATAGAGTAATCTTGGTTGTAGATTCTTGTTATTCATCACTTTGAATATTTCTTGCCACTCCCGTCTGGCCTGCATCATTTCTATTGAGAAATCCGCTGACAATCGTATGGGTGCTCCTTTTATAGGTAACTAACTGTTTTTCTCTTGCTGCTTTTAATATTCTCTCGTTGTCTTTTGCTCGTGGCATTTTATTTTAAAAAAATTTTTTTAAATTTTTATTTTATTTATTTATTTATTTTTTAATATTTATTGTTCAGTATATTAATTCCATTGTTCCCCCTTTTTTTCCCCCCTATAGTTCCCCTCCACCTGGTACCCATCCCACCCTCCGCCCTCACCCCGCTCCACTGTCCTCTCCCATAGTTGCATGATTTTTGTCCAGTCTCTTGCTGCACTTCCCACACCCCCTTTCTCCCCAAGAGTTGTCAGTCCATTCCCTCTCTATGTCCGTGATTCTGTTACATTCACCAGTTTATCCTGTTCATCAGCTTATTAATTCACTTGATTTTTAGATTCATTTGTTGATAGATGTGTATTTGTTGTTCCTAATTTACACTTTTTATCTTTTTCTTCTTCCTCTTCTTCTTCTTCTTTTTTTTTTTAGTATATTTTATTGATTTTTTACAGAGCAGAAGGGAGAGGGTGAGAAAGTCAGAAACATCGATGAGAGAGAAACATCAATCAACTGCCTCTTGCACGCCCCCTACTGGGGATGTGCCCGCAGCCAAGGTACATGCCCTTGTCGGAATCGAACCCAGGACCCTTCAGTCCGCAGTCCAACGCTCTATCCACTGAGCCAAACCGGTCTTGGCTCTTCTTCCTCTTCTTAAAGAATATCTTTCAGCATTTCATATAATATTGGTTTGGTGGTGATGAACTCCTTTAGCTTTTTCTTATCTGCGAAGCACTTCATCTGACCTTCAATTCTGCATGATACCTTTGCTGGATAGAGTAATCTTGGTTGTAGATTCTTGCTGTTCATCACTTTGAATATTTCTTGCCACTCCTGTCTGGCCTGCATCATTTCTGTTGAGAAATCCGCTGACAATCGTATGGGTGCTCCCTTATAAGTAACCAACTGTTTCTCTCTTGCTGCTTTTAATATTCTCTCTTTGTCTTTTGCTCTTGGCATTTTAATTATGATGTGTCTTGGTGTGGTCCTCTTAGGGTTCCTATGTATTGGGGTTCGGTGCGCTTCTTGGACTCCTAAGTCAATTTCTTTCACCAGGTGTGGGAAGTTTTCAGTCACTATTTCTTCAAATAGATTTTCATTGTCTTGGTCTCTCTCTTTTTCTGGCACCCCTATAATTCGGATGTTGGTATGCTTGAGGTTGTCCCAGAGGCCCCTTACACTATCTTCAATTATTTGGATTCTTTTGGTTTCTTGCTTTTTCAGCTGAGTGGATTTTACCTCTTTGTATTTCAAATCTTTAACTTGGTTCTTGGGGTGCTCCAGAGCACTTTTAGGACTTTGTATAATATTTTTTATTTCAGTCAGTATATGCTTAATTTCTGGTTGGTCCTTTTTCATATCCTTGAGATACTCCTTTATATGCTTGAGAATCTCCTTCATTTCCACGTTGGTCCTGATCATTTCCTTGCAGGTCTCGTTCATTTCCTTGTAGGACTCATTGATTTCCTTGTCGGTCTCACTTGTTTCCTTATAGGCCTCAACCTTTTGTTGGAGCCTCTTGAAAAACCCTATAACCGTGGTTTTGAATTCCATGTCCAGTCGTTTTTTTTCCTCCATTTCTTTCACATTTGATTTCTTTCCATGTCTCTGCGTGGTGGCTGCTTCCCTGAGTTGGTCAATTAGCTTTGTGTGGTAGACTTCCTACTAGGGACAGGGGCTCAGCCTCCCCGGTTACCTGAGGTGGATATGGGTTGCACGGTCTTGCTGAAGTTAAGCTCAGTTAATCGTTGTTAGCACTTGGAGGGGTTGACCTCCAGGCCAATTGTCTGTGAAGTTCAGCTGTGCTCAGGTTGGATGGGCGGAGTCTCTGGGCCAAGCAGACAGCATCAGCTCCGCCCTATGCGGCCCCAGGGACTCTGTGCAGGGGGCAATGGCTGCCAGCACCTTGAGAGAGCCGCTGTGGAGCTCCACTGGCTGCCGGGGAATTCAGACTCTCCCCAAATGAGCCTGCACGCCCAATGTCTCACCCAGGGTCGTAAAACAAAGCAATCTGACAGTTTTCCGAATGAGAAAGCAAGTCACAGAGCGCTCTCTGCGCGGTCACGCAGCTGAGCTGTTCGCGCAAGCTGCCTTCTCCACAAGCCGGGAGACCGTGCAGCACCTGAGCTTCGGCGTTCCCTCCCATTGTCCAGTTTTCACCCCGTGTGATAGTGGGTTCCCTGGACTTTGCCCAAAGCTGGAGAATCAGTCCAGTGGGACGTCTTTGTCTCCCCACTCGAGAAAACTGGCCGGTTTTCAGCCGCCCGCCCTCTCCGCTGGCGCACGCTCCAAACCTCTCTCCGCGCGAATCTTTCAACGCCGTCCGCTGCCGCTCCTCCGAGTCACAGTGTCTTATTTTCACTTTTATTTGTGGAATTTTCACTCGGCCAGCTTTCCGGTGATTCTGGAAGGTGTTTGTTCTTTCGTTAAGTTGTAGTATTAAAATTGTTGAGTATGACGGCAAGATAGGTGTTTTACCTATGCCGCCATCTTGGTTCTGTCTATAATTTTCTGCTCTTGGCATTTTAATTATGATGTGCCTTGGTGTGGTCCTCACAGGGTTCCTATATATTGGGGTTTGGTGCGCTTCTTGGACTCCTAAGTCAATTTCTTTCACCAGGTGTGGGAAGTTTTCGGTCACTATTTCTTCAAATAGGTTTTCATTGTCTTGCTCTCTCTTTTTCTGGCCCCCCTATAATTTGGATGTTGGTATGCTTGAGGTTGTCCCAGATGCCCCTTACACTATCTTCAATTATTTGGATTCTTTTGGTTTCTTTATCACCTGAGTGGATTTTACTTCTTTGTATTTCAAATCTTTAACTTGGTTCTTGGGGTGCTCTAGAGTACTTTTAGGTCTTTGTATAATATTTTTTATTTCAGTCAGTGTATGCTTAATTTCTGGTTGGTCCTTTTTCATATCCTTGAGAGTCTCGTTCATATCCTTGTAGGACTCATTCATTTCCACGTTGGTCTTGATCATTTCCTTGCAGGTCTCGTTCATACCCTTTAGGGTCTCGTTCATTTCCTTGTAGGTCTTGCTTATTTCCTTATAGGTCTCGACCTTTTCTAGGAGCCTCTTGAAAAGCCTTATAACCGTGGTTTTGAACTCTATGTCTAGTTGTCTTTTTTCCTCCATTTCTTTCACACCTGGTTTCTTTCCATGTCTCTGCACGGTGGCTGCTTTATGTGGTAGATGTCCTCTAAGGGACAATGGCTCAGCCTCCCCAGTTACCTGAGGTGGGTACTCTTACAGCAATCCTTTATGGGTTGTACAGTATTTTTGAATTTAAGCCCAGCTTGTTGTTGTTAGCCCTAAGAGGGTTTGACCTCCAGGCCAATTGGCTGTGAAGGGAGACTGTGTTCAGGTTGGATGGGCGGAGTCTCTGAGCTGAGCAGGCAGCCTCAGCATCAGCTAAGTCCTATGCGGCGCTCACACGCGGGTCTCTGTTGGGTGGTAATTGTTGCAGGCACCTCCAAGAGAAAGCTGCTAGTCTCTATCTACCCCTTGCCAGACAACTCGGCCTCTCCCCAAATGAGTCTGCACACCCAAAGTCTTGCCCAGGGTTGTAAAACAAAGCAGTCCTGTGGTCTCCGGGACCAGGGGGCAAGTCGCCAGGGAGCAAGTTGCGCATCTGTGCTGTTGCACACTTTTTGCGCGCAAACTGCTTTTCCAAGCAACCCGGTTTCTCCTCAGACTAGGAGACCTCTGCCGCGCCCGGCTTCCAGGGTGTGTCCCCCGGACATCCGACCTCGCCTGGCACTGGGGAATCCATGCAGTGGGATGTCTCTGCCCTCCCCATTGGAGAAATCCATCTGGGGTTGCTGCTGCCAGCCCTACAGCCCGCGCACGTCCCGGCTCCTAACCTCTGTTTCCACGCGTATCTTCAAGGCTGCACTCTGCCGCTCTTCTGAGTCTCAGTGTCCCACCTTTACTTTTATTTGTGGAGTTTTCACTCAGCCAGCTGTCTGGTGATTCTGGGTGATGTTTGTTTTGTTGTTTTGTTGTAGTTTTTGAATTGTTGCGCGGGGCAGAACAATAGGTGTTTACCTGTGCCGCCATATTGGTTGCTCTCTCTGGATTTTCTTATTAATACTTGATAACTTCTATTATAAGACATTTATTATTTTCCATTAATCTCCTTGAGGACATGGATATCTTTATCTCTGATTATTCAAATGTTCAACACATTGTATATAGTGAATAAACCTTTGTTGAATTGGAAAAGAGTATTGAGGGGGAAGATGAAAGTAGTATTCATTGTCATTTATATGGGCATTAGTGTCCCTGTGCATGGATTCTTGCACATTGAAAGGAAATTAATTAAAAGGTGGCCAGTGGAGCAGGACTTTGGGAGTCAGGGCCAGATAAGCCCTGGAGCCAACCTCCCACGGTCCCTCCCTGGCTGGCCGCACCCGGGTTGGCACTGTGGCTTGAAGGGCATCTGTGGAGTGAGCGGGGTTGCTCTGTCAGGTGCAGTCCCTTGGGCTGGCCTGCAGGAATTGAGTGAAACTGGCTCTCCGACATCCCCTGAGGGTCCTGGAGTACAAGAGGGCGGATTTCAGGTGATGCACCCCGAAATTGGGCTCCCTCTCTGGTTCCGGGGTGCATCACCCGAAAACTACCGCTGTCAAGTCACTGCAGGTTGGCGGCTCCTGCATTGAGTGTCTACCCCCTGGTGGTCAGTGCATGTCATAGCTACTGGTCAGAGTGTCTTCCTCCTGGTGGTCATTGCACATCATAGCTACTCATCGGATGGTCACCTAGCCATTTATATATCTAGATAGTTCACTCCAGCTTTTTGTTTCAGCCCACTCTCTAAACTGGTCTTTTAACTGGAAGATTTAGTTCATTTACATTTAATGCAATAACACATATTTAGGCTTAAATCTTCCTTGTTTCTTTAAAAATCTTTTTGTGCTTCTTTACCTTTTTAAATTTTATTTTACTTTTATTTAATAGATCTTTATTGTTCAGATTATTAGTTCCTCTCCCCTCCCATAGCTCCCCTCCACCCAGTTCTCACTCCATCCTCTGCCCTTAACCCCTCCCACTGCCCTCATCCATAAGTGTACGATTTTTGTCCAGTCTCTTTCCAAACCCCTCACACCCCTTTCTGCCTGAGAATTGTCAGTCTACTCCCTTTCTATGCCCCTGATTCTATTATATTTACAAGTTTACTCTGTTCATCAGATTTTTTATTCACTTGCTTTTTAAATTCACTTGATAGATATGTATTTGTTGTTCATATTTTTTATCTTTACCTTTTCTTCTTCTTCCTCTTCTTAAAGAATACCTTTCAACATTTCATATAATACTGGTTTGGTGTTGATGGACTCTGTTAGCTTTTTCTTATTTGTGAAGCTCTTTATCTGACCTTCAATTCTGAATGATAGCTTTGCTGGGTAGAGTACTCTTGGTTGTAGGTTCTTGCTATTCATCACTTTGAATATTTCTTGCCACTCCCATCTGTTGAGAAATCAGCTGACAAGTGTATGGGTGCTCCATTATAGGTAACTAAGTGTTTTTCTCTTACTGTTTTTAATATTCTCTCTATCTTTTGCTCTTGGCATTTTAATTATGATGTGTCTTGGTGTGGTCCTCTTTGGATTCCTTTTGTTTGGGGTTCTGTGTGCTTCCTGGACTTTTAAGTCTATTTCTTTCATGAGGTGGGGGAATTTTTCAGTCATTATTTTTTCAAATAGGTTTTCTGTATCTTGCTCTCTCTCTTTTTCTGTCACCCCCAAAATTCTGATGTTGGTACGCTTGAAGTTGTCCCAGAGGCTCCTTACACTATTTTTATATTTTTGGATTCTTTTTTCTTTTTCAGTTGAGTGTTTTTTTGCTTCTTTGTATTTCAAATATTTGACTTGATTCTTGCGATCCTCTAGTCTGCTGTTAGGTCTCTGTATAATATTTTTATTTCAGTCAGTGTGTGCTTAATTTCTAGTTGGTCCTTTTTCATATTCTCGAGGGTCTTGCTAAATTTATTGCCCTTTTCTAGAAAATTTTTGAAAAACCTTATAGTCGTGGTTTTGAACTCTATATCCAGTCGTTTGCTTTTCTCCATTTCTTTCATTTGTGATCTGTTTCTTTGTCTCCGCATTTTGGCTGCTTCCCTGAGTTGATAGAGTGGCTTTGTGTGCTAGGTGTCCTATAGGGTCCAGTGGCTCAGTCTCCCCAGTTACCTGAGATGGACACTCTTGGTGCATCCCTTGGTGGGCTGTGTGCACAGTCTTGTTAAAGTTAAACCTTGATTGTTGTTGGTATCACTGAGAGGAATTGACCTCAAGGCCCATTGACTGTGTGGATCAGCTGTATCTATATTGGGAGAACTTCTGTGCTGTAGGAGACACCCTTATGAGACAAGACTTGCAAAAGCCTCTGTGCTCAGCTTGGATGGGGAGGAGTCTCAGGGCGGAGCAGACAGCATCGGTTTCCCATCAGCCCTTCCCTTATAGGCCCCTGTGTTTCAGTGTCCTGTGGTAATCCTGCAAGCACCTCTGAGAGAAAGCTGCCCTCAAGTTCCACCCGCTGCCAAATAGTCTAATTTCTCCCTGAATGAGTCTGGGTCTCCAGAGTCTCACCCAGAACTGGAGTTCAGTGCAGTTGAGAGCTTTTGTCTCTCTCCCGCTTGAGAAAGCCCGCCGTGTATTCAGTTGACTGCCCTCTCTACGCACGTGCCTCGGTACCTCTGCCTTTCACAATTCCTCTGAGTCTCAGTGTGCTTTTCTCTTTCCTGACAGTCCAGTTTCACCCTGTATGAGTCTGGGTCCCCAGAGTTTCTGCTGGAACTTGAGTTCCGCACAGTTGGGAGCTTTCGTCTCCTGCTTGAGACAGCCAGCCGTGCACTCAGTTGCCAGTCCTCTCTGTGCGGGCATCTCAGTACCTCTGCCTCCTGCAGCTACTCTGAGTTTAGTGTTTTTTTCTCTTTCCTTCTAGCTAGTTGTAGAATTTCCACTCAGCTAGGCTTCCTGTGGTCTGGATGATGTCCGTTTTGTCTTTTAGGTGTAGTTTTGAAATTGTTGTGCGAGGCAGCAGTTTAGGTGTTTACCTGTGCCGCCACCTTGGTTTCTCCCTTCTTTACCTCTTGAAGTGATTTTTAAAATTTATTCTCTACTATGAAAGATAAAGAAATAAGCATTCTCGTCCTAACCAGTTTGGCTCAGTGGATAAAGCATCAGCCTGTGGACTGAAAGGTCCCAGGTTTGATTCCAGTCAAGGGCATGTACCTTGGTTGCAGGCACATCCCCAGTGGGAGGTGTGCAGGAGGCAGCTGATTGATGTTTCTCATCGATGTTTCTAACTCTCTATCCCTCTTCTTTCCTCTCTGTAAAAAAATCAATAAAATATATTAAGAAAAAGAAAAGGAAAGAAGCATTCTCATACTTTTTCTTTTGGTCAGTTATTAGTATTTTTAGCATTCCATTTCCCCCTTTATATTTTGAAAGTTATATATTCTTCTTACCACAAAAATTACATGTATTCTTAATTTTATCAAAGATTAATGTTAATCAATACCTTGTACTTTTTTTTAATCCTTTGCCCTTCTTTTTGTCAATAAGGACCTTGAAGATTTAACTCCCATTATTCCTCTCCCAACTCACATGCTATTGTTCTATATTTAATTGTGTGTGCATACATTTTAATTAATAGACTTTATTTTTATTTAAAAAATTTTTTTTAAATTGACTCCAGAGAGAGGAAGGATTGATGTGGGGAGGCAGAGAGGGAGAGAGGAATATAGATACAAGAGAGAAACATCAATCAGTTGCCTCTCACACAGGCCTGGACAGTCTGGGTAATGAACCCTCAAGCTGGGCATGTGCTCTGACCGGAAATCAAACCAGCCACCTCCCGGTGCAGAGAATGATGTTCAACCAACTCAGCCATGGTGACCAGAGAAATAGACTTTATTTTTTAGAGCAGATTTAGGTTTACAGAAAATTGAGCAGATAGTACAGAGAATTTTTGTATTACTCCCCCACCCCCTGCATCCTGCCAATTTCCCTATTATTAACATTTTGCATTAGTGTGGAGATCTGTTTCAATTGATAACCAACACTGCTACATAATTATTACTAAAGTCCCTACTTCATTAGGATTTATTTTTTGTGTTGTGCAGTTCTGTGAGTTTTGATAAATGCAAAAAATGTCACGTATCCATTCCTTTTTTCATCTCAGACCTTCTATCTGGAATACTTTTTCTTTGTCTGAAATACATCCTCTGGAATTCCTTTAGTGTGGGCTTGTCAGTGATTTTCTTCCTTTTGTTATCTGCTTTAAAATTTCTATATTTGGCTAGGTTTAAAATCACTAAGTTGATTATGTCTTTCAGCACAGTTTGCTGTTGTCCATTGACTTCTATTATACCCTTTTTATTTACTTTTTAATATATTGTATTGATTTTTTACAGAGCGGAAGGGAGAGGGATAGAAAGTCAGAAACATCGATGAGAGAGAAACATGGATCAGCTGCCTCTTGCACACCCCCTACTGGGGATGTGCCTGCAACCAAGACATATGTCCTTCACTGGAATAGAACCTGGGGCCCTTTTTATTGTTTTTTATTTTACCTTTTTTTTAATCCTCACCCAAGGATATATTTTTTAAAACTTCTTTTAAAAAATATATTTTAATTGATTTTTTACAGAGAGGAAGGGAGAGGGAAAGCCAGAAACATCCATGAGAGAGAAACATCGATCAGCTGCCTCTTGTACACCCCCTACTGGGGATTTGCCCGCAGCCAAGGTACATGCCCTTGACCGGAATTGAACCTGGGATCCTTCAGTTCTCAGGCCGACATTATGTCCATTGAGCCAAACCAGTTTCGGCTTAAATTTCTTTATTGATTAAGTGTTACATATGTGTCCTTCTTCCCCCATTACCCTTCCCACCCCCCCACCCCCCATTCATGCCTTCACCCCCCAGTCCTGGTGTCTGTGTCCATTGGTTAGGCCAGTATGCATGCATACAAGTCCTTTGGTTGATCTCTTCCCCTGACCCTCCCCCTCCCCTACCTTCCCTCTGAGGTTTGATGGTCTGATCGATGTTTCTCTGTCTCTGGAACTGTTTTTGTTCATCAATTTATGTTGTTCACTATATTCCACAAATGAGTGAGATCATGTGATACTTATCTTTCTCTGGCTAATTTTACTTAGCATAATCCTCTCCAGTTCCCAAGGATATTTTTCCCATAGATTTTTCTTTTAGAGCAAGTGGCAGGGAGAGAAGTAGGGAGAGGGGTAGGAGAGAGAGAGAAACCTCAAGGAGAGAGACAAATAATTGGTTGCCTCTGGCCCTGGAGTCAGGGATTAAACCTGTAACTGAGGTACCTGCCCTTGAATGGAAATGTAATAGGCAACCTTTCAGTTCATAAGCTGGCGCTCTAACCACTGAGAAACCAGCCAGGGCCATCCTTTTTATTTTTAGTCTCATTGTCATTCTGTTTAAGCTAACCTAACTTTTCTTTGCCCATTTCCTAATTTTTTCTTTGTATTTGATTTTCTACGCTATAACGTGGAAGTGAGCAATATATCTAGCTAGGTTAGAGTAATTTTTCTTTTTGTTTTTTTAACTGTGTTTTATCTATCATCTGTCTGTCTAACTATCTATCATTTATTTGGGGAGGGGGGAGGCAAATAGTGGGTGAAGGGTGAGTCAGCTCTAGAGACAGCCCCAAGGAATCTGAGGATTTGGCCCTTATGTGGGGGCAAATGATAGGAAAAGTGGGCTAGGTGAGGATGGTTCAGTACCACAAAGGCACAGTGAGAACTGAGTTGGGGTGGTAGACTGAGGGAGATAGGTGTCCTGAACATTTGATTGAGAGATTGGAACCAGCAGAAAGTTGTTGCCTAACAGAAGGGGAAGGAGCAGAGAAAAATGGGGTGCAGAGCAGGCACCAAGAGGTCTGAAAAGGAGATGCATTCTTGTATGTTCCTGGACCAGGGATCAAACCCAAAACCCTGGTGTATTGTGATGATCCTCTAACCAACTGAGCCATCTGGCCAGGACATATAGGTAACTTACTTTAACTAGTTAGCCAAAGTGTTCCTTATTTCTGAAATAGAAACTTAGAACAAAATTATTATGGGCTATTCTTAGGATTTTTTATAGTGATGTTTGCTATAATGGGATTCTTCTTTCACTAACAAATCATTGATTACAATGAATTCTTAAGATCTGCTCTGTTATCAATTTCAGATATTATTCAGCTTATTTGAAGGTGGGCTATGGTAAGTTAAATATGCATACCACTACAAAAATAACAGAACGAGGAGATAATAGCTAATAATTTCTTAGAGATAAAATGGGATATTTAAAATGTATTTATACCTCACTCTGAAAGAAGGAGGAGAAAGAGTTAAAGGAAACAAACTAAAAGATGTGACAGCCTGACTGATGTGGCTCTGTGGTTGAACTTTGACCTATGAAGCAGGAGGTCATGGTTGATTTCCTGGTTAGGGCACATGCCTGGGTTGTAGCTCGATCCCCAGTAGGGGATGTGCAGGAATAAGCCTATTGATGATTACCTCTCATCATTGATAGTTCTCTCTCTCTCTTTGAAATCAATAAAAAAAGAAAGAAAAGGTGTGACATATAGAAAATAATTAGCGATAAGGTAGATTTAAACCCAAATCTATATATACAAAAGGTTAAGAGTCCATGTTACTGGTAGCCTTGATGCTCACTGACCACCAGGAGCAGACGCTCAATGCAAGAGCTGCCATGATGTGCACTGGCCATCTTACCTAATAATAGACAAACTTTGACCGTACCTCTGCTATGCCCATAGCCAATCAGAGTGAGTATGCAAATTAACCCAACAAAGATGGCAGTTAATTTGCATACATAGGCACCAAGCGCCTTTGTCCCAGGAGCATCCTGGTACCCAGGTCACTGTGAGGTAAGCCATCAGAGCCAAGGAGTCAGGGGTAGAGCCTGTGATCACAGGGGCTAGGGGTCCCCTGGCAGAGGTCCCCTGCCCAAGAACGAAAGCCTCTGTAAGCCATCAGTAGGACATCCCCTGAGGGCTCCCAATATATGAGATGGGGCAGGTTGGGCTGAGGGATCACCCACCCCCAGTGCACGAATTTCGTGCACCCGGGCCCTAGTTTAGAAATAAACAGCACCAGGGACCAGTAGTTAATGGTGAAAAATTGAATTCAACCAGAACAAGGATATTCATTCTCACAACTTCTGTTCAACATGTTCTAAAAGCCATGGCCAGCTGGGCTGGCGTGGCTCAGTGGCTGAGCGTCAACCTATGAACCAGGAGGTCATGGTTCAGTTCCCAGTCAGGGCACTTGCCTGGGTCTGGGCTCCATCCCCAGAGGGGGGCGTGCAGGAGGCAGTTGATCAATGATTCTCTCTCATCATTGATGTTTCTATCATTCCCCCTCCCATCTTCTCTGAAATCAATAAGTGTGTGTGTGTGTGTGTGTGTGTGTGTATGCATGCATGCCATGGCCAGTTCATTAGGGCAGGTAAAAGGAATAAGCTCAAGGATTGGAAAGAAAAAGTAAAATTATGGTTTTTATTTTATTTATTTATATGTCTAATAGATGACACGATTATGGATGTAGAAAGTTCAAAGTAAAATATAAAAAAGCTACTAGGGTCTAAGTTTAGTTTTAGGGTACAAAATTAGTTTTTGAAAATAAGTTGTATTTCTGTACACTAGCGATTACAGTTGGCAATTTACATTTTAAAAGCAATACTAGCCCTAGCTGTTTTTGCTCAGTGGATAGCACGTCGGGACTGAAGGGTCAATTCCAGTCAAGAGCATCTACCTTGGTTGCAGGCTCAATCCCCAGCCTGGTCAGGGTGCGTGCAGGAGGCAATCAATTGGTGTTTTCCTGTGCCCCCCCGCCAAACAAATAAATAATAAAGCAATACCATTTATAATAGCACCAACAGTATAAATGAAAAACATTCGTAAGAACAGAAGAGAATATTCTTAAATTTTTTTTTTGTAATAGAAGTCACCTTGTATTTCCATTTTGTGGATGAAGACATTGAAGTACAGAGGATTAAAGAACATTTATTTATTTGTGAGCACACCTTTAATAAAAACAGCTAAGTTAGTGTGTAGAATGTAGCGTCACTGATTATATAAACTTAAAATTACTACCTTAAATTCTAGTCCTTTATGGGCACAAAGGGCATTAGTGAAGTCTTCCTTGTTGTTTTTAGATGGTAAACTGAGGCTTAGAGAGAGCAGTTGACTTGCTATAGGTTTTGTCACGGTCAGTAAGTGACAGAAGTGGGGTTTAGACTCCTGTCTCTTATCATTACACCAATATATTGGGCTCTGCAATATATTGGAATTTTGTTAGGCTGTTTCCTATAGGTGGTGGCAGTGGGTTTATTTCTCACAGATTGATTAATGATCCCTTCAAAACTGTAAAAGTCAGGAACTAAATTTATTGCCCTCAAACTTCCTTCAAGGTTATGTACTTTTTGGATATTTTAAATCTGGATTATGTCAATCTTTATATTTTGGTGTTAAAAGAACCAGCACATTTTATTTATTTTATTTTTTAATATATATTAATTAATTATATATGTATATATATAATTTTTGTTCTTATTACAACCATTTCTTCTCTGTTTTCTTTACTATGAATGTGCCCTAGGATATGTACAGGGCATATCTTTTCCATCTGTAAATACTGAGTTTTTAATCTATAAAAGGATAGTTTTTTAGCACAAGGAGAGAAGTTAAAGGCTAAATTGTAAGCTCTATAGTGAAACATTTAGTAATTCATCCATATGATTGTTGCTTCTATATATATTGAAATCATACTTCTTTCCCTTAAGATTAGTTTTTTTAATGATTACTTTTCAGTTATATAAGGAATGCATGCATACTTCTATAATACTAAGCACTGTAATAGCTCTTAGAAATTTGATACGTGTCTATCTAGATTTTTAAAAGTTTTTTTAATTGACGAAACAGAGAGAGAAACATCAATTTGTTGTTTCTCTTATTTATGCATTGGTTGATTCTTGTAAGTGTCCAGACTGGGAATCAAACTCCCAATCTTGGACTGACACTCTAACCAACTGAGCTACCCAGCCAGGGCTAGGTTTTTTAAATACTGTACTTATTGAATTGCATACATAGTTTTCCATTAGAAAACATATAGTACTGCCAAGACCGGTTTGATTCAGTGGATGGAGCATCAGACTGCGGACTGAAGGGTCCCGGGTTTGATTCCGGCAAGGGCATGTACCTTGGCTGCGGGCACATCCCCAGTGGGGGGAGTGCAGGAGGCAGCTGATCGATGTTTCTCATCGATGTTTCTGACTTTCTATCCATCTCCCTTCCGCTCTGTAAAAAATCAATAAAAATAAAAAATAAAAAAAAGAAAACATATAGTACTGATTTCTGCATGTGATTTTTACAAACTACAAAAATTGAATTATATTATTGTTCTGCAACTTATTTTTCATTTAGCAGATGGTTTTGAGATCTGCCATATAGCTGTTGCTTTATGTAGACCTAGTTTGGATCACTGGTCTATAAACAGTCATCCTGGAAATACATTTGTAGAACAGTGTTTTGTCACTCATTTTAAGAAATATTAAATTAGACAAAGGATTTGAAAATTACGGGAAGAAACCAGTAACCTAAATCCTTTCCATCGATGGTCCCCGAAGTATGTGTAATGTTCTTCTGTATTCACCGTGATAGTGGTACAGTCCCATGGTTGTAAGTACTTCCTGTTTTCATCAAAATTGTACGGGAGCCTCAGCCTGTGTGGCTCAGTTGGTTGGGCATTGTCCCATGCACTGGAAGGTTGCTGGTTCCATTCCCGGTCAGGGCACATGCCTGGGTTTTGGGTTTGATTCCCAGTAGTGGGGTATGTGCAGGAGGCAGTCAGTATTTAACTCTCTCACATCAGTGTTTCTCTCTCCTTGTACCTTCTTCTCTCTAAAACCCAATAAAGAAAATCTTTTTTAAAATTTTGTGCTGAGACCCTACCTGGTTTGGCACGGCAGATAGAGCATTGGACTACAGACCTAAGGGTTTCGGGTTCGATTCAGACTGAGGACATGTACGTACCTTGGTTGGGGTTTGATTTCAGTTAAGAGCATGTACCTTGATTTCAGGTTCCTCCCTGGCTGGGCCCTGGTCAGGGCACATGTGGGAGGTAACTAATCGATGTGTTTCTCTCACATCGATGCTTCTGTTTTTCCCCCTCTCTTCCACTCTTCCTAAAAATCAATGGAAGAGTAGCCTCTGGTGAAGATTAACAAAATAAAATTAAATTTAAAAAAATGTGCTGGGTCTTTTGTTTAATAGCTTTATTGAGATGTAATTCACACACCATATAGTTCACTTAAAGTGTAAAATTCAGTGGTGTATTATATATGCTGAATTGTACAACCATTACAATAAATTTAAAACATTTTCATCACATAATCACATCAAGAAGAAATCCTTATCACATAGATGTCACCCTCATAACTCCCATCTCTCTCCACTTTAGTCA
The DNA here is from genome assembly GCA_027563665.1 of Antrozous pallidus. NCBI lineage: Eukaryota > Metazoa > Chordata > Mammalia > Chiroptera > Vespertilionidae > Antrozous > Antrozous pallidus. The sequence goes on from CM050526.1 coordinate 33,662,049, forward strand.
ACCACTATATAATCTTTTTGTCTATAGATTTGACTGTTATGAACATTTCATATGAATGGAATCATATAATAAGCAGTTCTTTGTGATTGGCTTCTTTCACTTAGCATTGTTTTCAAGGTTTGTTCATGTTATAGCATGTGTCTGAACTTCATTTCTTTTCATTGCCAGGTAACTTCATTTTTTTTTCATGGCCAAGTAGTATTTTATTGTACTGATATTTTGTTTATCTAGTTTTCAGTTGGTGAACGTTTGGGTTGTTTCCTTTTTCTTTTTCTTTTGGCTATTATAAATAATGGTGCTGTGGACATTCATGTACATGTCTTTGTGTGCCACATACATTTGTGGTTTTTTTTTCACCCCTTGGATATATTTGAGGAGTGGAATTGCTACGTCTTAGTTAAGAGATATTCTGTTAGCCCCATGGAGTGGCTCAGTTGGTTCAGTATCATCCTGTGCACTGAAGGCTTACTAGTTCATTCCTGGTCAGGGCACATACCTGATTGCGGGCTGGTTCAATCCTTGGATGGGGCAAGTGTGGAGGGCAGCTGATCGATGTGTCTCTCTCTCTGTCCCTTCATCTGAGGATTAAAAAAAAAAAAAAGTTAGCCCTAGCAGGTTTGGCTCAATCTATGGAGCCTCAGACCTTGGACTGAATGATCTGAGGTTGTATTCTGGTCAAGGGCATGTACCTCAGTTGCAGGCTTGATCCCCAGCCCTGGTTGGGACATGTGCAGGAGGCATCCAATCCATGTGCCTCTCACATCAGTGTTTCTCTCTCTCTCTCACTCCCCCCAAAAAATCAATGGAAAAATAACCTTTGTTGAGGATTAACACCCCCCCCCAAAAAAAGATACATCTATTAAAGCTTGGACCTAATATAAAATTAAGGACCTGTATATGTACATTCTAAAGTATTAGTGTAACCATTTGAACTGTCAAGAGTGTTTTCCAAAGCAGCTACTCCATTTTTACATCTCCACCAGCAGTACATAAGGGTTAAACTCCTTGTCCTTGCCAACATGTCTTTTTCATTATATGCACCAGATATTGAGTGAATTACATAGTCTTCCAAAGGCAGGTTTTCAGGAGAAAAGACAGGTAAAGGATTTCTTGTTCTAATTGTTGGGCTTGCTTGTTGTCTGGAAATGGATGCTATTAAATCATATGATTAAGATTTGGCATGATTAAAATATTACTAAAAACATTAATATTAGTTAAGCATATTCTTGAGAGTGTAGTCTTCTGACTGGGGGACCATGTTTTGGGGTCCTCTGGAATTAGTGTCAATTCAGAAGACCAATTCAGTGTCTAGTAATCCTTGAAAAGTCTTTATTCTATTTTCCCCAATGCACAGTCACGCTGGTAAAAGGTCATTGTCATTTGAAGGAAGGCTGGGAGAAAGACTATACATTTTTGGCAATGTAGTGGGATCTTTCCTCAATGAGACCAGTCACTCAATGGGTTCTGGGTCTGTCAACTTACTCATATATTAGGATTGATTAAGGGGACCCAACTCTTTCTTTTTAAGGATGCAAATTAGACTTTTGTTTACTTGACCTAGAACTATGTACAAATCAAGTAAGAATTGAGTCCATCTATTTCACTGCTGGGAAAACAATGATCAACTAGACCAGAGGTTGGCAAACTGCGGCTTGCGAGCCACATGCGGCTCTTTGGCCCCTTGAGTGTGGCTCTTCCACAAAATACCATGGCCTGGGTGAGTCTATTTTGAAGAAGTTGCATTAGAAGAGTTTAAGTTTAAAAAATTTGGCTCTCAAAAGAAATTTCAATCGTTGTACTGTTGATATTTGGCTCTGCTGACTAATGAGTTTCCTGATCACTGACCTAGACAGTGTGGTATGTGTCTGGGAGTCAGACTGTTCTAATTGCTTATTTGACTCTACTATAGTGTGAGAAGTGATGCTATTAATGACTAAAAAAGTTTATTGAGACCCTTAGTTTTAATTTTCTATTAGGTTTATTTATACTTAATGGAGTACCTTTACTACCTCAGGTAGTTTGACTCTTATCAGCTGTGCTCCTTTATACTTAATCAAATTCAACTTTTATCCACTGTTCTCAATCGCTTTTAAGATGCCTATTTAGTCCAAAAAGGAAATGAAGACTTTAGAAACTCAATAAATGTTGACATTAAAACTTTTATAGGAGTGAAAAATTAACATTTGGCCACTACTTCTACAAGTTTTTCTTAGTTTATATGAGTTTCATTCATGTGCTAAAGGCTAGTTGTCAACATTTGTATCTTTTTTTTTCTTTATTGTTCAGTTTATTAATTACATTGATCCCCTTTTTTCCCCCTGTAACTCCTCTCTACCCAGTAAACATTTGTATCTTAACTTCAGTTTTCATGGGTTTATAAATTATCCACAAAGTTTTCTTTAGGCTTATAACTGAAATATTTGTTTAAGCCCTTCAAAAGTGCATTTTGAGTATATTAAAAGCAGGTTTTACGAAACCATACTTTTCTTAAAACAAGAAACTTGACTGTTGTCTATTTTTTATTTTTGTTATTTTTTACTAGGGTCCCAGTGCACAAATTTGTGCAACTTGAAAGGAACTGTGTGCCAGTGAGACTGTGTTGGGCACAGGAGTGGGACTCACCCAGTTCCCCGCGCCCCCCCCCCCCCATCCCCTCTCTGCTGGCAGCCCTGCTCCCTCCATCGCCACCACTCTCACACATTGATAGCACCGGCGCTGATGGTACGGACTGATTGGGGGAGGTGCAAGCGGCGGCTGGTGCCCTGATCACCCTTCAGGAGCAGGGGGAGATGGAAAAGCCCTGAGAGGCTTTCGGGTCCAGCACTGGCCTCAGGTTCAAGCGCCAGGTGGGACCACAGCGTGCGGGAGTAAAGAATTTTCAGTAGCCACCGGAGGCTTGCCCTGATGACAGCGACCAGTGCCCTGCCTTGGTCTGGCACCTCTGCTCACCTGCTCTACCATCTTGCTGTGGCCAACACCCATCATGTTTCACACTCTGCTGCCTATGCCCACCATGTTCCACGCTCACACCCTGGTGGTCAGCACACGTCATAGCAACCGGTTGTTCGGTTGTTCTGCCATTCAGTCTATTTGTATATTAGGGCTCGCTCTCTCTCTATATATGTTATTTTAATTTTTGATTTCAGAGCAGAAGGGAGAGGGAGAGAGAGTTAGAAACATCAGTGATGAGAGAGAATCATTGACTGGCTGCCTTCTGCAGACACCCTACTAGGGATTGAGCCTGCAACCCAGGCATGTGCCCTTGACTGGAATTGAACCTGGAACCCTTCAGTCCGCAGACTGATGATCTATCCACTGAGGCAAACCAGCTAGGGCTATTATCTGTTTTTTAAATGGTCCACTTGGTTTTTTACTTTAAAAAGTCATTAATAGCCTCGGCAGCGTAGCTCGGTGGTTGAGGGTCAACCTAACCCTAATCCTAACCCTAACTCCCCCAGCCACATATATGGGTCATATTTTCCTGTTTTTTTGCATGTCTTATGACTTGTTTGTTGGAAACTGGTCATTTTAAATGATACATTGCAGCAACACTGGGTATTGATTTCTCATCCCATCCCTTGGGGCTTGTTATTGTTATTTGCTTGTTTATTTGTTTAGTGACTTGCTGGATTATTTTAGTGAAGTCTGTTGTACCACCTTATCTCACTAGGATACGGTCTGGTGGTGTTCTTTAGGGAGGTACAGCTTTAGGTATGCCTATAGTCACCCTGTGATGACTGTTACTGGTAGGGCTCTCCTTGACCAACCTAGCAGTTAAATTTCACTAATTGCCCATATTACTCTGTTATTTTCAACAATGCCCTGAGGCATAAATTCCTTTACAGACTAATCCAGTCAAACTTGAGATCCATGAAGGAAGAGAGAGTTTTTGAGTTCAATGTTTGCAATGTGTTTTGTCCCCCAGAGAGAACTCCTTCCAGAAGTCTTATCCCCTGGTTCTCTCCTGCAAACTATCTGGCCTATGGTTTAGGATGTATCTTGTAAAACCTTGATATAATGGACTAATTTGATATAATGGACTAATTCAGGTCAGGGGTGTGTTCATTAAAGCTGAAAGTCTGTTATATAATAGGATCCCCACAGTAGGTTTTCTGAATGTGTGTGTTAAAAAATTGACAAATTAATGTATATTTTTACTTAATAGATACATTTGTATAGTTAAAATTAAGTATGTATGAAAAGTTTAACTTCATAGAAAAGTTTTCTATATGTATTACAGTAATTTTATTTATTTTTAAAGTATGTTTTTATTAATTTCAGATGAAGGGAGAGGGAGAGATAGAAACAGCAATGATGAGAGAGAATCATTGATCATTTGCTCCACAATGGGGATCAAGCTGGCACGCCCCACAATTGGGATCAAGCTGGCAACCTGGCATGTGCCCTGACTAGGAATCAAACCATGACCTCCTGATTCATAGGTTGACACTCAACCACTGAGCCACACTGACAGTAATTTTAAATTTATACTGAATGGGTGTAGTAAATGTGTGCATTCACTAGTCACTGAAAATAAATACACATGGCTGGGGCATTTTTACTGCATTTGCCAGCATGTATTAAAATTGCAGCAGAAAGTCATGCCATGCTACGACAGAACCATGCAATGCAGTGTGATCACGTGCTAATTGTTCACTGAATGAGAACAAGTGATGACTCTAAATATACACACGTGTGTGTGTGTGTGTGTGTGTGTGTGTGTGTGTGTGTGTATGGCTAATATGCTAAATGTCTGCCCTGGTAATGATGTCCCATAGCAACGACTAGCCTCCTTGCAGTTTCTTCAGACGAGAAACATGACTCACTTTATAGCCAGGTGGAAACATTTCACACTTGAACCAAATATCTGTAAAGCATTTTCTCATGCCTCATCTCATTTGATCCTTACAGAAGTCCTGGAGTAGGTAGATAGGAGACTCGATGGAATCCTATTTTCTTGTCATTAACTGGAAATGCAGATTTAGAAAGTTTAGGAACTTGATCCAACTGAAAAGAAGTAAGAAATGGTGGACCTTAAAAATGACTTCAGGTTTTCTCACTGTGCAGAATATAGTCAAACACTGCTGCAGTTATTTTACCCTTTGTTCTGCCTGCATGATCTACAATAATAATCCGCTTCATGCTAATAATTGTGTTGCTGACAATTACCTGAAAGATAAGTTGGGGTGCTTCACTAGGCTGGGAAAAGTTTAGCTACATCAGAAAGCAGGTCTAATTAAGCAAGTTTATTCTATATATATAAAAGGCTAAGTTGACTCACTCATGCATGATATATATAAAACTCGCTTGCACCAGTCGCACACGTGTGTTTCGATCTGCCATTGTCGATTGTGAATTTGGTTGACACTTCTATTATTGAGAAAGGGCGAATAGCGATATTAAAATATTCTAATTAATTTCAGTGTGCATGAATTCATGCATCGGGCCACTAGTGTAGACTATAATTGTAGATATGTAATATTTATGTTGGCAAAATTACTAGTTTTTTCCCAACATATGGCCAGTTTGCTAAAATTTGTTTTAAATGACAGTAAATTAATAGCAAAAAAAATACCCTGTTAATTCAATTATAAGTAAATCTTGGTTAAAAGCATTTGGAAATTAATAGAGTGGTCATTTGCACATATTACTTATGGACTGGAAATTTTGTCCATGAAATCTGAAGTCTTTAATCGAGGTCCACAAAATCGAGGGTTTACTGTAATCTTTCAGTCGTCTTTTACTACTGTAAAAGAACCACTGTTCTTGTCCATGCTGTTGGGAAGAGATTTGTTGTTATGGGTTTCAGCTTTTACCCCTAGGCCAAATATCTGAGCCAGGGTTCTGGAGCTGCGAGTGGGGAGAGTGGTGAACTTTTCTGTGAATGACCTTGCTCTAGGAGCTGAGCCCTGGGAAAGAGGGGGGGAGTGGACAGGGGTGTGTGTGTGCACAGCTGCTTATCTCTCCTCACCCAGGAAGAAAGCTCTTGGACTGAGAGCTGAGGAGAGAGGGAGTCCTGTGTTATGGCTGCAGCATTCTGGAGCCTTGCTGAAATGGGAGAGAGAAGGGGAGGGAGTGGTCTTATTTCAAATACCATAGACTTTTCACCTTTCAGACTGAATTGTCATAGATTTTATTGAATAGTTGTTTCTTTATTTGCTGTTTGCCCTTGGGGATCATTTCCAAAGGCTTTGAGTAGTAGTAGTTGTTTTTTTAAATAGTCTGCACCAGTTTCACTGAGGAGCGGGCTAGCAGAGCTCTTCTTGCTATTAGGCTCTGAAAAATCCATCTCTTATGACTGTGTTTTTGAGTTAGCAGTCATACCTCCTGAAAAGCATGACTCAGAAAAGCATTTTGTTCAGTGTGGTTCCTGACCACCTCTTCATAAGGAACCTTTAGCATTATTAACATCTCAACTTTCAGGTATTATCTGTATGAAGAGGCTGAGAAAATTGATTTCTCCTGCTTATTTTTCTTAAAGAATGAATTCATGACATGTACTCAGAGAAAATCTGCACACAAGTACAGCATTTTATAAAGGAATTGAAAATAATAGTAGTTAGAGAATTTTAACATGAGGGTACTGTGTTGAATTCTTTTCAAGTTGACTTGGAGATGTTATAGTTACCCCTTGGCTTCTAAGTCAGGTGACTTACGGTAGACATAAAAATCACCAGGCTTCCTCCTCACTTTTGCTGTTGTCTTAAATTAGTTTCTTTTAATACCTTTTTTTTTTTTTTTTTTTTTTGTCTTTCAGGGGCCACTTAATAGCGAGTCTTCAAACCAGAGTTTGTGCAGCGTGGGGTCCTTGAGTGATAAAGAAGTAGAGGTAAGAAGCCAGATCTGTTACAAGACTTCATATTTCCACAGTTTCAGTGTGGGATAAAAGATAATATAACTCCAGGGGTGCTATTAAGGTCTGTGCTGTTGTAAGTTTTGCTCTTTGAGTGTATTTTTTAATTTTAATTTTTCCCTTTTTATTGAATTTACTGGGGTGGTACTGATTGACAAAATTATACAAGTTTCAGGTGCACAATTCCACAACACATTATCTGTACATTGTGCTATGTGTCCACCACCCCAAGTCAAGTCTCCTTCACCATTTATTTCCCCTATATCCTCTTCTACCTCCTCCACCTCCTTGTATCTGGATTTCTTTAAAATTTTTGCTTAGTTGCCATCAATAAAGGTCAGAAATTTGCAGTTGTATCTGAAGTAGTTTAGGAGCCCTTGAATTTTAACGCTTGTTAGTACTCAGATATGTGGATCAGTATAGCAGTGTAGCCTGGCCAAGTTTAGTAATAGAATTTGAAGATTTTTTATTTATTTTTTATTTTTTTAGGCAAAAAACAAGCTGCATGGATGTGGGTCCAAGTCTGCAGCTACCTATTTTGCATTTCAACAGAACTTTCAATAAATTAGAGCCAGTTGATTGATTATGGAAAAAGAATTGGATTTAAGCTCTTATAAAATAGATAGTAGCTATTAGGATATTTTGGCAAACCTACTGTATGCTAGATATTTGTACTACATTTGTGCTTTATAAAAATATCTTATTTAGGCTTTGCAGTAACTCTGATTTACAGACAAGTAAATAGAAGCTCTTATATTTTAATCAGTTTGCCAAAAATTGTATAGATGGTGTGGTCCCAGACCTTATACTCTCCATGACCCTGCTCTAAGAACAGAACACTGATTTAGGACTTGTCTGTACCAGTAAAATCTTCTTATAAATTTGATATTTTTTACATACTCTCTAATTTTTATAATCTGAAAAATTTGACACAATGCTAATTGTGATGTATATGGTATTTAACAGACTCCTGAGAAAAAACAGAATGACCAGAGAAACCGGAAAAGAAAAGCTGAATCGTATGAAACTAGCCAAGGTAGTAATAATTTCACACCAATAAAAACACTAAACTCTTATGTACTGTACGTGGAGTTTTCCATTGTACTAGATAATTAGTTTGTATGCAGGGATTCCTAACAAAGGAGATGTTGTACCTGAAGGGAATATCATGATGTTTATTATAGACTTGCCACTTGATATACACTTGACAATACAGTGTCAGTTCTTTGGGGACTCATGTTTTTCCTGTTGTAGGTTAACGATCTTCTGGGCACGGTTTTTTTTTCTTCAGACCAAGCATGTATTGTACAGAAAAGAAGTTACACTGGAGCTTCAACTACGCATTAGATCAGTGATTTGTTAATAATAGGTGCCCAGCAATGGTTTTATTTACCTGGCTGTCCTTTCCACCTACTCTTTTTCCATATCAATTATTTAGTTGGACAGTGGTACTCAGCGGAGTAAATCTATAGATGTGACAGTTCTAATGCCAAATATCTTTATATAAAGAAAGAATAAATGGTTGGGCTCTGCCCCTCCACTCCCCTTTGCCTCTGTAATAGAAATCCCAGTCTATTTGCATTTTTCTTGTTTTTTTTAATCTACTAATTTTTTACTTTTGGTGTTGGGGGGGGGGGGCATTTCCCCAAAATGACAAGGTCACAAAGTCTTGTGAAATAGAATAAATTTTTTTACTTTAAATGAGTTTGTTTTGAATTCTTTGTTCTCTTGGTTGGGGGTAGATTACTTTTATTTTTATTTTTATTTTTATTTTTATTTTTATTCACAGTTGTGACATAAAAGTGTATTTATAAAGAAAGATTAACAAATCTTAAAGGGAAGCAAGCTGTGATAAGATCTTTCACTGCTTATTCAGTCTTTTTTATATGGAGGAAGCTCCCTGTCCTTATGAGCTAGGTATTTTGCTCATTTGTCAAAAGTAAAACCAGCACTTGAATTGATAACAATGTATGTAGTTATTGAATACATAGTACATTTTAGTGATTGATAGTTTGTTTAGATGTGTGTTATTGGAAAAACTATACTTACTTTGGTTTTATTTTCAGGGAAAGGCACACCTAGGGGACATAAAATTAGTGATTACTTTGAGGTAAGTTAAATTTTGGCGGGGGGAAGAGAATCTATTTTTAAATAAAATCTTGCTTTATTAAGCAATATTTTTCCTTCACTATGCTTCCCATCTTCATCAGTCTTATGCCATCCGATTTCTCTCTATAAGAGGAAACTGCTGCTGGCTTCCTGAATTTAAATTTGTTTATGATGTGTCTTGTCTGTGATGATATAAAAATTCACAAATGAGCTGATTTTTTTCTTGGCCAGACTAGGTTTTGTGTCTTACAAAGACTGAAGTTGAGTAACTTGGACTCTTCTCTTTAGTCCAGAGGAACAGGTAGTGCGCTCACTGACCCATCGTCAGTGGTTACTAAAGAAGATGCTAACGTCCACTAGACCACTATATTTCTGCCTCTTGTATTTGGTGACAAGAAGGGAAAACATTCTTCTCTTATGTTTTTCAAAACCATTTCTAGCCATGTTTTCTTGGTACATTTCTGCTGGAGCTCCTTCTTAAAAATCTCATGGAAAAGATAACAAAATTTGACTTACAGCATTTTCTTTCTAGAATAAGATGTATTGACTTAGAGGGGCCATATATAATTAAGACCTGTTTGTGTATTAATCTTTTATTCTCCTTATCTGAAGCATAGTACTGTTTTGAATTATTCATATCCATTTTTCCCTGTTGGCCAGTTTGCTGGGGGAAGCGGGCCAGGAACCAGCCCTGGCAGAAGTGTTCCACCAGTTGCACGATCCTCACCGCAACATTCCTTATCCAATCCCTTACCGGTAAGCATTCACCTGGAGAAATTCGACACCTGTTGCAGGAGACAAGAAACCTAGGAACACTCAAGCAGAATTTCTTTTAAATTAGTCACTTAAGGGGAATGAGGCAGTAAGGAGAAAAATTTATAATATTACCTCTGAATCAGTCACTTAGATTCAAATCTATATATAGTAAATTAAAATTTTACAAGAGCTAATTCTATTCTCACTATAATAAATTCCCTCTAAGCCAGTGTTCTGTCAAGAAAATGGTTTCCTCTCCAAACGGGTTTTTTTTATCCTTGACAAACATATGTTCCTATAAGTACATGTTTTAAAAAATTTGGTTAGCTCCTGGCATTTTAATTATTTTCAAGACTTAATCAGTGACATAGTAGAGAAGCTAATGCTATACAAATTTGAGATAGGTTTGTTTACTGCCTATAAGTGAGATCTGAAAGTCTTAAAAACATTACAGCCAAGTTAGTGGTTTTCAACCAGGTAGTTTTGCTCCTCAGTGGACATTTGCCAACGTTGGCATAATTTTTAGTCACAACTAGGGTGGAAGGATGGTACCATTGGCAATTTAGTAGGCAGAGACCAAGGATTCTGGTAAACATCCCACAATGCACAGGAGAGGCCCCCGCAGCTTACTGAATTTTCACCAATTATACTAGCACAAGAAATGAAGTTATTACCAGCCCCCCAGAAACTCTCTTATGCTCTCTTTCAGTTATTAGACCTCTTCCTGCCATCCAGAATACCTACTATCCTGACTTCTAACACCATAGATGAGCTTTTCCTGTTTTTGTACTGTGTATAAAAGGAATCATAATAGTATATACTCTGGTGTCTGACATCCTTTTTCAGCATTACTTTTGTAAGATTCATCCATTTGTGTGTTACTATAGATCATTCATCATAATTGGTGTGTAGTATAGTTTTAATACATTTTATTTTGTTTATAAGTTATATGTTTTTTAACTATATGATTTATCTATTGCCCATCTTTTCCCACTAGAATGTTCATCCCAAGAGAGCAAGGGCTTGGCTTTGTTTTTGTTTACTGCTATTTTCATTTATCACAGCACTTATTACTTTACATAAAGGTATAATTATTTTAATTATTTCTCTTACTTGATATGGAATATCTTGGCAAGATAATATCTTGTTCAGTTTTCAGTCTGTAACACCCCAAAATAGTGTTTGGCACACAGTGGGTATTCAAGATCTTGAAAGGGAAGAATATGTGGATAAAGAATTGCTTTAGTGCCCTGGCCCATGTGGTTCATTTGGAATGTCATGCACTAAGGTGTCACAGGTTCGATTGCTGGTTGGGGCATCATACCCAGGTTGTGGATTTGATCCATGGTTGGGGCTATTACCAGGAGGCAACCAATTGATGTTTCTCTCTCACATTGATGTTTCTTCTCTCCCCCTCCTCCTCTCCCCTCCCCCTTTCTTTCCCTCTAAAATCAATTTAAAAAAATATCCTTGGGTAAGGATCAGAAAAAATCCATTTTTTAAATTTAAGCAAAACTACTGAAAACAGCCCTAGCTGGCTTGGCTCTGTGATAGAGGGTCGGCTTGTGGACTGAAGGGTCCCAGTTTGATTCCAGTCAAGGGCACGTACCTCAGTTTGCAGGCTCCTGGCCCTGGTCAGGGGCATGCAGGAGGCAACCAATCAATCTGTCTTTCTCAATCGGTATTTCTCTCTGTCTCTTTTTTTCCCTTCCACTCTTTCTAAAAATCAATGGGAAAAAATTATGTATATCCTCAGGTGAGGATTAAAAAACAAGAGCACATAAAATAGCATTTTAATGCAAGAGTTGGTAAACTATAGCTCACAGTTGGCAAGCTAAGAATGAGTTCGGTTTTTAAAGAGTTACAGAGGCAAAGAAAAATATATGGCAGAGAGAATATATGGCTTGAAAAGCCTAAAATATTTATCTAGTCTTTCACAAAAAATACTTACAGGAAATCACTGTGAAGTAATTGTTAGGTCAAGAAGTAAACTATTTCCAGCTTCCTAGAAACTTATAGGTGCTCTTCCCTGATCATAACTCCCCTCTCTACACTAGAAGCAGCTGCTATTCTAATTTTTGTGATTATTTGCTATTTTTTTACTGTTTGATCATCCATTTACACCCTAAACAAAACAGCTTAACTTTGTCATTAAGTCAGTTTTGTTAATCATGATGTGTTTTGTTTTTTATTTTATTTGGGGGCTAGGGCACATAATACTATGTGCTTTTATTATGTTTTTCTCCATCATCTTTTTTAAAAAATATATTTTTATTGATTTTTTTGCAGTATAACTTATAATTAATAGTAGTACATGTTTTCTCCATCATCTTGACTGGAACCCATGATGTTTAATCAGTGTTTAAATCTTTTGTGTTCTGATTCTGTCAGTTAGGCTGTTTGTTCTATCAGTTACTATCTATCACGTCTTTCATAATTTGAGGAGTTGTCTGTTTCGTCCTGTATTTAAAATTTTGCTCTGTGTATTAAGTGCATTTATTCATTTCTTATGATTTTTTTGGTCTAAATGCAGTTTATATGATATTTAATATAACCAAACCATTGTATGCTATACTTCCGTTTTATACTGTCAACTTGTCATTATTATGTTTTCAGTATATCTGACAATATCATATAGTTGAAATTTTCCTTTATTTAGTCTAAAATCTTTTTAACTTCAACATGTATCCTAAATATATTTAATATAGTTATCATTATATTGGGTTTATATATACCATGTGTTAATGTTTTTTATTTACCCTACGTGTTCTATCATTTTTAAATGTTTATCTGCCTTTTTCTTTCTTGCTTTCATTTGGATTAAATTTTTTAAAAAATGATTTCAATTATTCTTTTCTAGTAGCTAGATCTTATTTGGTGTTTCTCTTAGAAATGACCACTTATGTCTTTAATATGACAAAGTTTCATACTGCTAGTGTAACTAACTTTACCCTCCCCCCAAATAAATGAGTACCTCAGAATATTAACTTAGTTTACCTGCTACTGACTTGATGGTGGTGGTATGTTTTTATTTTGCCTTTTTTTAGCCTTGTAAAACATTATCATTTTATGCTGTCACTGTTCACTTATATTTATCTGTATACTTACCTCTTTCTTTGTACTTCTTTCCTTTTGACTTCTTATATCTTCCATCTAAGGGCATTTCCTTCTGCCCAAATTACTCCTTTAGTATTCTTTTTTTCTTTTAATCTACTGGGGGTTAAGTTAACTCTTAAGTTTTTGTTTGCTTAGATAGTTTTACTGTCCCCTTATTGAAAGATGTTTTTGCTGTGTATGTTTCTATACTGGCACTTTAAAATTTTTTTAGTTTAACATTATCTTTTGGCTCCCATTGTTATTGTTGAGAAAATAGCATTCATTTACTTATTTATTTGAAAGTATTTGCTCTTTTTTCTCTGGCTGCTTTTGAAATATGTGGTATTCTATAGTTTCACTATGATCCATCCTTTTATTTTGCTTGCTTGTGATTTATTGGGCTTCTGGTATCTATGGGTTGGTGTCTTGCAATATTTCTCAAAAATTATTAGCCATTGTCTCCAAATATTGTCTGTTCTCTTTTTTATCCTACAATGAAATTCCCATTAATGACATGTTAAACTATCTCACTTTGTCCCTATACCCCTTAGCTTCTTTTTTTGTTTTCTTTTAGTTTCTGTGTGCTACATTGTTTCTTGCCTTTCAGTTCCCAAATTCTGATTTGCTGTGAACCCCAGTGAATTCTTAGTTTTTGTTCAGATACTGGGTAGAGCAAAAGTAGGTTTACAGTTGTGAGTACACAGAAACAGAGTTAATAAAGCTATTGTAATAATCATAACCTGCATGTCTTTTTGCATATGAACAACTTTAAATTTGCTTTTGCCCCATGCTATAGTTCCCTGAAGGTATTTCCAAGCCTGTCTTTTTCTTTTCTTTTCTCTTTTAAATCTAGTAGACAGTTATTTTATAATCTGTGTCTGATAATTTCAGTATTTGAAGTTTTTATAAATCTCTTTCTGCTGTCTCTTGTTTGTCCTAGTTGTTGCCTGGGGCTTCAGTTCTTTCTCTCTTTAGAAAGATTTCTTATTGATTTTTAGAAAGAGAAGAAGGGAGAGAGACATCTATGTGAAAGACTGACGAATCTCAAAGGGAAGGGGGGGGGTTTGCAAAGAGACTAATCCTTGCCCATAGACAGACAGTAGAGTGGTGAAGGTCTGGAGTTGGGTGAGAACCTGGTAGCTAAGGGTATTGGGGGGGCCTCTGTAATACTCTCTATAATACAGATAAGGAAACAAACAAAAAAAGATTTTTAAATTGATTTTTAGAGAGAAAGGAAGCGGGGGAGAGAAACATTGATGTGAAAGTGAAACATCAGTGGACTGCCTCCTCCTGCACAGCTCCTACGCGGGATTGAACTGGCAACCTTTGGGGGCATGGGACGATGCCCCGCCAACTGAGCCACATCGGCCAGGGTGGAGTTTCACTTATTAATGCTGCTTCTTTTTTTGTTACATCATTCTGCATATTTTTTCTTGAAAAATTATTTGCGAAATTTCTTTGAAAGCTAGGATAAAGATGCTTTTCCCCAGAGAGAGTATTTGCTTCTTTCAAATGCCTAGAGCAAGTATGTCAAACTTGTGGCCTGTGGGCCACTTGCCTCATTTATTTGGCCCATGTTAGCCTTTGAGTTTGACATGCTTGGCCTAGATAGTCTACTAATCCAATACTGGTTTAAACTACTGAATTTATGGCTTGCATTTTGTGTATTTGTTTTACTTGTTTTATTTGTCTCAACCACCCAGGCAATACTGATTTGAATTGAGCCAACATTTCTCAGGGGAGCGCCATCCCTTCATCGACAACTTCTTTGCAGCTCCTTTAGGGTGGGGGAGTTTTTCTTCTGGGAGTGTCTACTAGCCTTGTAGAAGCCCAGCTTGAAGTGGGAAGTTTTCTTTATTGAACTGGGTGGGCTTTTGCTTGGTACTAGGGTGCACTAGAAATGGAAATTAAAGAGATTTGCAGGGACCCTTAGGGCAAATGCTTCTTTCACTTGTCTTGTTTCTCATTTCCCTGAGATTTTTACACTGATGGGTCTCTCCCCCCTGCCCCCCTCCCCCGATTTTTTTAAATCAAGTCTTTGATGCGCTTAATATCTTTTTTTATACTTTGTCCTGTTTTCTAAGGGAAGGTGGTTGGTTCAAACATCCTAGCCTGCTCTATTTCCAGAAATAGTTTTAAATCTATCAGCTCTTGGCAAATACTTATTAAATACATAATAGAATCATGTATTAATTTGAATATTGTGGCCTTGGAGATACATTCACCTAAATAGTGAGAATATTGTTATGAATGGGTGTCACAAGTGTGGAGCCTGAATTTAAACCATTGCATTTGGTGAGCTATGAGTGTTGGTCTTAAGGAGGTGGACTCTACTCAAATATCCTTTTTCAGGATCATTTTGGTTATTGTATTTTATTTTCATTTTCTAAAATGAAAATGTTAAATAGCTTTTCCTGATAAAGGGATTTATACATATTTTTAAAATCCAACAATTCAGAAGTGGTAAAATAAAAAGTTCCCTCCAAAAGCACTATTATTAAAGAGTCTAGTGGCATATATGTATATATACACTAGAGGACCAATGCATGAAATTCGTGCAAGGGGCTTAGTCCTCACAGCCTGGCTGCCTATCGGCCCTGCCCACTGGTCATTCTAGAAGGTCATACCAGAAGGTCGTTCTGCTGTCTGGTCTAATTAGCATATTAGCTCTTTATTTTATAGGATGTATGTTCATATGATAGATTTCCTTATTTTGGTTGTAATTAATTTATTTAACCAATATCCTATAACCATTTTATATTCTACTAGAGGCCTGGTGCATGAATTTTATGCATGGGGGTGGTATCCCTCAGCCCAGCCTGCACCCTCTCCAATCTGGCATCCCTCGAGAGATGTCCGACTGCCCATTTAGGCCTGATTCTGGTGGGACATCCCTCTCACAATCCAGGACTGCTGTCTCCCAACCACTTGCCTGCCTCTGCCTGATTGCCTCTAACCACTCCCCTGCCAGCCTGATCAATACATAACTACTCCCCAACTGGCCCGATTGCCCCTAACTGCCCTCCTCTGATGGCCCAATTGGCCCTAACTGCCCTCCCTGCTAGCCTGTTTGCACCTAACTGCCCTCCCCTGCAGGCCTGGTCCCCCACAACTGCCCTCCCCTGCAGACCTGAGTCCCTCCCCCTAATTGCCCCCCATTGCAGGCCTGGGTCCCTTGCCCTAATTGCCCCCCACTGCAGGCCTGATCCCCCCACCCCCCAACTGCCCTCCCTGCTTCCCTGATCACCCACAACTGTCCTCCCCTGCAGACCTGGTCCTCCCCAACTTCCCTCCCCTGCAGACCTGGGTCCCCTCCAACTGCCCTCCCTTGCTGGCCTGGTCTCCCCCAACTGCCCTCCTCTGCTGACCTGGTCACCCTCAACTACCCTCCTCTGCTGGCCTGGTCACTCCTAACTGCCCACAACTGCCCTCCCCTGCATGCCATCTTGTCACAGCCATCTTATGTCCACATGGGGGCAGCCATCTTTGACCCCATGGGGGCGGCCATCTTGTGTCTTGGAGTGATGATCAATTTGCATATTACTATTTTATTAGATAGGATGAGTAGTACTGTAATGAATGTCCTTATACATGCACATCTCTGTATTTATGCATTTTTTTCTTTTTGATAAATTTTCAAAGTATAATTCCCAAGTCAGTATACTCACTTTTCTGGTTATTAGGAGTTTGAGAGTCTCAGTTTCTACATATCCTTCTAATACTGAATTTTATCATTATAATCTTTGTCAGTGAAAAAATGCTTTGTTTTAACTTGTATTTCTTATTACTGATAGTAAACACTTTTTCATATATTTAACGGCCTTTGAATTTCTTTTTTAATGCTTGTCCAGGTCTTTTGTCTATTTATTTCTCAGAGTACTTGTTTTTTCTTACTGATGGGTAGGCGCACATTATTTATTAAAATAGTTAACTTATCATTTATATTGTAAATATTTTTTCCTATTTGTAATTTTGTCTTTTAACTTTATGTTGAGTTTCACCATTAAGAAGTTAAAAAATTTGAAGTAGTTGAATTTATCAATTTTTTTCTTTATTTATTATTGTCTTTGTATAATTCTTAGATGTCCTGATATGTTTTGTATTTTTAATGTCATGTTTAAAATGTCCTTCACCACTAGAAAGTCATAAAATAATTTGTTTACATTTTCTTATAAATTTTATATGATACTAGAGGCCTGGTGCATGAAATTAATGCACAGGTAAGGTCCCTAGGCCTGGCCAGCGGTCAGGGCCAGACGGGGTCTTTCGGCTGCCAGCCAGGGCCTTCCTTCCAGCTGCCGGCCACTGGCTGGGGCCTTCCTCTGTTCCACACTGCCCCCTGGTGGTCAGCGCATGTCATAGTGACCAATAGAACTCCCAGTTGAATTCCCATGGGGACACTTTGCACATTAGCCTTTTATATATCATCATCATATCTAATAAAAGAGTAACATGCAAATTGACCGTACCTCCAATCAGGCATGCCCATCAGCCAATCGGGAGCAAATTATGCAAATAAATCCCAACCAAGATGGCTGCCACCACTGAGAACAGGAGGGAGGCTTCAGTTTACCCGGCAACAGAGGAAGCCAAGGTTTCCTCCTGCTGTTGCTGGCCTAGGCCTCCACTCAGTGCTACAAAGTTTCAATTATAGAAGATACATTCCAGCAGAAATGGCAGTAGCCATGGAGCTGGAGATAGCAGAGGCTAGGGTTGCCTGGGCGATGGAGGAAGCCAAGCTTCTGTAGCCCTAGCGCCTAGGCCTTCACTCTAGGCTTCAAAGTTTCAATTATAGAATTTAAACAGAAATGGCTGAAATGGCTATTGCCATGGAGTGAGCAGAAGGCTTAGCTCCACTCCAGGCTACAAAGATTTAATTGTAGAACATAAATTAATCCCAGATCCCAGGGCCTCTGCTTGGGTCACTGTGTGGTGTGGCCAGCCTGCAAACCACCACAGGCCACTCATCCAGGCTGTCTCATGCCCCAAGGGAACCCCCACCCTGATCCGGGACACCCTTCAGGGCAAATCAGCTGGCCCCCACCCATGTACCAGGCCTCTATCCTATCTAATAAAAGAGTAATATGCAGATTGACCATCACTCCAACACACAAGAGGGCTACCTCCATGTGGTCAAATATCCTGCCCCCATATGGACACAAGATGGCCACCACAAGATGGCCAGCAGGGGAGGGCCATTGGGAGGTTCCAGGACTGCAAGGGAAGGCAGTTGGGAGGGACCAGGCTTGCATGGAAGGGCAGTTGGGGACTATCAAGCCTGCAGGGGAAGGCAGTTAGGGGTGACCAGGCGGGTAGAGGAGGAAAGTTGGGACCAAACAGGCTGGCAGGGTAGTGGTTAAGGGGTGATCAGGCTGGCAGGCAGAAGCGGTTAGGGGCAATCAGGGAGGCAGGCAGGCAAGCAGTTTGGAGCTAGCAGTCCTAGATTGTGAAAAGGATGTCTGACTGCCCGTTTAGGCCTGATCCTAGTAGGATGGGGCCTAAATGGGCAGTCGGACATCCCTCGAGGGGTCCCGGATTGGAGAGGGTGTAGGCTGGACTAAGGGACATCCCCCACCCCCCATGCATGAATTTCGTGCACCAGGCCTCTAGTATATAATAAAAGCCTAATATCCAAATCGACCGAACGATGGAACAACAGGTGGAATGACCGCTTGCTGTAACGCACACTTACCACCAGGGAGCAGATGCTCAATGCAAGCCTGCAGGCCCCAGGCCAGCCAAGACGGGTGCCAGTGGGGGCCCTCATAATCACCCACCAGTTGCCCTGCAGAAGGAGGTAATGGCTGCAGCAGTGGCGTGTGGGCTGGCACCAGGCCAGTGCCAGTCCAACGAAGGTGGGTGCAGCAGGGGCCCCCTCAATCACCCCAGTGGTCTCCCCACAGATCAGCCCTGATTGCTGGCCCAGCCTAGGGATCCTACCATGCATGAATTTCATGTATCGGGCCTCTATACTAATAAAAGGGTAATGTGCTAGTTAGACCGCTTCAACCAGACATCTTCCAGTCGTCCGGTCTTCCTTCTGGACAAAGCTGTGGTGGCAGTGGCCAAGGCAGAGGCAATTAGGGGCGATCAGGCTGGAAAGGGAGGGCAGTTAGGGGCAGTGAGGCTAGTAAGGGAGGGTGGTTAGCGGTGATCAGGCTGGCAGGGGAGGGTGGTTAGCGGTGATCAGGCTGGCAGGGGAGGGTGGTTAGCGGTGATCAGGCTGGCAGGGGAGGGCAGTTAGGGGCAATCAGGCCAGCAGGCAGAGTGATTAAGGGTGATCAGGCAGGCAGGCAGGTGAACAGTTAGGAGCCAGCAGTCCTAGATTGCGAGAAGGATGTTTAACTGCTGGGATCGGGCCTAAACTGGAAGTCTGACATCCCCTGAGGGGTCCTGGATTAGAGAGGGTACAGGCTGGGCTGAAGGACTCCCCCACCCCGTGCACAAATTTTGTATACTGGGCCTTTAGTCTATATAATAAAAGTCTAAGCAACCGTTACAGCAGAATGACCGGTTGTTATGATGCGCTCTGACCACCATGGGGCAGATGCTCAATGCAGGAGCTGCCCCATGATGGTCAGTGTGCTCCCACAGGGAGAGCATCTCTCAGCCAGAAGCTGGGCTCACTGGTGGCGAGCACAGCTGCCACGTAGGGAGCCTCTCCCAATTCCGTGGCAGCACTACCGAGTGCTGGCAGCAGGTGCAGTGGGCCAGGATGCGTGCGAGCGGCATGGCATTTGGCCCGGTTCAGGCTCCTCCCTTGCCACCTGCTGTGTGGTGCACTGCTACATCCCCCGAGGGGTCCTGGACTGTGAGAGTGATGTCCACTTGCCGACTTAGTCCCAATCCCCGCAGATTGGGCCTAATCTGGCAACTGGACATCCCCCGAGGGGTCCTGGACTGTGATAGCGCACAGGCCAGGCTGAGGGGGCCCTCCCCCTGCCAGTGTGCAAACTTTGTGCACCAGGCCTCTAGTAGATAGATAAGGAAGCAACCTTCTTGTCCTTTTTTCTAATATCTGCAAATACCGTATAATCTTTTTAATAATTTTCTTTTTAATAATTTCCCACTAATTAGAAATGTATTTTAGTCAATAATTATATATTCATATTATATGGGTCACTTTCTGAATTTTCTGTATGATACTGATTTAGTTAATGTTGCTTTGTATATGTTTTAATATTCAGATTTCCCAGATATTCCTTATTAAAAATTATACAGCTAATGTTGATTAGTTTTCTAAGTGAACCTCAGAATTCATTTGTGAAGTTCTACAAAAATCAGCTCCCTAAAAGAGAGCAAGAGGAAACCCAGATGATAATTATGCTACTACCACACTCTTTTGAAGATAAGAAAAGAAAAACAAAACTAAAAATAAAGAAAAAGCCCTAAGCATTGATTTTTAGAGAAGTTTGACATCTGTAAAATTTGAATCCAGAAGCATAATATTGCAGTTTGAGGTCAAATCTTTTGTATTTGTTAGTGAAACTCTAGTTTTTATGTTTTTAAAATATGTATGTGTGTGTATTTAAATGTATTTATATTAATTTCAGAGAGGAAGGAAAAGGGAGAGAGAGAAACATCAGTGATGAGAGAGAATCATTGATCAGCTGCTTCCTACATGCCCCACACTGGGGCTTGAGTCTGCAACCCGGACATTTCACTGGGAATCAAACTGTGATTTCCTGATTTATAGGTTGATGCTCAAGCCCTGAGCCATACCAGTTGTGCTCTAGTTTTTAATGTATAATCTGCATACTTCTGAAGTGAATTTCTTAGTATTTTACATAAATTTTAAGTTTGCTTTTTCTTCCTTTACATATTCTGATTGGAATCTATTGTTGGTATATGGGAAAGCTGTTGATTTTTGTCTATTTATTTTATATATGACCATTTTACTGAACTCTTATTTTGTTTTTCAGTTGGTTTGCTTGGTTTCATTTGTGAATAGTTATATCATCCAAAAATGATACTTTTTAATGATGCTTTACTATTTTCCAGTGTTTTTACTTAATATTTTTCCTTATTACATCAAAACTTTTATAGAAATGTTGAATGATAATAGTATTAATGTGTTAATTCCAAACATTACTTACTGATAGTGTTTCTACTATAGCACCATTAAGTTTATGTATGTTAATTTCTAAAAAAAATACTCTTTGTTATATGAAAGATGGATACTTCTCGTTTTGTTTGTTTTTTTGTTTATTTTTTTAAAAGTAAATTTTTATTTATTTCAAAGAGGAAAGGGGTGAGAAAGAAATAGCAACATCAATGATGAGAGAGAATCGTTGATTGGCTGCCTCCTGCATACCCCACACTTGGGATTGAGCCTGCAACCCAGACATGTGCCCTGACCGGGAATCAAACTGTGACCTTCTGGTTTATAAGTCGATGCTCCACCACTGAGCCACCAGGTCTTTTGTGTGTTTTTTTTAAGAGTTGCCAAATAATGTGGACTTTTTTACTTGCGGGTGGTTCATTTACCAAGGGAAGAATCTTGATTCCCCCCTCCTAACATTCATGTAATGAAATACATTAGTGGATTTGCTAATAATGAACCATACCTACATTTCTGGAATAAATCATACACAATTGTGGTATGTTATTCTTTAGTATAGTATGGAGCTTGTTTTGCTTATGTTTATTTCAGCTGTTTTTTGCATGTAAGTATAGTGTGGTGAGAATAGGATTAAGACTGAAATAAGCTCTACCTATAAAGTAGGTAACAAATAAAATATCTTAATCTTTATTTACCTACAGGATAGAAATAACATTTCTTTTGTAGGATTGAGGGTATAATGAGGTTGATTTGTTGAACTCGACAGAGTAACCTGCCAATTCAGAGTTGAGTAAATATAGAACCATTAAAATGTAATTCTGCTTAATGTGAGTATGATATTCAGGTTAATAAGTTATAATCCAATAATGTTATTATGTTCTCCATATTTATTTTCAGAGGTGTTTGGTTTTTAAAAATCATTATTCAGTAACTGTTTTACTCTGTTGCATGTTTTGACAATATCAGGTTTTCTTTCTCATGTAATTTGTGTGTTTTTTAATGTTTTCCAGCGACGAGTAGAACAGCCCCTCTATGGTTTAGATGGTAGCGCTGCAAAGGAAGTATCGGAGGAGCAGTCTGCTCTGCCAACCCTGATGTCAGTCATGCTAGCAAAACCTCGGCTCGACACAGAGCAGCTGGCACAGAGGGGAGCTGGCCTCTGTTTCACTTTTGTTTCAGTGAGTACTGTGCCTGAGTTTATGCAAATCCTTGTCCTGGAGCTCCTTGATGAAGGATAGAATAATTATTTTCGTAGAGGGAGGATGGACTTTTTAATTCTGTCACTTTTAGAGGTAGTGGTGAGCTTCTTCTCAGTCTCCCTGGGTTCAGAGGGCTGAGAGAAATCATTTTGTTAATGTCTGAACACATTGTGGGAAGAAAAATGCGATCCTAGGTTGACAAAGTAAAGAAAATATAGATCAATTTCCATAACAACCAGAGAACTTATAATAAGTAAAATTTCCAAACTACAGTCATCACTTATTTAAAGCAATATTCAAGTCAGTAAAATTTTAGTATGTAGTCAGGGATTCCATAGCTTGTTTACAAGCTGTTTCACCTCTGGGATTTGGGTGACCAACATGCTTGCCTTCTCTCAACTCTTCTGAGTGTTGGTATGGTTACTTTTTCCAGGAATATTTATCTGTTTGCTCTTTTCAGCTTGCTTCTCTCATTCCTTGAAGAACAAGAACTTGAAAGTTTGACTCCAGTTTTATTTGCCAAATTATAATACAATTTGACTCAAAAGTTTCTACTCTCTTGGTTTCTGTAACCTACCAAGTATTTGTGACCAAGGATGGTATAAAGCAAGAGAAAGCCCCATTGCCCTATGCTTCCATTTTTAGGGACAATTTTCAGAGCTGAAGTCACTATTGGTTTAAATTTGTTTGTTCTTACTGGTTCATTCTTTCCAGTTATAATCTAAGGTTCTTACTCTTCTAGTGTTTTTGTTAATCCTCACCCAAGGTTGTTTTTTCCATTGACTTTTAGAGAGAGAGAAAGAAGCAGGGAGAGAGAGAGAGGGAAAAGAGAAAGAGATGGAAACATCAATGTGAGAGAGACACATCTCTCCCTTCCTTTCTCTTGAAAATCGGTAAACATATCCTTCGGTGAGGATTTTTAAAAAAAGGAAAAATCTAGCCCAGACCGGTTTGGCTCAGTGGATAGAGCATTGGACTGCGGACTGAAGGGTCCCGGGTTCGATTCCGGCAAGGGCATGTACGGTGGCTGCGGGCACATCCCCAGTAGGGAGCGTGCAAGAGGCAGCTGATCGATGTTTCTCTCTCATCGATGTTTCTGACTTTCTATCTCCCTTCCGCTCTGTAAAAAATCAATAAAATATATTAAAAAAAAAAAAAAAGGAAAAATCTATTATATAAAAAGCCTGGGGTCGTCATGCCATCACGCTGTAATGACCGATCAGCAGGAGGCTGTGTGCATGGGATGGGTGGGTCTGCATGCACAGTGAGGTGCACGTGGGTGGGCAAGGACTTGACTTTGGAGGACTTGACCGGAGACGTGGGTGGGTTTCTGGGTCCCGCTGCTTGTGGCTGCACCAGCAGCCCTGGGTCTTTTTCTGGGTCCTGCTGAGTCATGGGACTCTGGGTCCTAGGTTTCATGTGATTTCGCACGCTGGGCCCCTGTAAATATATAAAATATTAGAAAAATTCACATGTGGAAAATACCACATTATCTAATCCTCACAAAATCCAGTATTCCTAATTATGTCTGTGACGAGTTGTATTGTGTTGTTAGGTGCCATTTTCTTTATAAAAGGAATTTTGGGATGATAATGATTGTATATTCCTGAATAGTTGAATAATATTTAATCCAAAATTAGCCTTCTAAATTTAAAAATGCCTTAGAAACCCTAGCTGGTTTTGCTCAATGGATAGAGTGTCATTCTACAGACTGAAGGGTCCTGGGTTTGATTTCGGTCAAGGGCACGTGTCCAGATTGCGGTGGGGGGGGGTGTACAGGAAGCAGCCGATCAATGATTCACTCTCATTATTGATGTTTCTCTCTCTCTCTTTCTCTCCCCCTCCTTCCCTCCCTCCTTCTTTCCTCTCTGAAATCAATAAAAATATTTTAAAAATGAAAATAAAATACTTTAGAAATGCCCTGTAAATTGTGTGTAAAAGTCACAGTCATTCCGGCTGGCATGGTTGAGTAGTTGAATGTTGACCTATGAATCAGGAGGTCATGGTCAATTCCCAGTCAGGGCACGTGTCCAGGTTTTGGGCTCGATTCCCAGTGTGGAGCGTGCAGGAGGTAGCTGATCAATGCTTCTTTCTCATCATTGATGGTTCTGTCTGTCTCTCTTTCTCCCTCTCCCTTCCTCTCTAAAATAAATAAAGATATGTATTTTTAAAAAGTCATTGTCAGCAAATAATATTATTAGAAATTAACTTGGATTTTGGGCCAGTGTGTGCTTATGGATTATGTTTGTGATTGAGGAGACTACAGTAGTCCCCCCTTATCTGATCCAGGACCCCCAGGCGATACCTGAAACTACAGATAGTATCACTATACCTATACATACCTACCTTTTCACTTAAAGGAAACACTTGGTGTATCTGAATCGCGAGTGTCACGATCTGTGCTCTTTTAGGCCATTATTAAGTAAGATAAGGGTTACCTGAATACAAGCACTGTAATACTTCGACAGGCAGAATGCTGCTGAGTGACTAACGGTCCATACAGTTTGGATACGCTGGACAAGGGGATGATGATTCACCTCCTGAGCGGGCAGCACATGATTTCATCACAGCACTCAGAACAGTGTGCAGTTTCAAACTTATGAATTGTTTATTTCTGAAATTTCCCTTCAGTATTTTTAGACCATGGTTGACCACAGGTAACTGAAACTGTGGATCAGGGGTACTACTGTATTCTGAATAGTAGTTCACAGTCCTTTCTGCCTGGAATCACTAGCATCCCCTTGCTTCATTCATCAGCCTTTTCTGACAAGCATGTTGAAGTACAAGTGAAAGGGGCCTGTTATAACATGAATAAATTCTAATTTACACTTTTAAAAATTCTTTTATAAGCATTTGATTAAAAAAAAACATATCTAATGATTTCAGAGAGGAAAGGAAAATGGGAAAGAGAGAAATATCAATGATGAGAGTGAATCATTGATCAACTGCCTCCTGCACGCTCTTATTGGGGGTTGAACCCTCAACCTAGGCATTTGCCCTTGACCGGAATCAAACCTGGACCCTTTATTCCACAGACTTATGCTCTGTCCACCGAGCCAAACCAGCTAGGACAGCATTTGATATTTAAAACTATTTCTAGGAACGTGGTCCAAGCCACCATATCTGGCTCTTGCTTCTCATTTGAAGTGTTTTACTTTCTTCTTGGCTACATGGCCCTAACTTCTGCCTTTCATCAGAGTTCATTTTATATAGAGTTAATCATTTGCATTCATACAAATGTTTGCGTAGGAAAATGCAAAACTGTCTGTGATTGGTGATATACCTTTATTACAGGCTCAGCAAAATAGTCCCTCTTCTACAGGATCTGGTAACACAGAGCATTCCTGCAGCTCCCAGAAACAGATTTCCATCCAGCACAGACAGACCCAGGTAGGCTGGCGATTGGTAAACAGAGGATAAATAGATCTGCTTAGGAATAAATGCTAACCACATATAAAGTCTATGAGTCCTCTCTTTGTCTTCCCTTTAATTCTCTGACTTTACCTCATTATTTTTATTAATCAATTTAGAACTTACATTTTGAATACTTAAAGTCTTTTGGAAGGTGCTTTAACTTTTTGAGGTATTTTGTTTTTTCCTTTCTGGTATGTTGCAGCAGAAGCGCTTGTATTATAGCAAGTTGTTGAGAACAGAGCACTCATTTGAAGACCTTTAGGCCTGAGTTCAAATTCTGTCTTTACACCTTACACTATATTTTTAGGCCTCAATTTTCTTTAGTACAAATGATCTGTATAATGTGGTTGATCTAATTATCTCAAACAATATATGCAAAATGCTTATTAGGACAGTGCTCACAGTCATCAATGAATGTTAATTTACTACTTTATGAAAGGAGTTAATTTATTCCCTGTACCTGTTCATTTGGCAAGACCTAGATAAATTTCTTTAACCTGTGGCATACCCCAATATACTTTTCTCCTTAAACAGCCTTCAGAAACATTTTAAGTTAGTTAGAATGTTGTGAACAATCAAAGATGTTATTTGCAAAGGATAGTGGATACATACCCTCTACTTTGTAATATTGAGCTAGCCATATAATGTACCAGATTTTCTTGGCACTGGGCTGCCTTCAGATCAAGGCAGGACCTTGGCAATCTAGGAGCATTTCTTAAGTCTTGAACTGTACAACCTTCAGGAGCAGATTTTAATTTTATTTTAATTACCAGCCTTTGGGGAATTGAAAGTTGGTTGAATATTCTGATAACTTTGATCTTTTCTAATTGTTCATTATTTCCACTAGGTGGCGTGCTTGGGTCATGTCTTCTCTCAGTTTCATTTCTAAAATAGTATGTTTCTCTATTGTTTAATGCATATTGAGAATTCATATATTTAATTTCAGTGTTAATATGTTTTTGAGGTTCAGGTGTAGCAGAATATAAAACGTAAAAGAATGGGATGAGGAAAGGACACTCAATTTCTTGAGCCATGTGACTCTTAGTTGTTTGTGTTAGCAAGTATCTTTTTGCCCAAAAAAGCAATGAGAAAATGAGTGATGGCACGCAGTATTTTGAGACTAATTCTAAATTTTGTTTTGTTCCTATAGTCTGACCTCACAATAGAAAAAATATCTGCACTAGAAAACAGTAAGAATTCTGACTTAGAGAAGAAGGAGGGAAGAATAGATGACTTGTTAAGAGTAAGTATTAAAATGTGGTAAGAGATTTTATAAGCATTGATTGATGATATGTGTATTTGGCATATGTGCATATTATAGAGATAATTACTATAGCCAAAGAATAAAGTTAAATAATAAACATATGGATATTTTCCTTTAATTCAAGGGGATCTGAGTAGCAAGCAATATCAAACCTATATTCTAAGCACTATAAATGCCTTTAAATTGGAAATCTTATAATTGTAGAATTTTAATATTTTTTTATTGTTACTAGATGCCTGGTGTATGGCATTTGTGCACTGGAGGGGGGGTGTCCCTCAGCCCAGCCTGTGCCCTTTCACAGTCCGGAGCCCTTAGGGGATTTCCAACTGAAGGCTTAGGCCTACTCCTTGCCAGGCTCTCACCCACCACTGTGCTTGCAATCCATGAGCCTGGCTATGGCTGAGTGGCACTCCCCCTGGGGGGGGTGCACTGACCACCAGGGGACAGCTCCTCCTGTTGTTGAGTGTCTGCCCCCTGGTGGTCAGTGTGTGTCATAGAGACCAGTTGTTCTGCTGTTCAGTTGATTTGCATATTAGCCTTTTATTATATAGGATTTTATAGAGAAAAGGGAAGGAGGGAGGGGATAAGCGGGGAGCATCAATTTGTTGTCCCACTTATTTATGCATTGGTGGGTTGATTTTTATATGTGTCCTGACTAGGGATAAAACCTGCAACTTTGGTATATGGCGTCAACGCTGTAACCAATAAAGCAACCCAGCCAGGGCCGTAGTATTCTTGAATTTTAAAACTATTTCACAGCTTTTTTTTTAAATTTAATTTTGTATTTTTTATAATCTGTTCATCTAAAGTTTTTTTGTAAAATTTTTTACAAATAAATTTCAAAAATAGCTAATCTGGAACTTAAAAGACACTACTAGAAAATATACCAGGATATTTTTTTTATACCAGGATATTTTATTTATTTAGCTTTTTTTCTTTTTTTTTTTTAACTTTATTGTTCAGTTTATTAATTACATTGTTCCCCTTTTTTCCCCTATAGCTCCCCTCCACCCGGTACCCATCCACCCTCCACCCTCACCCCCCCCCATTGTCCTCTCCCATAGTTACATGATTTTTGTCCAGTCTCTTGCTGCACTTCCCACACCCCCTTCCCAAGAATTGTCAGTCCATTCCCTCTCTATGTCCGTGATTCTATTACATTCACCAGTCTATCCTGTTCATCAGCTTATTAATTCACTTGATTTTTAGATTCATTTGTTGATAGATATGTATTTGTTGTTTATAATTTGCACTTTTATCTTTTTTTCCTTCCTCTTTTTAAAGAATGTCTTTCAGCATTTCATATAATATTGGTTTGGTGGTGATGAACTCCTTTAGCTTTTTCTTATCTGCGAAGCACTTTATCTGATCTTCAATTCTGAATGATAGCTTTGCTGGATAGAGTAATCTTGGTTGTAGATTCTTGCTACTCATCACTTTGAATATTTCTTGCCACTCCTGTCTGGCCTGCATCATTTCTGTTGAGAAATCTGCTAACAATCGTATGGGTGCTCCCTTATAGGTAACTAACTATTTTTCTCTTGCTGCTTTTAATATTCTCTCTTTGTCTTTTGCTCTTGGCATTTTAATTATGATGTGCCTTGGTGTGGTCCTCTTAGGGTTCCTATATATTGGGGTTCATTGTGCTTCTTGGACTCCTAAGTCAATTTCTTTCACCAAGTGTGGGAAGTTTTTGGTCACTATTTCTTCAAATAGATTTTCATTGTCTTGCTCTCTCTTTTTCTATCACCTCTATAATTCGGATGTTGGTATGCTTGAGGTTGTCCCAGAGGCCCCTTACACTATCTTCAATTTTTTGGATTCTTTTGGTTTCTTGCTTTTTCAGCTGAGTGGGTTTTACCTCTTTGTATTTCAAATCTTTAACTTGTTTCTTGGGGTGCTCTAGAGTACTTTTAGGTCTTTGTATAATATTTTTTATTTCAGTCAGTGTATGCTTAATTTCTGGTTGGTCCTTTTTCATATTCTTGAGAGTCTCATTCATATCCTTGTAGGTTTTGTTCATTTCCTTGTAGGACTCATTCATTTCTATGTTGGTCTTGTTCATTTCCTTTCAGGTCTTGTTCAATTCCTGGTAGGTCTTGTTCATTTCCTCATAGGTCTTATTTATTTTCTTATAGGTCTCGACCTTTTCTAGGAGCCTCTTGAGAAGCCCTATAACCGTGGTTTTGAATTCCATGTCCAATTGTCTTTTTTCCTCCATTTCTTTCACACCTGATTTCTTTCCATGTCTCTGCATGGTGGCTGCTTCCCTGAGTTGGTCAATTAGCTTTGTGTGGTAGATGTCCTACAAGGGACAGTGGCTCAGCCTCCCGTTACCTGAGGTGGATATGGGTTGCACAGTCTTTTGAAGTTAAGCTCAGGTTAACCATTGTTAGCACTGGAGGGGTTGACCTCCAGGCCAATTGTCTGTGAAGCTCAGCCGTGCTCAGGTTGGATGGGCGGAGTCTTCAGGCCAAGCAGACAGCGTCAGCTCCGCCCTATGCGGCCCCACGGTCTCTGAGAGAGAGAGGCGCTGCTGAGCTCCACCGGCTGCCGGAGAATTCAAACTCTCCCCAAATGAGTCTGCACACCCAATGTCTCACCCAGGGTTGCAAAACAATGCAGTCTGACGGTTTCCGGAATGAAAAAGCAAGTCACGAGTGCTCTCTGCGTGGTCAGGCAGCTGTGCTGTTCCCGAGCTCACATGCACTCCACACAAGCTCGCCTTCTCCACAAGCCTGCAGACCCCTGCAGCACCCGAGCTTTGGCGTGCCCTCCCACTGTCCAGTTTTTACCCCGTATGTTTGTGGGTTCCCTGGACTTTGCCCAGAGATGGAGAATCAGTCCAGTGGGACGTCTTTGTCTCCCCTGTTCAAGAAAACTGGCCGGTTTTCAGCCGCCCGCCCTATCCGCTGGCGCGCGCTCCAAACCTCTGACTCCGCATGTATCTTCAATGCTGTCCGCCGCCGCTCCTCTGAGTCACAGTGTCTTATCTTCACTTTTATTTGTGGAATTTTCACTCAGCCAGCTTTCCAGTGATTCTGGATGGTGTTTCTTCTTTCGTTAAGTTGTAGTTTTGAAATTGCTGTGTATGGCAGCAAGATAGGTGTTTACCTATGCTGCCATCTTGGTTCTGTCCATACCAGGATATTTTAAATACATATTTTTAATATGCAATTTGGTATATTGACAGACCCATTCTTTTTTTTTTTAATTAATATTTTTCATTTTTTTTGCAGTATAACTTAGATTTAATAGTAGTACATATGTTTTCCTTTCCCTCCCTACATGACCCATTCTTAAAAAAATTTTTTAAACGTTTTTATTGTTATAAAAGTAATATCTGTTCTTTTTTAAAAAAAATTTCAGAGAATGCTGGAAAATGTGGCATTTGAGATAAAACATTTGATACATTTCCTTTAGTAATTTTGAGCTATTGTAGTACTTATATAAATGCATATATACATAAATATTGCTGATTTATAGATAAAATTGACTAACATTTTTCTCTTCTCTAGTGGTTTAGAAAGGGGTAGGTTTGATCCTTATTTATACTGATGTGGTGGTTTTCACACTGACTCCACGAGACCCTCAAGGTTCTATAGGAGAACCACTAGGCTTCCCAGGACAGCTGAGTAGGGGTCTGCTGTTTTGCACTTAGATTTTGATAATGTGGTCCATAGAACTCATAGAAGAACTAATGGGAAGAAATTATACTTATGGGGAGAGCGGACATTTGAAGATGGGAGCTTTTTTGTATTCTGGTCACTTTAAAATGAAGCCTGAAGAGTCTTAAAAATTGAGTGTTCTCTAATATCTTCCATATGTGCTTTTTAATATTTCAGAAGCACTTATTTCATTTGATTGGGAATATCAGATTTTTTTCCATAATCCCAGCAAGTTATTAAAAGTAGCATTTATTTACCAAAAGAGTGAAGATCTTTACTTTAACACCAGAATAAATTCAGGAGTTTCAATTCAAAATTGATCTTGGGTTAGTGGTTCTTTCCTTCTCTGTTATTGTAGGAGACTTGAAAATTTCAAAGTATTTACCCCATCCTTTTGGCCACAGCTAAATTAACTATGTATTTACATTCTGGCATTCTTGAACCAAGACCTTGTATTCAGCTAGCTAGTTCTGTCTTATGTGGGCATGGGTGTGTCTGGCTTTTCTGGTAAGAAACACTGTGTACATTCATGTCTTCTCTTCTTTGGAAACAAGAATTAAAAAACAAAGAACAATTGAACTTAAAGAACTATATGTGTGTTTTTTATTCTGTAATTTTTTGTAAATGTTTAATCACCCTTTATAAGTATATAATCTGTAAGTGCTGTAAAGTGCCTAATCATGCTTTTTATGTATTTTAAGCATGTCATATTTCATAGGGTTTTTTCCCTTTCGTTTTGTGATAATTGAGGCATATGTAATGTACTATATTTAGCTAGCTGTAACTGGCTTTTGGGAGGAGTAAAATATGACCAGTAGAAATATAAGCTCACTTTTAGTAACAGAATTCATTATTAATAAATAGGTGATAAGTTTATTAAGAGAGAATAAAGAATTTAACATTTTTTAAGACTTCTTCAAACCTCAATTTTGCTTTTGATTTAACAACAAATGATTCACTGACATCCCTAGAAACTTTTTGTTTTTATTTTCCTAGGAGGTAATTAAAATGTTGTTTTCCATTTAAGGCCAACTGTGATTTGAGACGGCAGATTGATGAACAGCAAAAGATGCTAGAGAAATACAAAGAACGATTAAATCGATGTGTGACAATGAGCAAGAAACTCCTTATAGAAAAGGTGAGTGGTGAAAGGCGGCCAGGATATTTTGTATCCCAAGGTGCTCAGTGTGTGTCATTATTGTGGCTTCTTACTCCTTACCTGGGAGGAACATATTTCACACTAGAGCTTTAGGAAAAGACTTACTGTGTGATAATTAGAATTCTTTCTTGCTTGGATACTTGAACCAAGCATCCAGAGTGATAATTTGGGACATTCTTTCTGCTTTTTGGTTTTGCATTGCTTTGAGTGTGATGTTGATTACACAGAAACAGCTTGTCCAAGTTGAGTTTATTTGAGGTGTTGGTTCCCTAAATTCTTTTATTTATTTAAATTTTAATTTATTGATTAGAGAGAGGGGGAGGGATAAAGGAGGGGAGAGAGAGAGAGAGAGAAGAGAGAGAGAGAGAGAGAGAGAGAGAGAGAGAGATATTTATCCACAACCTTGGCATATAGTTGAGCTACTCAATTGGGCCTTAATTCTTATCTATCTGTTGAAGTGTGGATTCTATGAAAAACATTTATCAATAGTTAAATTTCCATTTCAGAGATTGTGTTTGGAGTAATATAAATATATAATAATGTTATAATTGAGTGCTTTGTGCTATAAAATAATTATGTTGGTATATTCTTATATGTTGATTAATTAGCTCGTCCTTCGTAGATTCATTGCAACTTGCTTTTAATAGTTATTAGTAACTTCATTTTGAAACTGTTTTTTTAAAATTATATTCCTAGTACTTATTATCTTACATTGAAAGCTTTAAGATGACAGAACTTACTAATGAAATTATTACAAGGTGGAGGTTTGAGGCAGTCTGGTTACTTGTGCTTAAAATCTTTGGAAGGTTGTTAAAATAACAGGGAACAGTGATAAAAATGAAGTGATTGATTATGCTGATGTCAAAGATACTGAGAAATTTTGCTTCATCTTTTATTTTTTAATATCCTTATTTATTTTTAATCCTTACCTGAGAATATTTTTTTCCATTGATTTCTAGAAAGAGTGGAGGGGAGGAAGGGCGGGGGGGAGAGAAATATGGATTGGTTGCCTCCCACATGCCCCCCTGTTAGGGTTGGGGAAACCTGTAACAGTGGTACATGACTTTGGAAATCGAACCTGAGACTCTTTGGTCTATGAGCCAATGCTCTAATCACTGAGCCAAACCAGCCAGGACTGCTTCATCTTTTAATTTATTAATTTTATAATAAGGAAACTACCTTTTCTCCATTTTTATGACACGGTAGATGTTAATACAGAGTATTTATTTGAAGTTTTAGGTTACTTCCTAAGGTCAATGTAGATTTAGTCAGTTGTACTAAACTGCACAGTATAGTACAAAAAATAAACATAATGCTATATATGAGTTCTCATAGAAAAATGAAATTATTTTCTTTTTTTTTTTTCTTCTAAGTCAAAACAAGAGAAGATGGCATGTAGAGATAAGAGCATGCAAGACCGCCTGCGATTGGGCCACTTTACCACTGTCCGACATGGGGCCTCTTTTACTGAACAATGGACAGATGGTTATGCTTTCCAGAACCTTATCAAGTAAGTTAATTTGTGATGATTAAATTGAGAATTGACAACTTGGTTTGTATTTTTTAAGTTTTCTGTAATTGTAGTCATTAATAATTCTAGTAGTTAGTGATAGTCATCTTTTCGGTCATTTTCAGCCATCACATCACAAAAATGTAGGGAAAATCCTGAGAAAATTAAAACAAGTAATCAAAGGAATCAAACCAAGTTTTACATTAAAGGTTAAAAAAATTTAATTGCCAGAAATTCGAAATCAAGGTGTTGCCAGGAGCATGCTCCCTCTGAAGTCTCTAGGGAGGATCCTTCTTTGGCATTTTGTAGTTTCTCCCTTGGGTAGTGCATTTCACAGTTCCCAGTAGATATATATAAAAATAAAAACTAATTAGACCAGACGACCTTCAGGACGACCTTCTGGACAAAGCAGGGGCTGTGAGAGAGGCCCGGGTCCCACGTGCCAGAAGGAAGCTGGTGTTGGCAGCCGGGGGAAGGAAGGCCTACTCTTGCATGAATTTCGTGCATCGGGCCTCTAGTAGAACATAAGAAATCCTGGGAATTGAACAATTTGTATCGGGTATATTTAGGTGCTGGCTGTAGAGCACTGCTTAAACATTTTTTGTGAACGTGCATTGTTCTTTGGTGAACGTGCCTCCTGCTTGTTATATATAATATGGTTGTGGTCTGAAATAACAGTTTTGTTGTTGAAGGTGCCTGTATTCTTTTCTTTGGGCCACTGTAACAAAATACCGCACAAACTGGGTGTTTCAAACAAATTTGTTCTCTCAGTTCAGTAGGCTAAACCTCTTTTTTGTAGAATGACAGAATCTATTGTTTTTGTTTTGTTTGTTTTGTTTTTTACCAATTCTCAAATTAAATGTCTTCTACCCTCTGAAGCCTCTAGCGAGGATCCTTCTTTGGTGTTCTGTGACTTGTGGCAACATAGCTACTTCGATCTAGGTCTCCATCTTCACATTTTGTTCCCCCATGTGTCTCTGTGTTTTTTCTTCTTGTGAAAACAGCAGTCATATTGGAATTAGGGCCCACCCTCCTCTAGTATGACCTCATTTTAACTGAATGCAATTCCAGTGACTCTGTTTACAAAGGTCATAATCTGCAGTACTGGGGGGTGAGGACTTTCACATATATTTTAGATGACATACTTCTGTCCGTAATGGTGCCAAAGACTGATTGATTGTTTTGTTTTCTTTTACAGGCAATGGCTTTTGAAATAGGGTTATTTAGATTTGAGTAAGATGGATTTTTTAGGTCATTAGTACTTTTGTAAAAGATGGTGGAAAATACTCTTTCCATGGGTGATGAAGATCCAACACTAAAATTGATGGCATGCAAGAAATATTTAAGACTCAGCTGTATAAAGGCACTGTCATATGTGTTGGTAGTTGAAGGGTTGATAAGACATGGTTCTTGTTCTAAGAGAATTTATAGTTTATTGACATAATCCAGACTTTATACTCCCAAAATAATCCATAATGAGTATCACTGATAAACTATCTTTAGATAACTTTTATTTGTAAGTATAAATAGGTAAGTAGTTTTAAGAACATCAGAAATTAATGTAGGAATCCTTATTATATATAACACTAGAGGCCCAGTGCACGAAATTCATGCATGGGTGTGGGGAGGGTGTGCCTCAGCCCAGCCTGCACCCTCTCCAATATGGGACCCCTCGAGGGATGTCTGACTGCCCGTTTAGGCCCGATTCTACCAGGATTGGGCCTAAACGGGCAGTCAGACATCCTTCTCACAATCCAGGACTGCTGGCTCCAAACTGCTCGCCTGCCTGCCTCCCTAATTGTCCCTAACTGCTTCTGCCTGCCACCCTGATCACCTCCTAACCACTACCCTGCCAGCCTAATTGATGTCTGACTGCTCCATGCCAGCCTATTTGCCCCCAACTTCCCTCCTCTGCTGGCCTGGTCACCCCAAACTGCCCTCCCCTGCAGGCTTGATCACCCCCAACTGCCCTCCCTTTTAGGCCTGGTCCCTCCCAACGGCCCTCTCCTGCTGGCCATCTTGTGGTGGCCATCTTGTGTCCACATGGGGGCAGGATCTTTGACCACATGGGATCAGTCCTCTTGTGTGTTGGAGTGATGGTCAATCTGCAAATTACTCTTTTATTAGATAGGATTGATCTCTACTACATCAATTTTCATGTTAGGCAAACTCTTTTATACTATACAGTTTAAGATGCCCCAAAGATGTTTTGGCATCAGTATACTACCCTTTGTATATGGTTTATATATATGTTGACTGTGGGGTTGGCAATCTGTGGAGGTTAAATAGTTGATAGTTTAATTTAGATATTATCTGGTTATCTGCAGAAACTTCAGAGTATCTTGTACTCATGGCCCCTGAAAGGGTAGAAATGAGCTAAAGATATATATTTTTTTTACCAATTTTTTAAAATTAGGAAACGCATGTTCAGAGATGGCAAATTATTTATTCATTGAGTCAGAAGGAAGATTCTGTGTCTTAATTCAGAAATTTTTTAAGCCACAAGTTATTTTATACATATATTTTGAAGGGGGAAGCATATCTTCAATGATAGTTAAAAATTTTTTTTCAGACAAGCATAAAACTCTTTAAATTGTCAATTCTGCTGTTAAATTGATATCTAACCAGTGACCTAGCAAAGGAGTTGTATTAACAGATGGTTAGTTACTTGAAGTGCTCAGATTAGGTTAACCTTGTTTAAAGTA
Organism: Antrozous pallidus; assembly: GCA_027563665.1. Taxonomy (NCBI): domain Eukaryota; kingdom Metazoa; phylum Chordata; class Mammalia; order Chiroptera; family Vespertilionidae; genus Antrozous; species Antrozous pallidus. The sequence goes on from CM050526.1 coordinate 33,697,844, forward strand.
TTGCCCTCCCTGGAGTATATAGTTGTTTGTTTTTTTCTTGTGGCCATTCTTCCAAGAAAGATATATTGAATCTGGAAAAGTTGTATAGACACTGACAATTGCTGTGTTCAGGGAAGAGGGTAGAAGAGATTTCATTTGAGAACAGGTTAAAATAGATTGTCATTCTATAAAAATTAAGTTTGGATTAAAAAAAATGGGGGGAAATCGTATCTAGCATTTGACTGGCAATGATTACAGATAATTTAAAGAGGTTAGTCTGTTAAATAAATGGTTAATCCTAAATCTTGGTACATTTTTACATACCAAAATTATAAACCTTAATATTTGTTAGGTGAAGGAATACATAAGAGAACGTGATTTTCTTATATTGGTATTTCTATTAACTCCTAATTTGTTAACATGTTCAAAAAAATTAGACATCTTATTAGGAAACAGTCTAATGATGTTATTTAGATGTCTGGAGTCTTATATGTTTTTTATTCATTCAATATACCATTTCTTAGGTAGTTTTTATTAGTTACAAGGCTTCATTGTGCTTTTTCTGAAGGTACTTAAAAAAACCCAAAAAACCTTAGTATAGGTTTTACCATATCAGTGAATTGTGAATGACTTAGAGCTGTTTTCTTAACTTTTAAAAAGGCATCAGAAAATTCTTTCTTTTTAGTCAGAAAATGAGGTCAGAGTAGAAATTTGATAATTTTCCTTCCTGCCCACTTTTCTACTCCGAAAATAATTATAACTAGTGTCTTAAAGCAGACTCATTCTAAATAAATCTTTCTACTATCAATTATTTGGCTCTTTCAAACTGAAGTTAAAATCAAATCTTTACTTGATTTAAAGAGGCTTATTTTCTGAAGTCTATTAAATATGCAGGTAACACATAGCTATGTATTCTATAGCCATGTTAAAATTTTTTTACCTTCTTTATCTTTTATATCTCTAGGCAGCAGGAAAGGATAAATTCACAGAGGGAAGAAATTGAAAGACAGAGGAAAATGTTAGCAAAGCGGAAACCTCCTGCCATGGGACAGGCCCCTCCAGCAACCAATGAGCAGAAACAGCGGAAAAGCAAGACCAATGGAGCTGAGAATGAAACGTATGTTCTTTATTGATATAACACTCTCTCCCCTAAAACACAAAACTATTGAATGCCACTGGAAAAACATGATAAATTATGGAGATTTCTAGACCTTAAGCTTTGTTTTTAGCTACATTAATAGACTTGCTCAAGTCATATAAAGGTAACTAATTTTTTTAGTTTGATCTTATTTAGGAAGTTTTGAATGAGAGAGAAAAGTAATGTCACTTAATTTGACATCATGCTCTTTGGCCACTGTTACAACAAATGTGATGTTGTTGTGGTATTCAAATGATATAATTGCTTATGTGTGGTTGGCTCTAGGTTATGATATGTTGGCACTATCTTATGGGGGTTACCTGGCTGTTATTTCAGACTGAAGAATGCACAACTGAAAAATGATCTTTACTATCTAAAGAGCACTTGATTTTTTGGGGGGGATTTTGTTTTGTGTTTAAAGAACACTTGATAACAGCCACAAACTTAGGAATAAACTCAGAAAAAATAGATATTATTTTAGGAAAAGAACATTTTCCTAATAAGCCAAACCTTGGTATCACCAATATTTTCTTCTTCTGGGATACCTAAGGAAAACACCAGTATCTTAAATTGCATCTTTTGTTCTCTGCAAATCAACAATTAGTATAGTACATAGGAGGGGCAGAATACCCTGAGCACAGATATCTTCCTTTTCCACTCCCGTCTCATGTCAAAGTTCCCTCTTTGATCATTGAATTTTTAAACATTAAGAGGATCTTCCTCTGGGACAGGAGTTGACAAACTTTTTTCTTTAATGGGCCGGATAGTAAATATTTTAGGCTTTGCAAGCTAGAGATTTTCTGTTGCAAATATCAACAGAGTAGCCTGAAAGTAAATGAATGGGTGTGGCTGTGCTCCAGTAACACTTGATTTACAAAAAGAATCTGTGAACTGAATGGCCCGCTGGCTGTATGTAGTTTGCCAACTAGACAGAAACTACCAAATAGTTAGTTAGAATTTGTGTGGGAAATAAACTCTATATATTACTTACCTATTTAAAATATTTCTTATGCTTACATTTAAGTCATCAACTGTTGTTAAGAGGCTTTCAATCAAACTAAAAAGGAAAACCAAAGCTCTACAGATAATAGTGTAGGCAATAAATATCTTTAGAATTGATGGTAGCCATAAAGTTGGTTTCTGAATTGGAGATTTGAAATTTTAAAAATATTTTTTTTTATAGAATCAATCATTGCTGTTGTAATTGGTGTACTTTTATAGTGGCTACATTGGTTTTTCAGGGGGAAAAGAATTTTTGTAAAGCTGTCATTGTGGGATTCTTTACTGAAAATAAGCTTCAGGTCTAAAGATAGCCACAAATATTGTATGATTTATTAATTGGTATGTCTTTTGCCTTTTATGTTTTCATATCAGTTCACAAAAACATATTAACCCATAAACGCCCTCAAGTATAATACTTGTATTACACCATTGTTAAAAGTCCATGACATTCCAGAAATGTACCTTCAATCCAGTGAGAAAGATTGCTTAGCAGCAGTCCTCACCCCGTACATACTTGATGTGTTGGGGAACCTTTTCTTTGACATCCATTTAGTAAGACTATTTTAAATGCTTATTATGTACTCAGCTCAGGTCTGGACATGGTGGATACAGAGCTAAAGGATACAGCCCCAGCCATAGCAGTTCAGTTTATTTAAGAAAAATGAACAGATGAATAAGTTAATAATTACATTAAGTATAGTCATGAAAGTATGCATAGTACATAAACTGTTTCTTCACTCTTATAGTTCTGAATATTTTAAAATTAAAAAATATTTCCTTTAAAAAAAATCTAAGCAGGAACTCAAACTTGAAAGATTTGCCAGGCAAATACTGTACACATTAATGTGATGATTGTCTTCTCTCGTGTATTTACTTTGTGAAGGTACTCTTCCTCCATTATTACTTGAAAATTATTTAACTCTAGTCATAAAGCCATTGGGTTAGGAGGATAAAGGAGGCATAGGCAAAAAAAGAAGAAGAAGAAGGTTATTTCCTTTCCATAGAACAATAATTAGAATTTAATCTAGGTCAATAGTATGTCAATAAAAAGTTGCCATCTGGAGTTCTGTGTAAAATCCAAGCTGGAAGGCATGCGGTCCAGTTTTTAATTAGAGTATCAGAGACTTGGCTCAGTCCTTGGGCCAGAAGCCAAAAACAGTCTTCTGGAGTCTTAGAGTGAGTCACATTATCCTTTCCTGGTATCAAACCTATTTCAGGCAGAGAAAGCATTCTTAGCTATGATTTTTCATTTCTCCCCCTTTTATTGTTTTATTTTTTAAAAATGTTTTTTTATTGATTTCAGAGAGAGGAAGGGAGAGGGAGAGAAAGATAGAAACATCAATGATAAGAGAGAATCATTGATTGGCATGACCCCAGAATTGAACCATGACTTCCTGGTTCATAGGTCGACGCTCAACCACTGAGCCACACCAGCTAGGTTCTCTTTTATGTTTAATCCTCATTTCGGATATTTTTTAAAATTGATTTTGAGAGAAACAGAGAGATAATGAGACCTCAGTTGTTTGCCTCTGCGTATCAAACTACAAACTAGATGTGTATCCTGACCAGGAATCAGGCCACCTGAGCCATCTGAGCACGGCTCTTCCTTTCTTCACTAGTGTGATGTAAAGCATGGACACAAGTGTTCCTGCACTAATGAAGAGATAGGCACTAGTGCGATATAAAGCATGGACACAAGTGTTCCTGCACTAATGAAGAGATAGGCACTAGTGCGATATAAAGCATGGACACAAGTGTTCCTGCACTAAGGAAGAGATAGGCACTAGTGTGATATAAAGCATGGACACAAGTGTTCCTGCACTAATGAAGAGATAGGCACTAGTGTGATATAAAGCATGGACACAAGTGTTCCTGCACTAATGAAGAGATAGGCACTAGTGTGATGTAAAGCATGGATACAAGTGTTCCTGCACTAATGAAGAGATAGGCACTAGTGTGATATAAAGCATGGACACAAGTGTTCCTGCACTAATGAAGAGATAGGCACTAGTGTGATATAAAGCATGGACACAAGTGTTCCTGCACTAATGAAGAGATAGGCACTAGTGCGATATAAAGTATGGACACAAGTGTTCCTGCACTAATGAAGAGATAGGCACTAGTGTGATGTAAAGCATGGACACAAGTGTTCCTGCACTAATGAAGAGATAGGCACTAGTGCGATATAAAGTATGGACCCAAGTGTTCCTGCACTAATGAAGAGATAGGCACTAGTGTGATATAAAGCATGGACACAAGTGTTCCTGCACTAATGAAGAGATAGGCACTAGTGCGATATAAAGTATGGACACAAGTGTTCCTGCACTAATGAAGAGATAGGCACTAGTGTGATATAAAGCATGGACACAAGTGTTCCTGCACTAATGAAGAGATAGGCACTAGTGTGATATAAAGCATGGACACAAGTGTTCCTGCACTAATGAAGAGATAGGCACTAGTGCGATATAAAGCATGGACACAAGTGTTTCTGCACTAATGAAGAGATAGGCACAAGTGTGATATAAAGTATGGACACAAGTGTTCCTGCACTAATGAAGAGATAGGCATACTTCTTCTGTTAGATGTGTTTCTTTTTACTCCTTTATTTTCTTTTAGTCAGACCTCAAAGGCTCTTTTTGTAGCCCTTCCTGGTTGATAGGATAGCTGTTTCTTCTTTCTCCTGCTATTTAGAATATATCTGAACAGGGACATCTAAAACTTTGAATTATATAGAATTGTGAAGAGGGTGAAGATGGAGGAGTATCTTACATGCTTACTCTTGAAATATGAGCATGTGAATGGGGTATGAGGAACATGAAACGAACAAGTGATTACCCATTAAGTCAGCCCTTTGAGAATTTTGTTTAAATGGCATTTTACAAATTATACATTCTTTTCACATTCTCATTTAATAGTCACACACTTTTGTTAAATAGGTATTATTACTTGCTACATTTTTAGGAAACTGAGACTCAAGAGGTTAAAGTTGCTTGCTTGAGGTCACATGACTTGGGTCATAATCAAGTATTGCAAACTTAGCCCTCAAACTCCAGATTCTAGACGTTTTTCTCTTTGTTATTATAGTATCAAAGTCTCAGAGCAGTTTATTAAAATAAGCAGATCTGTTGGCTTATTATTTTGTCCTTTAAAACAATGTAGACATAATTTTTGGCTACCTCTCCTAAAGGATTCTCATCTGAGTAATGTTTGGGACAAAACTAATGTTATAAATAATGTAAAATTATAGCACATTATTTGTCTTTTCATTTTTTACAATTTAGACTTCTGGCTTTGAAGTTCTTCTTTCACATCACATCTGATACATCACAGACGTTTTCTTGTTTCAAAGGACTGACTGCAAGATAACTGTCTTTTAGTCATTTTAACAGACTAAATAATACTGTATAGCATACTTGGGCATTTCTCTATAAATATACGCACTATGATTTCAAGTAATTTATTGAAATTTCTACCATTATTTTCCAGGTTAACATTAGCAGAATACCATGAACAAGAAGAAATCTTCAAACTCCGATTAGGTCATCTTAAAAAGGTAAATATAATGAGAAGTACAATTTTTATTTTACATCTGGTGTGGAAATAGGTTGGTTATTTGGGCAAATGTATTGGTTTCACATATCTGCAAAAATCTTTTATGATATTTTAAATCACATAGCAGCTTTTATCTTTTGCCTAAACTGGCTAAGAAGAGAAGGTCTTGTATCAACCTTGTAACACAAAGGCACCTACACAGAATTTGTTATTGGCGTTGTTCACAGAAGCATCTTAGATGTAGGTTGTTCATCTCTTTAATTCAGCAGCTCACACATTTTTGGTGGGTGCTGCTTATGGTTATGATGGTCAATAAGCATTTTAATAAACTGCTATTGATATGTGTTTGTTTTTTCCCCCACTGGATTCTCAGATTCTCAGATCTTGTTAAATCAGTAAAACTTAAAGCACCAAGTATAACCCATACTTGCAGAATCGAACCAGATGAAGGACCTGGTTTTTGTTGAAAAAAAAAAAACAAGAAGAAGAAGAAGAAGAAAAGATTGTATATCTATATGTACATGCACAAAACGTTCCTAAAAACTTAAGAAACTTAACAGTGGTTATATCTGAGGAGTGGTCTAGAGGGGCAGAGAACTCTTTTTCTACTGTAATCCTTTGTATGGTTTGAATTTTATTATTTTGTTATAGGCTTTGTTTTTATGACAAAAAGTCTAGTTCTTTTAAAAAATATTTTTTAATGCAAAACATCTTGCTTTAGCTTTTCATGACAGAGCTGTCTGCTGTTGTTTTTGAAATGAGATTCTGGAAAGGTAACATTTCTTGTGTTCTGAGCTCCTTCTTTCCTTTTTCTTTAGGAGGAAGCAGAGATCCAGGCAGAGCTGGAAAGGCTAGAAAGGGTTAGAAATCTACATATCAGGGAACTAAAAAGGATACATAATGAAGATAATTCACAGTAAGCAATTTGGGGGTATACTGGCTTGAAGATGCTGAGCACTTTCTGACATGGATTAGAACAGCAATTTTCAACCGGTGTGCCACAAGGATTTTTAAAACATGCAATACCTGACTATTTAGTCAGGGGCACTGACCTCTTAGATTGTCAAATAAAAAAATAACTGGCAGCACAATAACTGTCTGGTGTGAATAAATCAAAATTATACCTTTGTTATTTCAGATTGGTAAAATATATTTTTTGGTGTGCTGCAGAATTTTAGTAATCAGTTTGTGTGTGCCATGAGATGAAAAAAGTTGAAAATTGCTGGTCTAGAATGGTGTTTTTGATTAATATAAATTTGGTAAATTGATTCCATGCTGTATTTCATTCTATTGTAGGATATAATACAGTTTTATGAACAAAATAATGAATTGCTTTAGTTTAAATATATATAAAAATAGTAGATTTATATATTAGATATATACCTATACATGTAGTATGTTTCCCCATAGAGATCACTAAAACAATATAGATTTGTAGTGTAAATGGTTAGGATACTCTTGCCTGTTTAGATTTACCTACAGAGCCTTACAAAAGGGAAGAATGAGTGACATAATGAAGTTGTGGAAAGATTATTGAATTGACACTCTATTTCTGAATGACCTTTAAGAGCCATTTGGCCATTGAGATTTTAAGCAAGACTGTTAAGTGCAGCACATTAGTTTAGATAAATGCCCATCTTTGTTTATAAGTCATTTAAGAGACTGAAACTGTGAAAAATAGATAGCAAGTGGGAAATGGCTTCTAGCTGTAATCTGTTCCTTCCCACATATTTTGGACTCTGAAACATGAGTTTTTGACATAGCTGTAACTTGTGTATTTTTGTTTGCCAGTGTGAGCCATGGTCTTTTTCAGTAAAGTGCCAGCAACAGCTGTTATTGAGTGCACTCTTTTTGTCAGCATAGTGCTAAGTGCCCTTGTGTTCTGTCATTTAATCTTCACAGCAACCTGTTAAGGTAGGTCATCTTCGAAACACAGATCTGGAAACAGGCTTAGAAAAATTCAGTTAACTTGACCAGAGACCCATAACTAGTGGCCCAAACTAAGAGTTAGATTTGTCTGTTTCCAAAGTTAATTATCATACAGTAATGTCACTTCTCTCCACAGGCATCTGCTGTCTTAAAATGAAAATAATTTCAGGGTTACTAGTGGGGCTATTTAAGATCAAGAACTAGGTAGAAATATTTTTAAAGTTATTTTTGCCAGAATCTCTTACTTCTTTTTTAGTGAACAGCACAAGCTGATATCCTTTATGGGGAAAACAGTTCCAGCATGAAGATTATTTGCATTATTGAGAGATGAATGCACATAGAACATGTGACTCACTTTATAATCAAATCTGTTTTTAAGCCCATGTAAAATATCTGGGAGTTTTATTGTATTCAGTTACGTAATGGTGGGAACATGTGGCCCTTGAATGGTTTGGAGGAACTGAGTAGCACAGTTTAAAAATCCTTCATTTAGTATATTACTCCCCCCTCATGTTATAGCAGGGCAGAAAGAGGGGGAGGCCAACAAAAGTCACAGATCTGATTGTGGCTATGCGGAGACTGGCACCTGTGTCTCATGGCTCTACAGCTAATGCTTTTCATTGTAATCATGCTGTATCTTTTAATTATATAATTTAATAATTATATGTACCTGTTTCCACAGATTTAAAGATCATCCAACGTTAAATGACAGATATTTGTTGTTACATCTTTTGGGTAGAGGAGGTTTCAGTGAAGTTTACAAGGTAAGTATGAGGAACTGAGCAGAAAGACTGTAAGGGTTAAATCACTGACTAGTGCCAACTTGGAGGACATTTAGAATAGTGATAATTATGTGTTGATAACTAATGGTTGAAGTTTAAAACTTTAAAAACCTATATCTTTGGGAGAACTGCTTTTAAAAAACTTTAGTGGCTAAGCAAGAGACAATATTTTACCCTGTTTGCAAGTTTCAAAAATAAGTAATTAAAAATAACAAACGTTTTAAACAGAAAGGAAAAACAACACTAATATGTGGGTAGTGGAATTTTGTGATTTTTATTCTCATAAATTTTTTAAACTGAATAGATGTGCTACAGATAATTTTTACTTGAAAAACTGCTTTTTGATGTTCTCATTTTCTAAGTCAGAGTTTTTAGTAGCACTGGCATTTTGAAGGAGGGTCCTGGTTTAGAGTGCTTCCACTGGGCCAGCAAAGTACAGACTCCTATGCCTCCAACAGATTTTTACTAAGTAAGGAAATCAGCTAGTTTATAGCTGCAGATTCTAATATATTCACCAGCCAAGGCCTCCTTTTTGTGACTGGCTAATTAGACTTGGCATAGTATTCTCATAGTTCATCCATGTTGAAGCACATGCCAGATTTCCTCCTTTTTAGGGCTGCATAACAGTCCATGGTGTGTATGTAGCAAATGTCTACTGACATTTACCCATTTGTCTGTCAGTAGACATTTAGGTTGCTCCCTCTTATCTGTTATGAATAGTATTATTTTGAACATGTATGTGCAAAAATCTGAGACACTGCTTTCAGGTCTTTTGGTGATATACCCAGAATTGGGAGTCTTTCTTTTTTAAAAATCATCAAAATTGGTTGTTGATGCTTCCCAGTACTTGTTAGTATTTTCTTTTTTCTTTCTTTTTTTAATGTATTTTATTGATTTTTTTTTACAGAGAGGAAGGGAGAGGGATAGAGAATTAGAAACATTGATGAGAGAGAAACATCTATCAGCTGCCTCCTGCACACCTCCTACTGGGGACATGCCCACAACTCACGTACACCAACTCTCTAGCCACTGAGCCAAACTGGTTAGGGCGTTAATATTTTCTTTATCTTACCTTTTTCTTATGTATTCTTCATGCATTTTAACATTTGTAAAATCTAGATGCTTCTTACAATGATGTGTACATTTAATGTAGTTATTCTTTTGCTGTTCTTCATGCTTCAAAAGCTCTTCTTAAATCAGGTGATCACAGTGTCTTGGGTTCAGAATTATGGTGTGATAATTGGAGAAAATGATACTTGTAGTATCATTTAGTGTTCTTACAAATTATGTGATATTTAATATGGCAATTGACTTGAAATGGTTCTCTACTGTAAAGCTATGGTACATGCTTGCAGGTGGACTTCAAACTGTAGGAAAAATAGAATTCAAAAGTTTCCATTTCTGTGAAGTAAGATACTCTATTTGTATGGATTTTTTAATATGTTTTTTATTGATTTCAGAGAGGAACGGAGAGGAAGAGAGAGAGAGAAAAATATCAGTGAAGAGAGGGAATCCTTGATTGGCTGCCTCCTAGAGGCCCCACACTGGGGATCGAGTCTGCAACCTGGGCATGTGCCCTGACCGGAATCAAACTGTGACCTCCTGGTTCGTAGGTTGATGCTCAACTACTGAGCCACACTGGCCGGGCTAGTGTTCATATTTTTTAAAAAATACTGGTTTACATTTAATGTAAATTAGAAGGTTGTGTTTTTTTTGTTTGTTTGTTTTTTATAAGCAGCCAACTCTTGCATGCAATACTTTCCTAGCGATAGCTTACATTTTAAAAGATCTGTAGAGTAATGGCCATTATTCATAGAGAGTGTTTCTGTCCCTGTTGCTTTTATGCATTCATATATTTGTGGAAATGGCAGATGGATGGTAACAATGTTGGAAATGAAGTACTAAATTTTTTAACCTGAAATTTAAAAACTAAAAAAGATTATTTATTCAAAATCCTTTTGAATTGGGAAGTTGTCTATTGTATAAAAATACTATTTTATGAAATTGCGATGTACACCCAACATCCTCAAAAACTCATCTATTACTCCCATGATAGAGCACTACCTATCTAATGTGGGACTTGCCAACAGTGGTGGTCTCTGGGGAAGGTGTATCCCTTTATTTGGAGAGTGCTGGAGAAGTGGCTTGGCGTAACTAATTTCAGACATTGTTGGAATCAAGAGCTGCTTTTTATTAGCATATACGAATGGACTAAAGGCAAGGCTTCTTTCTTGGTTTTGTTTCTGTTTTTATTTTAATAAACACAATATGGCAAATTACAAAGTTATTTTCTAAACAAACATAGCAAAGAAGTGTATTCTGAGGGGTTATTTTTCAAGAAGGCAGTCTGTGTCTCCAGCATTTTAAAAGTGGCAGGACTTGCCATTGAGACATATCAGGTCTCATTGTTAGCTGAGGGACAAGAGACAACCTAAGGGAGAAAAGTCCCAAATAGGTTAGATGATGCCCAGGAAGAGAATTGTTTGGAAGTGTCTGTTAAGGCATGAGCTGTCTTCCTGTTCCTGGTGTATGCTTAGTTTTATGTTCTAAACTTTTTGGTGCCAGTGTGTCTGGAGACTTCTAAATTATCTGATCACATGTTTCAAGAAGATGCTTGCTGCTCTGAAACACATATGTGATGTGTTGTCTGCTGCTGCTGTTTTATTTAATATTGCATCTTGGACTTTGAGTATGTTCTATTAAATAGAAGCTCCAAATCAGTTGCCTGTAATTCTTATCATTTATCTAGAATATAATGTATTTCTTTTCTTTATAGGCATTTGACCTAACAGAACAAAGATATGTAGCTGTGAAAATTCACCAGTTAAATAAAAACTGGAGAGATGAAAAAAAGGAGAATTACCACAAGTAAGTGACACTGGAGTATCTGATTTTTCAAAATTTAGTGATAATAGCTGAAGTAATGGTTATATATGTAAAACTTTGAACAATAAAGAATTAATGTCAAAAAAAGGGGGAGGGGAGAAATGGCTGAGATGGTATTTAAACCTAGACTTCCCTTCATCCAAAGCCCATGCTCTTTACCTCCCCTTGCATTGTCTCATATAAAATTAGCTGCAGTAAACAAAGCCTCAGAAATAGGCTTGTTGCTTATCTATAGAAACCAGAGGAGAGTGTTCTTTAGGGGTCGGGAGACCCTGGGAGGTGACTGGTGGGACTTTTTAGCTGCTGCAGTCATTTCCTTATGGAGGAGACAGACAGGGTGGGAACGAGGACCCGATGTGCCTCAGTGTTACTTGTTTGGCTTGTTCAGCTCCTCAGTGCTGTGCTCACTTCCCCTGGCATAGTTTGCTGGTCTTCAAGTTTTTGACCTAAAGTGTCCCATTTATTGTGCTTGCCTCTCCAGAATGTCACTAGTTCTGGCCCTCATCTGCACTTGGGGTCGGGGGTGCCTTCTTTAGAATGAATAGTCATTATTTGTGCAGTTGTTAATTTCTTTGTTCCACTAATGTCAGGTTATGCTTGTTTCCTCTGAGCTTCAGAACACTAGAGGCCATGCAGAATCAATTTGCTATTAACACACCCCCACTGTGTTTAATGTTGTTCCCTTGTTGTAGGTACAAGTACTGAGTTGAACATGTTTTACCCCTGAAAGAAGGAGATGGCCTCTTTTTCTTAAAAAAAAAAAAAAAAAAAAAAAAAAATATATATATATATATATATATATATATATATATATTTCAGAGAGGAAGGGAGTGAGGGGGAGAGAGAGAACATTAATGATGAGAGAAAATCATTGATTGCCTGCCGCTTACATGCTCCACACTGGGGATTGAGCCTGCAACCTGGGCATGTACCCTGACCATGAATCTAACCTTGATCTTTTGATCAATAGGTTGATGCTTAACCACTGAGCCGTGCCTGCTCAGCGAGATGGCCTCTTTTGCTGTAAAGAACCTGCCTCCTCCAAAAGCAGTTTTGGTTTTTTTTTTCTTATATAAACTAGTTCTTTGGAGGGGGAAAAAACAATGGACTTTAAAGTAGCCTTTTAGTTGGCTTCTAAATCTCAAAGGGAAAAATAAACATATCTACATTATCAATCACTTTTTCACACATGGACCAAGGCAACTCTTGCTTTAAACCTATTGTTCATTGGGGACCCAAGAACTCTTCCTATTCCATGCAGATTGGCAATGGCTCTTGGCCCTGGGGAAGAAAATGTTCCTGTGGTAGTGAGAGAGAGAGGGCTTAGCAGAAGTAGGAGAGGGGATTGTATGTGGTTCATACATGGCATTCTGTATGTGTATCTTATGTGACAGGCAGCTGCAGTCCAGATGCTTCTGAGGAGCAGTTACATTATTATAAGTACATTCCAGTCACTTGACGTGCAGGGACGAATGGCAGGCTTCAGTGAATGCCAGAAGCACTTCAGAGAAGGAAACCGCATATCATTCTGACCAGTTATAAATGAGAAATGTCCCCATTATAATGAGATCCTCAGAATGCTTAAAAGTATCAGAGTAGTATATGTTCCTCTTTTAAAATGTACTCCAGGTGTCATGTATGTACTGACTACTCTAAATCAATTGACTCTACAAGAGATCAACTTTGGTCAGCCAAGACCAAGGTCATCCAAGACTATCTTCTCAAGAAGATAGTTCCTGTGCCAGGATCTGTACATATTTTGCCCAGTCTCAGTATCCAGCTTCTAGGCTGGCCTTAAAGAGAACTCCAGTAGGTGTTCACACACAGTGGTTTGAAACAGTGAGGTATTGAAGCCAGGACTGTGTACCCCATTTGACACATTGAGCAAGTCCTGGTAGGTATGAATTGGTTGTCTTTATCACACTTCTCTTTCAGACCGAGAGAGCAAGTGGAGGAGTTTGTCTCATATTTCTTAGCTCCTTACTGACCCAACTCAGGCTTACAGTGGTGCCTTCCTACTCTTTGTTTCCTCACCAGAGGTGGGAATCAGCGTGCCTGACCACCTCTGGAGCCATGTGGGTAGTGGCCATTTCCTAGTTGACACTGAGCAAATAGCTTTGCTCATTGTGCAAAGTTATTATGACTTCCATTCATCCTTTGGGGAAAATTCTTAAGCATTTCTACCTTTCTTTGAAAGCTATTGCTTGCTAAGTGATATGAAATTATATTGATGAATTTCAGGCTATAGAGAATAATGAATTAGCAAAATGTCATTAATTTCTTTGACCTTAAAGAGGTTTATATAAAATTACAACTGTATCAAGAGGAAAAAGAAAGAGGTTTATATTAAGCACATAACAGATTTTAGAGAGTGGTTTAAAAATTCAGTATTAAACTAAAAAGTAGAATTGTGGTAATATTATAAAGGATGAAAATGCTACTCTAACCTTGCAAAGTAGGTCTGCCAATTGCTTTTAATGTGGATGACTTTCCAGTCCCAATTGGAATCAAGATATTTATTTGGGTAAAAAAGAAAGTAATATTGAGTTATATTCTGCACCTCCTTCCTCCCTCCTCCTTGCCCACAAACAAAAAGTAAACTGTTTTGCTTTTGCATTATTAAATCCATTAATAGGTATTACTAGATTTCTTTAATGCCCCAACATAATATATTAAAAACTCTATAGCAGGACAATTTCATATAAAGCTTTCTGCAGAATTAATTACATTTTAATTAGTATATTCCTATAGGATACTCTTTTCTAATCTTCTAGGATAACATAATTTTGAAAGTCTAAATATATATCTACTTATAAGAGAGTCAAAGATTAACACTTTAGTGGATAAGTTTCTTAGTAAAGTTTCTGTATTTATTGTGCATTAATTCCTTGTATGCTAAGTTGAAATATGAGGGCCATGGCAGGGCTACTGTCTTGCCTGATGAAACATGAGCCTGATGTGACCTTGAGGGAGAGCTTTCAGTGACACAGAGCTACTTCCCTTAGTTGGTGAGGAGTTTGAATGATACTTCCTTTGATTCTTAATTTTTGCCTCCATTCATTTCTTCTGTGTTCTGTACCTTGACAGAAATTGGTCTCTACTCTGAAATACACAAAATCAAAATGTTAAAAGTGTGGGGAACTATGGACTTATAGTATGCTAGAGTAAAAAAATGACTTGAACAGATATCTATTTAGTCCATAGGTTTCTAAACTTGTTTTTTTGTTTTAATCCCCACCCAAGGATATTTTCTCCATTGATTTTTTAGAGAGAATGGGAGGGAAGAAGGGAGAGCAGAGAAAGGGAGAGCAGAGAGAGAGAGAAACATCAGTGTGAGAGAGAGTCACACATGGATTGGTTGCCTCCTGTGTGAGCTCCGACCAAGGCTTGAAACCTGCAACCTAGGTAGGTGTCCCCACCAGGAGTCAAACTTGAGACCTTTTGGTCTACGGGCCTGTGCTCTAACCACTGAGCACCCGAGCAGAGCTTAAACCAGTGTGTTTTTTGAACAGCATCACCTTTATTTTACCAAGTGAAATACTACACCAATCTTGATATATGAAAAAGGATAAGTGTGGAGCTGCTTTGGTGGAATGGGTAGTTGGGCCAAAGCCACCTTGTTTGCTCAGCGTCTCCACAGGGCCTCCGGAGGCATGGATCTCCAGGGGCCCCCTTTAAAGCTGTCAATCCAGTACCGTGGTGGTGAAGCCCAGTAAGGTGGGGCCACAAAGCCCAGACTCAATCCAGGTTTCTTGGTCCCAGAGTAGCGGCTGTTCTAATGCTACTCTAAGTGTGGCAAGTCTTTATCTTTTGAGAGACATAAAGATGATGAAATGAAGCATCAAAAGAAGCAAAATCTGCCAGAAGTGACAGCTTGAAAAATAAGCCTAGTCTATTGGGGAAAATATATTTTATATATAAACTTTTAGATTTCACTCTCCTCTTTCTCCCCACCAATTGTTTTCTCAACTTTCTGTTGGAATACACCAATTTCAGAAAACAGTACTTCTTTTAGTTGTTATTTTGTTTTGTGTGTGTGTGTGTGTGTGTGTGTGTGTGTGTATTTACCATTATGGGGAAAATTTTTTTTTTTATATATATATTTTCAATTGATTTTTTACAGAGAGGAAGGGAGAGGGAGAGAGAGTCAGAAACATCGATGAGAGAAACATCGATCAGCTGCCTCCCATACACTCCCCACTGGGGATGTGCCCGCAACCAAGTACACGCCCTTGACCAGAATTGAACCTGGGACCCTTGAGTTGGCAGACTGACTCTATCCACTGAGCCAAACCCGTTAAGGCTGGAAAAAATTTTTTAATGACTTGCCTTATAACAAAATGCCCCAAACGAAATGTGCTAGGTTACTTAAAATATAATCATTTCATGTTGTTCTTTGAAAAAGAGCTAAATAAAAATTGTTTGTAATTACATTATATAAACATATTCTATTCTCCTGAAATTCTGTGTATGAATATGTCCTAATATTATTTGTGTTCCTAATCTTATTAAATGCTTCTAAATTGGAAAAGTACTAAATAAAAACTCTTAACACATATTTAAGTTCTTGTTCCAAAAAAACTGGAGTTTCCATAATTTTATATTTTCTATCAATTTCCCATTTTTTAGAAGAAAGTAAAGCTGATTGCCCTTTAAATCCTTTTTGAAGAAGTAGGATTAAAAAATATACAAAATGCTGCTAATTGCCTTATATAACCAGTAATCCTTTTACCCAAGGAGTTTATATGCTAATTGCTCCCCTTGATGTAACATCAGAATATAAACATTTATAGATACGAAGTATCCGCTTTAGAAGAGGAAAAAACTGTCTTTATAATTTTTAAAGCTCTAATATTTGAATATAATTATAAAAGAGGTGAGATTGTCACTGAATGAACTTTAAAAGGATGAAAATCCATTCATTCAACAAATATTTGAGTGCCTACTATCTTCTCAACAGCTTGGTAGATACTAGTAGAGAAAATAGGATGAAGAAAGATAAGGGAATCAGATGGAAATGAATGAATAGGTAGAAACAATAGAGAAATAAGAAAATATGTAGGATTATCCTTGATGAGTTCTAAATGACAAGCCAGAATGCAACTGTTAATTTTCTATTTTATTTACAGGCATGCATGTAGGGAGTACCGGATTCATAAAGAACTGGACCATCCCAGAATAGTTAAGCTGTACGATTACTTTTCACTGGACACAGACTCGTAAGTGCTGTAGTATTTCAGCTTAGTAATTAATGCTATTTTCTTGTAGTGTGTTGACTATTCATGGAATAGAGTTTAAATCTCCGCCCAAGAAAAACTCTTTGAGGGAATCAGATATATTTACTTATGGGCAAATAGTCATATGTGAATTAAGACATCTCTTGACCACAGGATGTGTGCAGTTGGTGCTATAAATGTTTAACATCCAGTGTGGTGGGGAGAAAGATGGGGATAATTTGTAATACTTGCCAATTTCTGTGTTATAAATACTCTCAACATATCCAGTTTCAAGTTATCAATTAAACACACACAGCTTTATTGAAATATAACTTATATACCATGTAGTTCACTCTTTTAAAGCAGCAGTTTTCAACCTTTTTCATCTCATTTCACACATAAACTAAAATTCTGTGGTACAACAAAAAACATATTTTTGCCGATCTGACATTTTAAAATGGGTAGTTTTTCTTCATTTATACCCAACAGCTATTGTATTGGCTGTTGTCATCTTTTTATTTGGCAATCTAAGGGAAAAGAGGTCAGTGTCCCTGACTAAATAGTCAGGTATTGCATGTTTTTAAAATTCTTGTGGCACTCCGTGCATAATCAATTCAGTGATTTTTAGTATAATCACAGAATGCACCATCTTCATGGTCAATTTTAGAACATTTTCATCACCTCAAAAAGAAACCTTGTACCTTTGTTATCATCTCCCTCTTTCTCCACTTCCTACCCCCAGCCCTAAGCAACCGGTAATCCACTTTTTTACTCTTTAGAGTTCATATTCTGAACTTTCTTGTCACTTATTATGATTTATTTTCAAAAGGTTTATCCTTTTTTGTATCATGTATCAGAACTTCCTTTTCATGACCAGATATATTCTGTTGTTTAGCCGTAACGGCCTTTTGTTTATCTATTTATTCTACCAGTGGCTTAATAACCAGCTCACAAAATTCCTGGAAATTTAGCTATCAGCTCTCACACAAATTGGTGCTAGCATACTACTTACATGCACCAGTGAGTGTGGACTGTTCAGTCACGTCTCCGCCCCCACCCTGTAGACTAATGAACATTGACAGAGCTTTTAAAAGTGTTAAAATACAGGTTCATAGCTTTGTAAGATGTTAGAATTGGGAGGGATCTTAGTTCAGCCTTCTCATTTTATAGGTGGAGATTTGAGAATCAGAAGTCTTAAGATCTTTAATAATTTTGAGTATTTTTATTTCATTACCAGGTATAGGTAAGCTCTAGTACTACCTCTGGGGTAATCCAGCAGTTGAGAAATGTTTCAGCATTTGGAAACTTTTTTTGTAGGAGTCTGAACCAAGTCAGGAGAACATATTTTGAGTATGGCTTGCAAGTATTCCTCTTAGACCCCCATTGTAATTTTAGGAGTTTTGGCCTGTTCAGGCAGCAGCTCTCTCAGAAATTGCTATACAGAGAACCAATCCACCTTTAGAAGTGACCTCAAAGAGAGACCACAATTCTGTTTGGGAACATAAACTATCATCTCTGGGATTTCCCGTTTCTAGATGTGTTTAGCATGAATTGGGGTTGAGAAAAATATCTAGGTAGAGAGCAGATCTCTATTTTGCTTTGAGTAAATCCATTGAACACTAGATAGGACCCTTACCCCTACTCCCCAAAACACAAGTACAAAAACTATTTCAAAGATAATAAATATGATGGCTTTGATTATCTGCTGTTTTGAATTGTATACATACTTTAAACTTACCTGAGAAATTGAGTTGAATTTGTGCTATTCTTGAGTTGTTTACTTTGTTCTTCCTGTTGTGTGTATGATGAATTTCCATCAACAATAAGTCAGACCAGCATTTTGGAAGGACCAAACCCAGACACAAAAATATTTTAAAGATATAAATATATACTGTATATGTTATATAATCTATTTTAGGCTATCATACATTTTCTTCTTCTTTTTTTTAATAAAATGTCTCTAATACAAAAAATAAAAAGAAGAAACACCTCTGTGAGTTGAGTATTAAAAGTGAGATTTCATTTTCACCTTGCATTTGGGTCAAAGAATAAATCAATATTTATTGATTTATGAGAATCCGTATCTCAGATTTCCGTGTCTCAGTTCAGAGAGTCTACAAATCTCAGACATTTTCAAATAGGGTTCCAGTATGTATCATAAGGAGCATAAAGCTGTTGTTCAGTTTGGGATCCCACAGGGCTGTGTATGTCCACGTTACATTGCATTTTGAAGGCTTCAGATTGCCTGGAGGCCCGTAGTTCAGTCCTGAGTTTGTTTGCTCTCTCTTCTGCTCATTCCTCCCCTGTTCTGCATCTTAGGTGAGTGGCCCTTGCAGGCTGTGTTTGTGTGTCAGTTGTTGATCAACTGGTTCAGCCAGTAGGAGACAGAGATGGTGGGGGATAGAGGACACCCCTTCCTCATGTGGTTCCACTTTCCCTTGGTGACCCTGGGTTCTGGTTGCACCATCTCCCTCTGGACCTCTAGCCTTATAGTGCTAATGGCTTCCTGCTCTAGGTGACCTCTAGGGGACCTCACTGGCCAGTTGTCTTCTCAGGTCTTTCATCATCTATGTATTCAGTTCCCCGAATTAAAACCTCTCAAATGATTTCTATTTTCTGGTTAGACCCCGGGTCATACAGTCATATTGTTAATCGTTTATAAGGTATTTTTCTCAGGACTACTCAAACCGTTCAGGATGTCTTACTTCAGTTTATAACTGCCTTCAAAGATAAACACATGCAATTTTAAATTTGGGTCTGTTTAATGTATTGATATAAGTGAAGGAATAAAACTCATACGATGTAATAACACATTTGTTAGAACCACAGATACTTTACTTTTATACTTTGTGTTTAGCAAAGAGAAATGGTAGTACCGTATTGTGTCAAACTGGCAGGAGGCGTGGTTTGAAATCAATCCTTGGGACGGGGCAAATCTGAGATTTTTTTCCTCACTGTCAGCACTCAGGGTCATTGAAAATGTTTGTAGTGAGAAGCATATTTGATCACATGCTTGTTTAGAAATGGGATGTAGCTTGGATATGTAAAGGAGACCCTTCCAAAAGATACCTACCTACCTTAAATACATCGCAGTTGAGGTGTGCCATGTGTGAGCTTTATTTAGCACCAATGTGGAGGGGGTGGTGTGGAGGCCCTCACCAAGAGAGTTAGCTGTTTCTTCCTCTGTCCACTCAAGTAGCTAGTACTGAATAAAGAACAGAAGAGGTTTTTTTTAAGGAACAAAGAAGAAGGGAAAAGCTAATTACCTGAAGTTTTCACTGGGACTGGTTTAGTTAGTCTTAATCTGCTTGCTCTCATCTCGCGGTCAAATGTTGGTTTATTTGTCTTTAGGTTTTGTACAGTATTAGAATACTGTGAGGGAAATGATCTGGACTTCTACCTGAAACAGCACAAATTAATGTCGGAGAAAGAGGCCCGATCCATTATCATGCAGATTGTGAATGCTTTAAAGTACTTAAATGAAATAAAACCTCCCATCATACACTATGACCTCAAACCAGGTATGTCTAACTTTTAGGAGACAGTATTGGTGGCTTTTCTTTGGTCTTATAAATGACTTAATTTTATAAAGTGAGAGAATTTGGCAGGAGCCAGGAAGGCTCAAACCATCTGACTTTAGATTGCCTGAGTAGGCGTGGGAATAGAAGAGCCCTGGCCACGAAGCAGTGGGCTGAGGAGGGCGGGTCATAGTAAATGCTCCGGAGAAACATGCCCGTCTCCAGAGCCAGGCAGTCATGATGTCAGCCCGCTGAGGAAGGAACTGCTCCGCTTTGTTTTTCCCGTTACTCACACTGCACAGCAGTTCCTCTACTCCAGGTCTCTGATAAGTGCTCAAAAATTAACAACTTATTTTGCACATTAAGTTCCGAGCAGAGTTTTTCACCTTTTTTTATGGTTACTATCTAACTTGGATAATCATCAGCAAAAAGTAGAGGGTAGTTGGACTTCTTCTCACCTCTACTCTTTGTTGACCTCTGCATGTGTTCGCTGTGGACAGCTGCCAGCAGCTTAGCTTTGGGGTTAGGAAGAGGATTCCCATTTACCTCCTGGTGTGGCACAGTTGTAAAGCTTGCTTTCCTCTTCTGGTAGCTACATATTAACTCTCACAACTCATTATGCTTTAATGTTCTAATATAGTTCACATGACTAAAAAAATCCATTACGATGAAGTGTTTTTTTTAAAGAGTGGCCATTGTATGATCGGGTTTTCCATCTCTGAATCCGATACATTTTCCTGCCTTAGGAGCTGTAGGTGGCACTGTGGTACTATCTTTGATTCCCTTGCATGTTTTCTTTGACAACCCCTCCCTCCCCCAATGAATGTTCTAAACACCGTGGTTTAGAGATTTTTACTGAAAGTTCAAATGAAACTTTCCCACAATTTTTGACCAACTGTACAAGTGATATTTTACTTTGGCGAGTTATAATTTATTTCCACTGCTCACAGTGGTGGTTTTAGAACATTAACAGGTGATTCTTGGAAAATAGAAGATTGCAGCCAGACACTGAGGACTCTTCCCCCGCATTCAGAGTCCAGATCTCATTTTATTCTGGGGATTGAGATGTTTGCAGGACTTTGAATTCAATTGTCTCCTTCTTGTCTGTTATTACTTGACTTTTTCTCTTAATTAGTAAGTCTCTTTTTATTCATGAAGATTTTTATCTTTTTAGGTAATATTCTTTTAGTAAATGGTACAGCGTGTGGAGAGATAAAAATCACAGATTTTGGTCTTTCCAAGATCATGGATGATGATAGCTACAATTCAGTGGATGGCATGGAGCTCACATCACAAGGTGCTGGTACTTATTGGTAGGTATCTGGAGATCTGCCAGGTTGGTTGGTGGTGTGGCTGTGTTATATTGAAGTGTTGATAATTAATAGTTAATATCTACATCCTATCTGCTTGGGCAATAATGCTATAAATATAAACCAAAGCAGATTTTCCTCCCTAAAAGTTACTGTCTTTTCAGAGGTTTGACTCTTACATTTATACTAGAGGTCTGGTGCACGAAATTCATGCACCAGGGTGGGGAGGGGTCCCTTAGCCCAGTCTGCACCCTCTCCAGTCCGGGACCAGCAGTCCGGCAGTCGGACATCCCCCTCGCAATCTGGGATCACTGGCTCCCAACTGCTTACCTGCCTACTGGCCTGATTCCCTAACTGCTCTCCCTACTGGCCTAATCCCCCTAACTGCTCTCTCCTGCTGGCCTGATCCCTAACTGCTCTCCCCTGCCAGCCTGATCCTCCTCACTGCTCTCCCCTGCCAGCCTGATCTCCCTAACTGCTCTCCCCTGCCAGCCTGATCTCCCTAACTGCTCTCCCCTGCCAGCCTGATCTCCCTAACTGCTCTCCCCTGCCAGCCTGATCTCCCTAACTGCTCTCCCCTGCCAGCCTGATCTCCCTAACTGCTCTCCCCTGCCAGCCTGATCTCCCTAACTGCTCTCCTCTGGTGGCCTGATTGCCCCTAACCGCCTCTGCCTTGGCCCCACCACTGTCAGAAGGTTGTCTGGAAGATGTCCAGTCTCATTAGTATATTATCCTTTTATTAGTATAGATTTGTGTCTTAATATTTCCTTTCTTGAAAACCATTGAGAGAGATTATGTGTGGTTAGGTGCATGAGTTGTGTGTTTCCTCCTTAGGATTGGCTCTAGTGAATAGGTAGAGAAAGAGGTTGCTCATTTGTATATCAAGAATGGCCCTAAATTCTTTTTAGTACACATGCAGGTCCCTCTCTTCAGGAGTTAATGGGCTGAAGGATTTGTTTCCCGAGTTGCCTGAGGATGATGGATTCTCAAGAACTAAGGAATTCTGAAGATCAGTATGTAAAGTAATCAGGATATAAAAAGCATCCTTGAAAATCTAAACAGGAAAAAGTTTGCAGTTTGCCAAGAAATTTATCCATCTCTCTCAGCCACATTCTAAAAGGTTTTGAGCCACATTTCCCCCCTTATGTTGTCTCTCATATCTCCCCAACCACTCTACTCCACTGCCTGTTCTGTGACCATCCTATTTCTTCCTAGCATGACTTTTGACTGCGAGAACCATACAAGATACTTAGCTCAGGCATTTAACTTTGTTTTCATAAATGTGCGTTAACAGAGCTGCCTTTTCACTTCTGAGCATGAAGGAAGCTTCCAGTAGCAGCACAAAGGCGTGGGAACACATGCTATTATACCCCAGTGTCAGATGGTAGCTCACTTATGTTTAAGTCTAAAGATTAGATAGTGACTGTCTGGGAATGAAGGTGTTGATCTGAAGCAGACAGAGAAGAGTGGGGGAAATCTTTTATAACATGTAGGATCGGCCTTGTTCTCATCAGTCTGATCATATTTATGTGCATTAAAGAACCAACCAAATCCTGCTTTAAAAAAAACTCACAAAATTTCTAATGTTTCTCATTGTTTGTGGTGATGGTATCTATCGTGAAAATTAGTCACTAAATTAAAACTTTTGAGATTCCAGGTTTAAAATAGAAACTACAGTTACAGTGTTTATTCACTGTGGTGGTTACTGTGGGTCAGTGTTCCTGTCACTAAATGATACAGAAATACCTGCTGTTGGAAATTTTGGAAACAGATTTATACCTTTGCTGTATAAATTCACTGGAACTTAAATTTGAACTTTTTGTTTGATAGTGTGTTCTTTTGTTCATGTTTAATTAGGTTTCTCATTGCTACCTGTTGCTATATTTGCTAAGCTATAAAAACTCAGTGGTTGGAATTTAAATAAAAATTATATGGTGTTTGGGATTTGCTTCAAGGCAATCTGAGGAGAAGTGGAGAAGGATGTATATGAATAAGGACTCACTGAGTGTTGGTAGGAGGTGTTTTGTTGTTTTAATAGTAAAAAGCAAGGTAGAGAGGGGTTACTGAGAAAATTAAATGTTATGGGTTTCTATGAAAGTTTAAAAAGTCTTCATATTGATAGAAACATTGTCATAATCACCACCCTCAATATATCATCCTCTATAATGTCCCAGAGAGCTGCAAAATGGACAGGAGGACATAATTCTAAGTGACTATGTGGTATTTGGTTGTTCTAGAATTATCCTACATTGAATACTACTTTTAAGTAAGTGACCTATAGGCTAGGCCTTGAGAATCATTTTTCTCTGAGGATTATATTGTCATGGAATATGCAGCTGTGTTTTGTTTTGTTTTAATTTTTAGCATAGTGTCAAAGAACTCATCTATTCTTCCTCCCAAAGTCCTTGATAGGGAATCAGAATGCTTATTATTTTCAGCATTTGGGGGAAGAACTAGTTTATTTCTTCATTTATAAATGGAGGAAACTGAGACCTAGAAAGTGATTTGCCAGACTTCTATTAAGTGGCAATGTCTTTTGTATTCTAAATATTTGGCTAAATTATTACCCTACATATAGACAACTTCAACAACATCTGTTCTTTTCCAGCACCTCCACAAAAAAGGGCATTCAATACATTAAAATGATCATTTAGAATAAAAATTCTTTTCATTATCTATTTAATATCATATTTGTTTTATGTGTTAAAGAGCCAAGAACCATGAAAACTAGGGCAGATTTTAGTACTTGAAAGAGCTGTTTTTATTTAAATATATATTTTTACTGATTTCAGGAAAGAAGAGAGAGGTAGAGGGAGAAACATCAATGATGAGAAAGAATCATTGATCGGCTACCTCCTGCATGCCCCCCACTGGGGATCAAGCCCGAAACCTAGACATGTGCCCTTGGCCAGAGTCAAACCCAGGACCTTTCAGTCCACAGGCCTAACGCTCTATCCACTGAACCAAACTGGCTGGGCGAGCTGTTTCTAAAATAAATTTTTTTTCTATATTGTTTCTGTGCCATTTCCCCCCTCTTTGTGATTTCTGTATCTGTATTTTTGTTTCTCAATGTGTGTTTTGGCTAAAAAAATTTTATTGTGAAATAGTAATCTAGGCCAGTGGTCTTAATTATCCAAAAATGTCTTAAAAATAATAAATGAGAAACAACATGAAACTACACTTCTTTTTAAAAAAGAAGAAAGCCCATCATCTCAACATTTTCTGCCTCTCAACTCTTGTGGTCCCCTTCAAGCTATAAATTTAGATTTTTATACCAAAGCATAGCAAGCTTTCAAATAGTTTCACAGAATTGATTTTGCCAGCATGAAATCTGCAGAAATCAATCTGTTATCTACAGACTTCCACCTTCCAGCTGTGCCATGCCTAAGACTCGAGGCAATGAGTAGAAGCATATTTGTTTAGTTTTCTAAATGCCAACAGGCACTTACCTTCCGTACCATACAATTTGGTGTGGTTGGCTGTCCAGCTAGTCTTTTTAGAGGTCAGGGTTGGATGGGGAGGGAAGGAATTCAGATGAGGATTGAGTTGTTCTAACAAGTAGTTTGTTTAGCTTATTTTGCACTGTTAGTTTTCTAGTAATCCCTTGATCGCCCTTAAAGTGGGAAATGTAAAATATCTCTTGATAATATGGACTTCAGTGCCACTATTGATTATATATTGTAGTTATCTCCAGTCCAGATTATCCAAAAAAGCTACATTAAGAAGAGAGCCATTTATTTCTTCTAGGTCCTGAAATCATTAGGATTTTAAAATAGTTTTTTTTTTAACCAACATCTTCAGCCAATATGAAAGGAAACTGATACCACCTCTAGTTATATTTAATGTTTGTTGATGCAGCTGTTAAAAGGGGAGTGCACATCATTTATGTCCCCCCCCCCCCAAAAAAAAAACAAAAAAACCCCCACAAACCTTTGTTGAATGATACTTATATTAGGGACAACCCTGGGAAAGGAGGCTGGAATAGGTGAAATAGGAACCAAAGAGACTATTTACCTCTCTCAGTGAGTAGAGAAATGTATTTTAAGTTTTCATAGGACATTACTGCCTTATTTTAGAGTGTCTTTTCATCAACTTTCTCCAGGTAGGTCTAAGTTGCTTTTTCAACTATTAAAATTCAGATATTTTCATTTCCAACAACAAGGTGTTTACCTTTGCCTGTACATGTCTTAGATTTATAGAGTTATTTTTCTGAGAATTCTTATTTCCCTTTTTTCCCAGGTATTTACCACCAGAGTGTTTTGTGGTTGGGAAAGAACCACCAAAGATCTCAAATAAAGTTGATGTCTGGTCAGTAGGTGTGATCTTCTACCAGTGTCTTTATGGAAGGAAGGTAAGGAAGAAGGTCAGATGTTTCGGATTAACTTCTGTCTTGGATGATACATGTATAAAGTGGTATGGTGTGGATTATTCTCTTATGGTTCATCATTAGGTTGTACAAAACAGAATCTTGAAAGTTGTGGTTTGAACAAAATACAGAATAATAATAGTTTTATGTATAAACAGAAAATTTTGACCCTGGAGCACTTAATGAATTCTGCTGGGACTCATGTGGAAAACATGTGCTTTTTGCTATTCTCAATTAGATCCAAGATATGTTTTGGTTCTAATAATATGGTATAGGGAATTATGTGAAGTAGTTTATTAAAGTATACAATCTTCCCAGGAGCCATTCTTAAGGGTCCCCAGACTTGAAACTTGAAATATTGGCAGGGTCCTTTATTCCCAACCACCCCATTAGTTAAAGCTATTATTAATAAAAGCATGCTTTATATTTCTATACTGGGAGGTGATGTCAGAAAGTATTCATTGTCTGTTACCTCTTATCAAAGTGACATATCACTAGAACAAGTAATAACCTAGGTAGTAAAGTATAACCTAATGAATTTTCACATTTGTTTTTTCCTTGTGAGCACACTATCTTATAAATGTATGTATTAGGGTCCAGCTGTGTATTTCTACTCATATTTGTGCTGTCAATGTGTTCGTATGTTTCAATGTTCTCCTTAGGCTGTGGGTATAAGCCATTTGGGAGTTCTGCAACTCTCCTGGATTCTTAGTATTTTGGTTACAATCCTCAGACCGAGCTCCTTTTTAACTTTCTCATTTAATTTCTGCTTTTCTTTATTTATCCACTTCTTTAATCGGAAAGTTATTCAGAAGTAGCCGGGGTTAGTTATTACAGTACTTATACTCTGATAATGTGGAAGTGTTGAGCTTTCAATTCACATTTCAGCTTCCTTTTTAACTTCTTGATTTCTTTATCCCACTTCTCTAATCAGGAAGCTATTCAAGGAACTAGGAGGGGTTAATTATCACTAATACTCTGGTAATGTAGAAGTGCTGCCAAGAGTGGTGGCAGAGGTTATCCAGGAAGAGGGGCTTTTTTTGTGATCTATCAGTAGAAACACTGTAGAAGTGACACTTGGACTTAACCTAATTTTTCAGAGTTTACTAGAAAATGGCAGTTTGAGGCACAGATAAAGCCACTAAGTAGCCCCAATTCTGTGTTATTGTTCTTTAAAATATATTTTTATTGATTTCAGAGAGGAAGGATAAGAGAAACATTAATAATGAGAGAGAACCACCAATCAGCTGCCTCCTACATGCCCCCCACTAGAGACCGAGCCCATAACCCAGGCATGTGCTCTTGACTAGAATCGAGCCCTGGACCTTTCAGTCCACAGGCCGATGCTTTATCCACTGAGCCAAACTATCTAGGGCCTGGATTTGTGCCCCCCACCCCTCAAGTCTGGCCTTACCCCTTCTACTCTTTCACTTTTCTATCTCTTTTCATCTGTGTCTTGGGCCTGCTAGTATCACACAGGTATTGCTTAAGCCTGCATTTATCACCCAGGGCAAAAAAGGTTCCTGGTTCCTGCTCTGCATCTTCTTGTTCTTTGCTGTAAGCAAAGCATTGCAGAGGATGACACAGCAGATCTGCCCGATTTCAACTCTGTCTTAGCCTAGATGTTGGATTGTGAGCAAGTCATTTAAGCTTTGAGCCTTTTGTACCCTTTATCTATAAAAATGAGAGAGTTCAAGGAGATTATCTCCAAAGTTCCCTATAGCAAATCTCATTAAGATGTCTTCTTTGTTCCTCCCAGGAATTTTAAATTGTTCTCTTTTGTTTTAACCAAAAGCCCACCTTTGTTTATTTTTATTTTTATATGACAGCCTTTTGGCCATAACCAGTCCCAGCAAGACATTCTGCAAGAAAATACTATTCTTAAAGCTACTGAAGTGCAGTTTCCACCAAAGCCAGTAGTAACACCTGAAGCAAAGGTAAGTTCTTCCCAAACTGGCCAGCAGAAATGACTGCTTTGCTTTTTGTATTATTTCTATGGGCAATGGTAGATGGGTTTTTAGAACAAAATTTAAGTATTAAAACAGCCTCTTCTTTCCAAATGTGTATTTCTCCAACCTCTACCCTTCTCTCCTCCCACAACAAGTATTTATTGAGTGCCTATTAAACAGTAGACAGTGCAGCTGGAACTGTGAGCGTGTAAACAATGAACTGGAGCCCAGCGGCATGGCTCAGTGGTTGAGCATCGACCCATGAACCCGGAGGTTGCCGGTTCGATTCCAGGTCAGGGTACATGCCTGGGTTGCAGGCTTGATCCCCAGTGTGGGATGTGTAGGAGACAGCCATTCCATGATTCTCTCTCATCGATGTTTCTGTCTCTCCTTCTCCGTTCCTCTCTGAAATCAACAAAAATATGTTTGTTTGTTTTTTAAAAGTGAACTATGCAGGTATAAAGTTTCTGCCCTTAAGGAGTTTGCATCCCACTAGTTGAGGCAAGCAATAACTAAAAATGACACATTTCATTTTCATGGTGATAAATGTTATGAAGAAAATAAATCAGAGTAAGGGGGTGGAGAAGTGGGAACCCCTTTTTTGATGGCATGATCAGAGAAGGCCTCGATGATGTGATGTTATGAGCAGTCTTGAATGATGTGAAGGTGGGGGGCCATATACAGATTTGGGAGAAGATTATTCTGAGCAAAGAAAAGGGAGTAAAGCTTAGATGTAAGTGTGAGCTTAGCAGGTCCACAGTGAGGGCAGAGCAGAGGGGAGAGTGGTAGGAGAGACAGCAGGGTAGATTGTGAACTGATGGAAGGTTTTAATCAGGGCAAGTGTGTAATCAGATTGCTGTTTCAAAAGCCTTTACTGGCAGCTATATAGAGAGAAGATTCAAGATGTAAAAGTTTATTTGACTAGTGTCCAACCCAAGAAAACCTATTTAATTCTAGTTCCAGATATTTCACTAAGGAAGGATTTTTTTGTTTTTGTTTTTTTAATCCTCCACCTGATGATATGCAAAAGAGGGGAAGGGAAAGAGAGAGAGAAATATTGATGTGAGAAAGAACATTAATTGGTTGCCTTTCATATGTGCGCCAACCGACCGGGGATCAAACCCACAAGCTAGGTGTGTGCCCTCATGGGAATGGAACCCACAGCATTTTGGAAAAATATCAATGTGAGAGAAACATTGACAGACTGCCCCCTGCATACCCCTCCTGGGGATCAAGCTCACTAATGGGCATATCCCTGACTAGAAATAGAACCAGCAACTTTTTGGTACATGGGGTGCTCAACCACAACGGCCAGGGCAAAAGGTTTATTTTTAAAGACCAAGGATCATTATGTTCACTTCTGTGAATTTGTTTTTATCTTACAAATGCTTTAATTAAGTAATTACCTCTAGATGTCCTTTATTTTGAAAAACAGGATTGGCATTATACTTTTGTGTTTTATGGATTAAACATGGGGGGGATAGAAGAGCAATTGTTTATTTATTGTTTTAAATTTTTTAAAATAGACTTTATTTTTAGGACAATTTTAGATTTACAACAAATTTGAATGGAAAATAGAGTTACCATATATGCTCTGCCTGCTCCCCTCCACTGCCCAGCCCCTCCCTTTCTCCTCTCTCCCCCCAGCCCCCGCCCCCACAGCCTTTCCCACTGACAACAGCCTGCATTAGCACAGTACATTTGTTAAAATCAGTGAACCTCTGTGGAGATGCCATTATCACCCTCAAGTAAAATATGG
Source organism: Antrozous pallidus (assembly GCA_027563665.1). Lineage (NCBI taxonomy): Eukaryota > Metazoa > Chordata > Mammalia > Chiroptera > Vespertilionidae > Antrozous > Antrozous pallidus. The sequence continues at coordinate 33,727,230 of CM050526.1, forward strand.
ACTTTGGATGGTGGTATTTTAGATTTTTAAAAATTGATTCATTTATTTAGAATAATTACCAGACTTTAATTAAAAAGAATTATCTGGTGAAAAAGAGAGATCATATGCTTCTTGAAGAACAGAGTACATAGCCTTTCATACCTAAAGCCAAGGAAACCTCTGTGTTAGTAGTAAATTAGGATTATAATCAAACCCAACTCACAGGGTGTCTTTATGCCTTTATGTCTCTTGGGGAGACAAGTCCTATCCCAGTTTTCTTTTACTACTTAGTTATGTGTCTTCTCCTTTGCTTAACGATCTTTCGGGGAAGAACGAGATACACAGGGGGACATTACCAATCTGTGGCACATTGTGGTGTTAGTGTTGGTCTCCTCCCCCTGCCTGTGGCTGTAGTCATTACAATTCCCACTTCCTCAGAAAGGTCACATGGATTGTAGACGCAGGACCATGAATGTAGATTGTTCCCCTGCAAACCAGCCAAGGCAATGAGTTTTTTGTGTTGGTCTCTGTGCTTTGGGGGCAGAGGTATTCAGATGTCCTGCCCATTCCCCCTCAGGAATGGGTCATCCACTTCCATCCGGGAAGGAGTCGATGACCACAGAGAGGCTCTGCTGCCAGTGTGCCTCCTCCCTGCTCTTCTCCGGGTCTGCATGGCAGGTCCAGGAAGGGCTCTGGCAGGTGCTAGGAACCTTAGGTTTCCCTCTTGGGACACCAGGTTACCTGCTTCAGGCTTGCTTCAAGAAACTTTTCTTTCAGGCATTTATTCGGCGATGCTTGGCCTACCGAAAGGAGGACCGCATCGATGTCCAGCAGCTGGCCTGTGATCCCTACTTGCTGCCTCACATCCGAAAGTCGGTCTCCACAAGTAGCCCTGCTGGAGCTGCTATTGCATCAACCTCTGGGGTGTCCAATAACAGTTCTTCGAATTGAGACCCACTTCTAGGCCACAGACTGTTCAACATACACAGTGGACAAATGGCATTCAGCAGCGGGTTTGGAACATAGCGAATCCGAATGGATCTCATGAAACCTGTACCAGGTGCTTTTATTTTCTTGCTTTTTTTCCCATCCATAGAGCATGACAGCATCGATTCTCATTGAGGAGAAACCTTGGGCACCTCTGGCCAGGCCTCGTAGGAGAAGGCCCCGCCCGAGGTTCCGGCGTCAACGGCCACTGCGTGTGGCTGCTCTGAGTGAGGAAAAAATTAAAAAGAAAAACTGGTTCCATGTACTGTGAACTTGAAAACATGCAGACTCAGGGGGGGTCCCTGATGCAGTGCTTCAGATGAAGAATGTGGACTTGAAAATACAGACTGGGCTAGTCCAGTGTCTATATTTAAACTTGTTCTTTTCTTTTAATAAAGTTTAGGTAACATCTCCTGAAAAGCTTGTAGCACAAAGGCTCAGCTGGGGATGGTGTTTGACTTTGGAGGAAAAAAGTTGCTATTGCCCGTTAAAGGCACTAGAGTTAGTGTTTTACCCCTAAATAATTTCAATTTTTAAAAACATGCAGCTTCCCTCCCCTCTTTTTTATTTTTGAAGAATACATTTGGTCACAAAGTGAAACCCGTATTAGCAAGTACGTGGCAATGTTCATTCCAATCAGATGCAGCTTCCTCCTCCATCCGGTCTCCTGTGCGCAATTGCTTCCCTCGTGTCAGCAGGGAAAAATTGAGTGGGAGTGCCGAGATGTGTGGGCTTTTGCCATTGGACAAAGAATGAGGTTAGAAGACTGCAGTGTGGGCCTCTCTAGGTTTTCAACTATTTCTTCACAATTTGAACACTTGACGGTTGTCCCTTTTAATTTATTTGAAGTGCTATTTTTTTAAATAAAGGTTCATCTGTCCATGCAGTCCTCTTGGATTCTCTGAATGTAGTAACTATCGCAACTGTTCCAAAGGCAGGCAGAAAACGGGCTGGGGAGCCAAATCCAGTGCCCCAGGGATCAGGAGTTCCTACCCACAGTCTCTGTGTGCTCGCTAAATGGTGCACATTGCTTGTTAGCCACAATATTAAAACTCGATCAGCACATAAGCTTTCCTCTATTAGATCTTTTGGCAGGAAATAACCTCCAACCTCTAAATTTTGTGGGTGTGTGCTGGTGTGTGTCTCTGTGTGCATGTGCACACATACTTTGTCTAACTCACTTTGATAGATGCACTAAGTGGAGGTAAAACATAATCTCGAGGGAAATAGGTATTTCAAATATGAACAAATATGAACTCTTTTTGGAACTAATATTTTTTTTTAATGTGGCTGTTTCTGAGATGTGATCAACTGAAGATGGAGCTAAAATGGGAGCTGCGTGGCCTTACTGTGCCCTTGAAACAGCAGAGCACTCGGCAATGGAGAGGAGGCCAGAGCCCGAACATGTGGTAGCCAGCTTGGAATGTTACTGACATATGTGGCAAGAGGGCTCAGCCAGAAATATTTAAAGATGCAGCATTCAGGCATGAGAGTTCCCTGGGCAGGGGGAGGGGAGTCAGGAAGGGTAGAGAGCTCTCAACTAACTCAAGACTCTAGTGTTTCTATCACATGTGATAAATGCCATTGGTGACATGTTTTTTTAGGGCCTTTGTTCTGCGAACCTGCCCCTCACCCCAGTATCAGGCCATGTTAAGGGAAGCAGAGTTCCAAATTGGAGAGAGGCTTGTGGGCAGATAACATCCTGTGGACTCTGGATGGAAGGAGGTCAGCCCCAAAGCCCTTGGTGCCGCCAGCTTTCTAAGCTGTTTTATTGCAATGTACATTTCTACACACATGCACATAAACACACAAATCTCTGTGCACACATGATGTGTGTGTAAAATGCCTTTGTTAACCATTACAATCAAGCTGCAAAGCAGAGAGTACCCAGGGGATCTCAAAGGTTGAGCACAATGCCAAAAGAATGGTGTCTGCACATGAAGAGGTGAATGAAGTTGACACTAGATTTAAATTTGCTCCAAATACTAAATTCTGTTCCTTTTTTCCTCCCTCTCAATAATCTTGTAAAAATTTTTAACTTTTGTAGTAGTTGGAGAAATGCTGCATCTTTAAGCTTTCCCTCTAACTTCCTGCCTCCTTTTTCCCCACGGGCTAAACGAAGCTGCAGGACTTGACTTGCCTTTACTACCTGGTCCTGAAGAAGGGATGCCCTCTCTCCTTACTTTCCTTGATTCTAGGGCCTGGTTGAAGCTGCCTGGGCTCGACTGAGTTTGGGCAAGGCCTCTTTCCACTGCATGGACCAGCCCCAGAAAACATGCAGAATGTTGACCTTTACCAGACTTTTAAATAGCCAATGAAATCACTAAGTGGGGTTCTTCCACGATATATTTTGTTAATATGGGTTTCACTTTTTCCAAGGATAATCCCTTATTGCCATGATGTTGATTTACTTTAAACAGTGATTTTTTAAATGTGTATTAATTTGTAATGAAATCCAGCCAGACTGTTTTGGCCTTTCCCAATCTGGGGGGTGGGGAGGATATTAAAATAAGTTTTAAGAAGTGAATTTCCCAGCCTCTTGATTTTACTCTAATTCAAACAGCCCTTACCATCTAGGGTATAGCTAGGGAGCCCTGGCGGCTGGCTGAGACCCAGTGGGGACATTACAGGCATGATGGGAATGTGTTGATTCGTGCAACACCTTTTGCACCTCGGATGTGCTAACAGCTATGCTTCTGGGTGGGAATATAGCAATGAACAGACAGGGAAGGCACAGCCATCAGTTCACAATCCAGGGGTGAAGGCACTGGGCCCCAGGAAGGGATGGAATATGGGAGTCTTGAGGGGAAGGAATTGGGCTCTGAATTATCCATTGTGAGACGGGCAGCTTTAAAATGGGGATTCACCATTGAGAGCCATATGCACCCCACTTCTGTGGCTGATCTGAACACGTCTGCTGTATTTTTAGGTTTGTTTTTCCCTGTTTCTTGCTAGTCCGGGAAAGATAGGTTTTCCTTCAGCTGAGAAGACTAGCAGTCAAGGAGCTCTTGTGTTTCTTAATTTAGAAAATAGCTGTCTTTAAACATAGTAAATATAACTGTCTCCTGCAGTCTTAGAGCCAGAAGCGTGCTGCAGGTCCAGCCTCTTGCTTCTAAGAAGGCAAAGTTTACTACTAGCTTGACCCACCTTGGTGATTTTATTCTTTTTTTCTGAGAATCCTTTCCCCCTTATTCATCATCCTAATTACCCAAACTCTCTTTGTTTGTAATTTAAATCTGCCTGGGGTGAGAGTGTTGGGGGCATGGTGCACAGCTACTTGGTGTGTGGGGAATACCTCTTTCTAAAATTAGCTGTTCTGTCTTGTCTTATGGCAGAATCACCTAGTGTTCAACAGCCTGGGCTTTAGAATTAGGTTCAAATCCCACCTCTGCAAGCTTTTGGGGTAGCTCCTTGTATGATTTTATTACAGAGTAGAAATAAGGTTTGTAAAGTACCTTATTTACAGGTACATAAGAGGGAAATTTTTTAAAATGTGGTCTAAAAGGATCACATGTGGCTCAGTGGTTGAGCTTCTGCCTATGAACCAGGACGTTACGGTTCGATTCCCAGTCAGGGCACGTGCCCTGGTTGCAGGCTCGATCCTCAGTGCGGGGCTGCAGGAGCAGCCAGTCAGTGATTCTCATCATTGAAGTTTCTATCTCTTCTCCCTTCCTCTCTGAAATCAATAAAAAACAATTTGAAAATAAGTAAGATCACAAGATCCAGTAAGTGAGATAGCTGGTCCTGGGATGCCCAAGTTTGCTGGTTGGGGTTCAGAGCCTTTCTACTTGCCAGACTATCAAGAGATCGTTTGTCCTTGGTAAGTGATGTAGACCTTTTGGGAGCCTTAAACCTCTGGCTTGAGATTTAATATCAACCTCTGTCCTATGAGGTCAGCAGTCTCTTAACCCGGGCCCAAGACTACATACTTCCCTCTAAGTCTGGAAAGAGCATCTTTTAGGCCAGTGAGTCCCCAGGCCAGCAGCATCAGCATCACTTGGTAACCTGGGAGGATGAATGTTCTTAGCCCTGCCCCACCACACCCCACTCCACCCCAGCATTCTCTCTGTCCCCCAGGTGGCATGCGCACTGATGGTCACAGGTCCTGCAGAACCTCCTATTAGGGTGGGGTCACTGGAGAGTGGCTATCGGGCCTTGTCTAAACGTATCCCTCTGGAAGCGAGAGGACTTTTATTTTCTGTTAGGAATAAAAATCTAAGCTCTGGGCTGTCCTAGGACTGATGTCATGCATACGCTGCTCTGTGGGGAGCCCCAAGAGGGCCCCTACACCACATCCTTTGGTACCTAAACAATAAACTCAAGAATCATTCACTCGTTTGAGCAAAGCTTCTTACCTTTGGCCTTTTCTTAAAATAAAACAACTTAACCAATACCGTGAATTAATTGATTACATTTTTCTTTTACCCGAGGGACCCAGAGCTGCAGGACCAAGCTGAGGCCTGGGTCTGCTTATGAAGCCAGCCTGGCAGTCTGGCTCAGGGGTGAAGAGAGCCCAGGAGGGGACTGCAGCTTTCTAGAGGGTTGGGAAGGAGAGAGTATGGAGAGGTTGCAGGGAGAGGAAGGTTAGGAGGGAGTGGGTAGTGGCTGCTGCTGAGCTCTGCAGGTGGGCTGGGAAACTGTCCCGCCAGGGAGCAGGTCAGACCTGGTGGGGGCAGGGAGTACAAGGGCCCTATTGTGCTGGGGGGAGCTCAGCAGGAGCCCTAGACAGTCTGGAGTCAGCAAAGGGGGGTGTGTGTATGTGGGAGAGGCTGGGCAAGAGACCTGTGGTTCAAAGGGGTCAAAGGGCAGCTGGCTGGCTAATAAGGCCCCGTCCACCCCTGGCCATGGGTCAGGCCTCCTGGGTGGAGGTAAGTGCCCAGCTAGAGAACTATGGTATCCTTGGGCCCCTTTAAGCCTCCAATCACTGTGGTGGCCTCCCGTGCTGCCCAAGCCTTTTCACCCTGAGGGCAGCTTGGGGAGGGGTTGCAGAGAGCAGGATTGGCAAGGAAGGGGGATCTGATCTAGCATTACTGCTTTCAGAGAAGGTTCTCAGCTGTTTCTTCACAATGCCAGCATAGGCAAGGTGAAAGCATCTCACTGAGTTTACAGATGAGGAAACTGAGGCTCAGAGAGACTTGGTGCCTGGTAGTAAGTAGAGCAGGATTGAATGGGGATGGACTGCAGGCTTGACAATAGGTGGATTCTGAGCGCCATCCTGGGGCCGACACTGCTGTGTTGATGGCTGCACCTCTGCTCCAGCTGGAGGCATAACTGACCCTAATCCAGGGCTCCGCTCCCCAGGCTGCCTTCACTCCATACCTCCCCTCCCTCATGGCTAGCCCTTGGAAATCTGGAGACCATGCTGACCTGGGCAGCAGCCCAGCCTTGCAGTGCTGGCTGGAAGTGAACTTTGTGAAAATGGGGACATGGCTTCCTGGAGTATTCCTGTTTCAGGTTCCCTAAGCCATCTGATCTTGTCATCTTGCTTTACAGATGAAGCTACAGTGCTGCCCCATACCAGCCCTGGAGAACTCTATCTGCCTGTTCCTGTGTTCTAATTGGCAGGTGGGGGGGATTGAATCCTCTGCTTTGACTTCTTCATGGTTTCTGTAAGGCTTGAGCTGGGTGGGAATGTTTTCATAAAGATGTTTGCAGCAGCCCTAGTTGGTTTGGCTCTGTGGATAGAGTGAGCCCTCAGACTGAAGGGTCCCAGGTTCAGGGACACATACCTTGGTTGCAGGCTTGATCCCAGGTCCTAGCTGGGCCACATGGAGGAGGCAACCAGCTGGTGTGTGTCTCACATCAATGTTTCTCTCTGTGTGTCTCTCCTCAACCCTTCCACTCTAAAAATCAATGGAAAAATGTCCTCGGGTAAGGATTAACAAACAAACAAAATAATAATAATTAAAAATAAATAAAATCTAATTTAGAAAAATTTTGTACCAACTGAAAAAATGCAGAGGGTGTTACACCCGATGCTTCCTCCCTGTCACAGGGGCCCTGGAAAGAAGTCTGCTGGACATAGAAGGCCTCTCAGTGCAAGTAGCAGCCCGATCCATTAGGAAGCCTGTCCTAGAGTCACCGAGCCTGTGCCTTACGGGCATGCTGCCCATGGCTTAGTGGTTGAGCTCTGACCTATGAACTGGTTGCCTGAAGCGGGCTGAGAGAACCATTGATTGACTGCCTCCTGCACGCCCCCTACTGGAGATTGAGATCCCAGCCGGGGCATGTTCCCTGACCTGGAACTGAACCATGACCTGATTCATGATTCCACACTCAACCACTGAGACACCCAGCTGGGCTCATAGAACATCTTGAAAAGAGAGGCAGAAGCCCCCAGACCAACCAGAGCTATGTACTGGAGTAGCCGTAACTCCTGGCCCAGCCCGTCCTCGGCAAGGACCAGCGTGGAGGAACTCTAACTCCAGGTGGCAGCAGCCCTGTGGAGCAGACAGGGTGATGTGACACCCTCTCCCATGCTCCAACACCAGTTGGGTGGGGCACTAGAAGGTTCTGGGAACTACATCCCACCCAGTTGCAACTGATTCTTCAGCTCAGCACAGCCTGTGCTTCAGGCCAACCTCTGCCCATCTCTGCACCTCTGGTGGCCAGCTTACTCCCCACCTGACCTGCCAAAGCCTCTGAGTTTGGACGCTAGAGACCTTCCATTTGTGACCCCTGCTGCAGCTTGGGCTCAACTAACTAAGCCTACTCCTGCTGACAGCTGCAGGCATTACTTTGTGACTTCACCTGGAAATCCTTGTCCAAACTCCTAGACCCACCGGGAAGTTGGCACTTATGGCCTACCAGAAGCAGTCTTGAGGTAATTTTTTCCTTTCCCCTTGGGAAAGAAAAGGCTGGGATTTGGAGCCCTTTTAAAGAAAGACTAGTCCAGCCTTGTGGGTGCACCAAGAGGTTTTGGGTCAGGGCACATTTCTTGGTTGCAGGTTCGATCCCCAGCAGGGAGCATGCAGGAGGCAGCCAATTGATGATGTTTCTCTCTCATTGATGTTCCTCTCTCCCTCTCCCTCTCTAAAATCAATAGAAACTTTTTTAAAAAAAAAATAAAGTTTAATATACGTCTTGGGCTGAAAGTGAGTGGATACAAACTCGGCAGCCTTCCTGGGGAGTGGAGGGGAGCTTCTAGGTGTTCTCTAGCTGAAGGGTGAAGGGAAAGAACATGGGGAAATGGGCAGAATTTTCCTCAGGTTATATTTGTGGCCATCATGGGGCAGACTAGTCAGGAGAAGACAGGCCAGCCATAAATTTCCCAGTAATGTGGATGCCAGAAAAATAGTTCCTTTAGGTTAACTGTCCCAAAGTCATACAAACCGGAAGAGGTAGGGCCAAACCTTGAAACTTCTTCCTTCTTTGGCCCAGTCTCTCTGGGATCCTCAGGACTGAGGACAATGGGGTAGCATATAGAATCAGGGCAGATTTACTGAGTGCAGAGCCCAGAGTTTGAGTAGCAGGAACCCAGGGAGAGAGTAGAGAGGGTGGGACCCTCCAGGCCAGCCCTGAGCTCAGCCAGGCCTGGCTTGGAAAGGGTGATGATAGGGAAAATCTTAGATGCCCTTTGGGGTTTGCCCCCTTTTTCTGGTTGCCTCAGTAAGGACTGACCCCATCTCAGATCCTCCTGCCCTGGCCATCCAACTGCATTGTTCCTGTCTGTGTTTGCCTTTCCTAAGCTATGTTGCAGGTGTGGCCTGATAGCGGTGTCTAGGGGCACCTCTGGCTAGAAAGGCCACCAAGTTCAGAGCCAGGAAAGAGGAGCCTAATGTGAGAGGAACTCTGGGGACAGGGAGTGATGACACCAAAACGTGTATGGCAAAGGGTACCTGAGTCTCAGGAGAGAAGTGACTTGCTTGGGACATAGGACTTGATTGGGGACGTGGGACTTGCTTGGGTTAGCAAATGGCAGAACTGGAATTCCAGCTCAGCTTTAGCCCCCAGGCCTGAACTCATCCCACTGCCCCATGCGGGCTCTTTACAGACAAGCTCTAATTCATCAGCCAAAATGAGCATGAGATGCTTCTACCAGGATTCCTTAACACTTTGGAATACCACTTGTGTATATATGGTGAACCTGAGGTGTTCAGGCAGGAGGCGAAGCTGTCTTCTCTTGGGCAAAGGCAAACACTGTGGCAATCCGGGTAAAACTGACCTGAGCCGCAATCATGGGGGCCGGGGGGGAGGGGGGGAGAGAAGCAAGAAGGATCAAGAGTAAGGAGCAAGAGGCACACTTGATGTCCAAAAGGCCAAGGAAGATGGGAAGCAGGGAGGGGACAGGCATTCCTGATTGTCTTTATGCAAGGGCCATAGCATCATCCCTTTGTATGGAATGTTTGCTTTCAGGACAATGTAGGACTGCTGCCCCATTTACAAATAAGAATTGTGAACTCAGAGAGAGGAGCTCACTGGACAAAACTAGTAAGTGGGAGAGCCAGGATTCTAGTCTGCTGCTTCCACTCAGCTGATTTGATGGAATCAGCAGATCCGCTGTCCTGCATTTGGCTACCAGTCAGTGTCTGACTGTTACCGATTCCACTATAGCAAACACGATCTTGGCAGAAATTCCCTGGGGCAGGTCGTAGAGTTCACCAAGTCCCCAGCACCTCGCCTGTCAGTTGGCACATACTAACGGCTGTTCACTGAGCTTTAAAAGGGATGGTGATGAGGTTGCGGCATAGAGGGTACTGGCCCTTCTTTGGGAGTAGATGAGGGTCTGAGTGCTGGTGAGGGATCCCTCTGAAAGCCCCACCCCTCCCAACACCCAACATGCCTGCAGACTGTGACCATGTTCCCTGACAAGTGATCCCGCACGGGATCTTTAAGCAGTGGGGCCCCGGGGCTGGGCTCCCCACAGTGAGAATTGCCCACATGTGGCCCAGCTCTTTGTCCAGCGAGTTCAAGATCTAAGACAGATGGTGGCCACAGATGTGGTCTCAGACAGACGACAATCAGCAGAATACAGTGTGTAACCCGGCTGGCTGAGCAGGACTCAGAGGAGCGAACCTCAGCCCCTGCTAGTGAAACGCACTTTCGTGCTCCTCAGCCCTTGAGTGGCAGTGTCTCTGCCTGGAATGTGGCAATAATTGTGTCTGTTTTCCCCACTAAACAAAATTCTTCTGGGGCTGCTACCTGGTTTACTCATCTTTGCTTCCCTAGCAGCTAGCACAGGGCTAGCAACTGATGGTTGTTGAGTTTTCGCCAGGCAACTGAAGAAATGAGAGAGCGTTTGTGTGCCAGGCACCCTGGACCGGTGCTGGCAAACGGGGCACCTTCTGGTCTCACATCATTCAGTGGTGATGTCTGGTAGTTGACTTGTGCCCTGCTGTTGGAAGGGATGCCAAAACCTACTCGGGCTGGTGGGGCAGGGCCCTCCAACCCTGTGCCAGAGCCTTGGGAGCCCTCCCCGAGTTTTCCTTGTGAGGAAAGGGGGATTTAGTGAGGGCTGTGGCCAGCACTTCCAGAGATAAGTGAGCTGATAGAAGTCTATAAGTTGACTTTAAAAAGAAGTCCTGTTTTTTGGCTGCTCAGGACAGAGAAAAAGACAGCAGCTTAGCCAAAGCTGGCAAATGTTCAAACCCTTTGTAGATAAGAGAAATGGGGGGGCGGGAGGGGGGGGCGAGAGGAGGATCTCTGAGACAGACCGCCCAGCACGGCCAGTAGCCTGCAGAGCCCTGAGGTCCCAACACCACATGGAGGAGGCCTGTTCCAGCTGCCCCCACGAAGCATCCCTCACAGCGGGGACGGGCCAAGCTGCTGTGGAGTGCCACCAGCTCCTTCGGCCTGGTTGCTAACCATATTTTAGGGCGAAAGTGCAGCTAGTGGGAATCTCTCCAGGGTATTTCAGGGGGTGCTCTCTCTGGGGCCCTGCATCCTCTGTACTTGCCAAGAATCTAATCTCAGTCCGGCAGAGAAGGGAAGAGCAAAGTGGGCATCTCTGGTCCGTGTCACACCCTGGCTGCAGAGATGGGGAAAGATTTACCAAAGGCGATAGTAGTTAAAAAAAATGTGGGGGGAGAACTTTTTTAAAATTCGTTATTTCAAAAATAGCACTGAGGCCACCAAAAACCGGTTTGGCTGAGCGGATAGAGCGACGGCCTGCGGACTGACGGGTCCCAGGTTCGATTCTGGTCAGGTCAAGGGCATGTACGTTGGTTGTGGGCAACTGATTGATGTTTCTAACTCTCTCTCCCCCCTTCCTCTCTGTAAAAAAAAAATCAATAAAATATATTTTAAAAAATAGCATCGAGGTGGACTACACAGGAAACAAAATTTATATCAGTTCCATAGTGTTTTTATTTGACTCCTCATGGTGGGAGAACGCGAAGCTTCTCTGCATGGAGGGCCGCTAAATGTCCGTCTGGCTGTGCGCCGAGATCCCCGCTGACCTGTTGCGTAAGAGACTGGTTGTGGATCATCTTCCCTTTTATGAAATGTCCATTTGGTCCTTTGCGACCAGCCAGCCAGCCAGCCCCTTGCTGGTGAGAGTGATGCCTGTCTTCCGGGCACCTCTCCATGCAGCCCCAACAAACAAAAGCCCCGCGCCCCTCTGTGCCAGGGTCGCTGACCGGGGTCACAAAAAAGCTGAAACACGCCGCGCAAAAGTTTGCGCTCCGCCCCCGGGAAGGGGGCCTGGCCTCCCCCTTCCCCAACCTTTTAACCGGCGGTTCTGAGCTCCACCCCTTCCCACCAACCGGAGGAGGGGTCCCCCGGGCTCGGAGGTAGCGGACGCCGGGCTGCTGGAGAGAGAGGCGAGATCGAGGGGCCAGGGCCGGGTGTGGCCGCCCCGGGCAGCCGCGCGCCCCCGCCCCGCCCCCGCCCGGCTCGGCCTCGCAGCCCCTGTCCCGCCACGCCACGAAGTTTGCGGAAAATTTTGCCGTTTCTTCCCCGCCCGCGCCAGCCGGGGAGTGAGCTGTGACGCAGCGTCTGGGGCCCCGGCCCAGCCGGGAACGGCGGGGAGCGAGGCGGAGACGGAGGGAGACGGAGACCGGACAGCGCGCCCGCCGGGGTCCGACCCCGCGGATCCTCCCTCCTCTCCCCCTCGGCGCTCCCTCCGGCTCGGCCCCCGCCCCGCGCCCGCCCCCCACGCTGCCCGCTCCCTTCTCCTCTGCCCCTCACACCCTCCCCCCGCGCCCCGCGCCCCGCGCTCCTCCCTCTCCCCTCCCTCTGCCGGCCTGCCTCCTGTCCCTTCCCCTCGCCTCTCCTCTCCTCCTTCCTCCTCTCCCCGGGAGGCATCACTCCTTCCCGATCGGAGGAAGCGAGCCCCTCGCGGGCGGCCATCACAGCCCCGCGCTCCGTGCGGCCCCGCGGCCCCGAGCGGCGCCCGCGGGCATGGGGCCCCGCCGACCGGCTCCCGCGCCCTGGCCTCGTCACCTGCTGCGCTGCATCCTGCTTCTCGGGGGGCTGCCCCTGGGCCGTCCCGGCCCCTCCGGGGACGCCGCCGCCGCCGCCGCGCTCCCGGGTAAGGCGCTGCCAACTTGGCCAACTTCGGGGCCGGGCGAGGGGGAGCGCCGGGGAGCGGGCCTGTCTCCACCGTTCCCTCCTTCTCCCCCGCCCCCCAGAGTGCGTGCGTGTGTGCCTGGGTCTAAAACCTCTGCTCCTCCGAAAGCGGGAGGAGCGCGCCGGGAGGGGAGGACCTGAGTGGAACCAGATGTGGCGGGCGGAGGGGGAGGGGAGCCGGGGGTCTCCAGCGGCCTCCGTGGGGGAGGGCGGGCTCGGAGGACCCCCGCGCCGGCCCTCCCGGACCAACCCTTCCCGGACCACCGGCATCGCCCTGCCCCCGGCCCCGGGACGTGCGGGGCGCGCCTGCGGGAACCGGAGGCTCCGTCGGGAGGGTGTCCTCGCATCTCCCCGGGACTGGTGCCTTGTGATTGTTTTCGAGTAACTCCTGAGGGCTGGGTGCCTTCCTGGCCCGCGGGTGTTTGTAATTTTCTTTCCACACGTGGTCCGCCAGGGCCGCCGAGGCTTGCAGCATCCTCCCCGCCTGAACAGAGCTCGGCGGGCCGGTTGTGTGCCACCGGGATGCAGCAACAGGCTGGGCAGCGTGTGTGTGTGTGTGTGTGTGTGTGTTTGTGTGTGTTCTGTGTGTGTCTGTGTGTGTTCTGTGTGTGTCTCTGTGTGTGTCTGTGTGTGTGTCTCTGTGTGTGTCTGTGTGTGTGTTCTGTGTGTGTTCTGTGTGTGTCTGTGTGTGTGTCTCTGTGTGTCTCTGTGTGTCTCTGTGTGTTTCTGTGTGTGTTCTGTGTGTGTCTGTGTGTGTGTGTCTGTGTGTGTCTGTGTGTGTGTCTCTGTGTGTGTTCTGTGTGTGTTCTGTGTGTGTCTGTGTGTGTGTGTCTCTGTGTGTCTCTGTGTGTGTGTCTGTGTGTGTGTCTGTGTGTGTGTCTGTGTGTGTGTGTCTGTGTGTGTCTCTGTGTGTGTGTCTGTGTGTGTGTGTCTGTGTGTGTCTCTGTTTGTGTGTCTGTGTGTGTCTGTGTGTATGACTGTGTCTGTGTGTGTGTGTGTCTGTGTGTATGACTGTGTCTGTGTCTGTGTGTATGACTGTGTCTGTGTGTGTGTCTGTGTGTGTGTGTGTCTGTGTGTATGACTGTGTCTGTGTGTGTGTGTGTCTGTGTGTATGACTGTGTCTGTGTGTGTGTCTGTGTGTGTGTGTGTGTCTGTGTGTATGACTGTGTCTGTGTGTGTGTCTGTGTGTGTGTGTGTGTGTCTCTGTGTGTGTGTCTGTGTGTGTGTGTCTGTGTGTGTGTGTGTCTGTGTGCATGACTGTGTCTGTGTGTGTGTCTGTGTGTGTGTGTGTGTCTGTGTGTATGACTGTGTCTGTGTGTGTGTCTGTGTGTGTGTGTGTCTGTGTGTGTCTCTGTGTGTGTGTCTGTGTGTGTGTGTGTCTGTGTGCATGACTGTGTCTGTATGTGTGTCTCTGTGTGTGTGTCTGTGTGTGTGTGTGTCTGTGTGTGTCTCTGTGTGTGTGTCTGTGTGTGTGTGTGTCTGTGTGCATGACTGTGTCTGTGTGTGTGTCTGTGTGTGTGTGTGTCTGTGTGCATGACTGTGTCTGTGTGTGTGTCTGTGTGTGTGTGTGTCTGTGTGTGTCTCTGTGTGTGTGTCTGTGTGTGTGTGTGTCTGTGTGCATGACTGTGTCTGTGTGTGTGTCTGTGTGTGTGTGTGTCTGTGTGTATGACTGTGTCTGTGTGTGTGTCTGTGTGTGTGTGTGTCTGTGTGTATGACTGTGTCTGTGTGTGTGTCTGTGTGTTGTGTGGGCGGCTCCAACCAAACTGGCACCCCTCCAGAGTAGACAGATCTTGGGCAGCCAAAGAGTTACTAAAGATGCAAAAACCCCACTAACAAAAAACAAAAACCTTGAGCTGTACCGTCTCTCTCTGCCGCTCTTTCTGAAGGGTGACGATGAAGTGTGGGGACCGATGGACCCCTCAGCCAGACTCGGGGAGCTAAAAGGAAAGAGCCACTCACTTCCTGGGGCTCCTGCCTGAGTCCAAGCTGTAATTGCCAGGGGCAGTCATTACATGCAGGCCTGGGCCCAGGACGCCTGGTTTAGGGGGGTCCTGGCTTTATGGCGGAGCTGGCTTTATGAGGGTCCTGGCTTTATGGGGGTCCGGGTGGGTGAGAAGGGACACACAGTGCAGTGTTTGCAGTTTTGTGCCGAGTCCGGATAGTCCCTTGGCCAGTGCTTGCTGGGTTGGCCTGCCCACCAGGTGTGACCTTGGCCACCAGAATACACATGTGCTGCCATTGTGCTGGAGGAGAGGTGGGGTCTGGCGATCCTGTCAGGCCCAGCAGAGTGACTTTCAGACCCTCCTGGAGTTGAATGTGGACCAACACCAGCAGGCGGTAACCCCGCCCGCCGCAGGTCAGGGCACACTGGCTGCTCAGGCCCCTGGCCCCGGGCTCCTGCTGTGTCTTGCTCTCAGTGTAGGAACCCAGGAGGCAGGCAGGTGGGGGAGGAGGCCATTCCAGAGGCCCCGAGCCCATTGTAAAGCCAGGCTCTGGGAGAGCCGAGGCCACAGTG